>QXTE01000567.1:249228-259470 GCA_003942145.1 Platysternon megacephalum
TCTATAAAACCGACTTCTATAAATTCAACCTAATTTCGTAGTGTAGACATACCCTAATTGATCAGCAACGAAACGTTAACCGGGACGACTTTAAGTGAGGAGTTACTGTCTGTATTTTTAATGTTATGGTCAATGCTGGGGTAACAGGGTACATTTTTATGAAGAAATGCTTGGAGTTTCCTTAGAAATATTTTATTTTCAGTTCTGAAAAATTTTAACTGAGTCTTTTTTACTATATGATTTGACTAATACGTCCATACAGCTCTAGAGAGAGTTAAGATTTAGTTTGTGGGAAAACAAACTAAATGATGTATTTTCTATTTCCCCCTCCCCACCGAACATATATTAACGTGAAAGAAACACCACGCTTGGTAAAATCATACTTTGAATTTAAGATTCCTGTAATGGGTCTCTTGTTTATTCTGCTTAGTTGTTTCTATGAAGGCTCTGTCAGCTGAAATTTATCCCGTGGAATGAGTGTAAATGGTTTTGGGGTTTTTTGTGTTTGCTTGTTTTTGGAAGGAGGGCAACCATGGGGCAAGAAAGGAGAAAAACGAGGAAGAGGTTCACTAAGAACCACCTTCCTTTTCATCTTTGCACCTCTCCCAGCATTGGGGTGCCCTGTCCTTCTGGGCAGAGAAGGCTTTGGAGCCGGTCTATGCCATTTCTAGATGGGCCGGTACTATTGATATTTGTTTAAAAACACTTGCCTAAACTCAATTTCCATTAAAAAAATCTTTTCTTTATTCATTTACTTTAGAAATCAAAATAAATTGACAGACTTTTTTCAAGTTTGGGTCTAGTCATTAACCCCCAATTTCTTATTTTAGAAATTGAACTTATATTCTGAAACAGAGTAATTACATTGCTGTGACTGTCATTAAAATGTACGATTAATCTGCCTACACACACATTGCAAAATGCTGATAATCCCTGGAATGTTCTGAACCTAAAGGCCCTGTTCTACGCTCATTGAACTCAATGGCAAAACTCCCATGTCTGTCTTTACTTTTTTTTTTTTTTTTTTAAATGATCTGTAATGTTCTGCTATGAAATGGACAACTTGGCCAGGTTCTTCATTGTGATTTTGAAAAATACCATTGATTTATTTTAAATTTTGTTATGTAACTAAAAATTAGAAGCACACTGCTGATGAACAAAAATTGCAAAACATTTTTGACTGGTCTATACTAGGAGTTACCGGACTACAAGCTATTTACATATAAATGTGACTGTAGATAAAGCAATCTGTACAGAAGCGGCGCCAACTTTTCCGCCGCCCTAGGCAGCGGAAGGTCCTGCCCCCAAAATGCCGCCCCCGACAGAGTTGGCAGAAGGTCCCGCCCCCAAAATGCACTGACGACCGGGGCGGCCGGCGCCCCCCAAAGCTTAGTGCCCTAGGCGACCGCCTAGATCGCCTAATGGGTTGCGGCAGCCCTGGATCTGTACAAACACAGATAAAACACACTGACACTTTTATTGCTTTGTGTTTGTTATATGTATTTAGTTTGTTGTATTCATCTGCTCCTAAATTTCCAATGCTATAAACACACTGATGGCTAAAACTGCATAGTTGGCAGTTATCAAACGTGACTCTGTACCATGGTTTCACTGTGTACTCAGATCCAATCCAGTAAAAAAAAGAAAAAGTAATTTGTGGGTTTAGATACCGACTCTCCAGAGGACTTGCCTAACCTGGTTCTTGTGAAAGTTAATCCTTGGACAAATTTAACCCCTCCCCTTTCAACATACTGAATTCCACACAGCTGACCTTTCAAAAACTGATCAGCAATCTTGTTCAGCCTTTTTCTGTGAATAACTCTTGATTCCTGAATAGCTTTATTTCATTATTTTAATGGAAAAGAGATGGGTAAGTAACATGGGTACATATACAAATGTAAGCACATTATGGTCATGTTTGTGTATTATACTTCAACAACTATAGGGGGTTTAATCCATGCTATTCCTTAAAAAGAAGATGATTGGAAGTCCTTTATTTTGTGTGTAAAGGGAAAACAATTCTTATATCTATGGTTTACTTGGCATCATGGAGCAAAAACTCACTAACAGGGCCTTAGCCGAAATAAATGCTGGATTTATTTTTACATAAAAGCAAAAATGTACATGGCTTAATAACTAAAATACTGAATTTGTTCCATCCAATCAAATCTTATACTTTAGATAGTCTAAAAACAATATACAGGTCACAACTATTGACATTTCTGATCGTGAAACATTCATTATGTTGCCAACAGTTCTTCATGAGAGTTGCAAAGAAAAATCTACATTGTCTGTTCTTTCGACAGCTTGGTGTACTTTCCCATCTTCATCACTCAAACACTATTGTCTTTTTAAATATTTTACTATTTATAACACATTTTGATAAAACATTAAGAAAGTGGGTTTGCATAATGCAACATTAATGACAAGAAAACCAAGGAAGAATTATATATGCTGTATACACAATGAATAATTATACGCAGAGAGCTGAATAATTTGTTAAAGTATATGCATTATATACTTTTTAAAAACGTAGAATGTCATACGTATTTAGGTTTATAAACATAAAGGTTGAGAACTAGTGAGTTCTTTTGGCTAAAGCCCAATATTGGTCTTATTTCACTTTAATTGAAAGAGGATCTTGAATTCATCTTCTCCATGAGTTATCAGGAACCTGGATTTCTCTTTGTACCAAAGGTTAATAAGAAATGTGTCTGCAAAAGTCAAACAGCATTAAATACCAAAACCTGATTATTATTCCACAGGAGTTGTTCTGCCATTCGTAATCGCTCCATGCTCCAACCTGCCTCAGCTAATCTTTAATGGATGACATGCAAGAAAGAAAAATAACTAGCATCTAAAAAGGGGACTCTACAGCAAGCTTTTAAAGAAATACTTTTCTCAGTGCTAGAAGTAAATCCCATTGGCACTTAATTAGTGAAAAGCCCACTTAAGTAAGAGGAAATAAGTAATGTTAAATTAAACTTTAACTCCAGCCTAGCATCCTATTGGATGATTTGTTTTCTTCAGTTTTGCTGTTTGAACTGTTGCACATTTATTCAGTAATTATAATTTTTTCAAGTTAATTTAGGACATTTTAAATAATGCTCTCCACTTTGTTATGTTCATACTCTATATCACATCGGAGTATTCCAAAGAACTGCACAAACATTAATACATAACATGAAGTACTTGAACAGACTAAAAGAAAAAAAGTTTTACTGTACTGTAGCTCCACTGCTTTTTTTTTTTTTTTTTTTTAAATAGAGAGACAGAGAGNTAAAAGAAAAAGAAAGTTTTACTGTACTGTAGCTCCACTGCTTTTTTTTTTTTTTTTTTTTTAAATAGAGAGACAGAGAGACAGAAACACATAAAGCTGCAAAACAGGTATAACAGTAAGCGATATGGAACACAAACAGCAGATAATAGATTGAGAAAAAGGTGGGACTTTTCCTTTTTTGTTTTTAAAAACAGAGAAAGATAGGAAAAACCTCCAAAAGAGTTCACAATTTACATAAAACATAGCAATGTAACTGGGTGTCTTTTCTATAATATTTTAGACATTCATATAGCAAAACTCACTGACCAATCTTTTTCCAATACATTCATATATAAACACAAAGACAAATGTTCCTCAATTATATACTGGATTTTTAACAAAACATGAGAGGCAGAAGCTATCTCAGCGGAAGAGTTTCTCCCGCTAACATAGGGCTGGTGTGGACAGTGCTTACGGCGCTGTAACTTCCCTCACTTGGGGGGTGTCTTTTTCACACCCTGGGTGACGTAAGTTAGATCGAGTTAAGTCTGAAGTGTAGACCTGCCCTCAGTTTGGATTGTGCATGATTGGGGAAGGGAACAAACTTTCCACACAATAAAAACTAACCAAAAAGAGTTAAATTACTGTAAATTTTGTCAATTTTTGTCAATAGCAATTCTAGTGCAATTGTCATTTAAAAGGTATATAGAGCATTTTTTTCCCTGTGGCAACATAGCTAAATGAAACAGTGGGTGAAATCCTGAGCCCACTGAAATCAATATGACTTTTGCCATTGACTTCAATTGGGCCAAGATTTCAACCATTAATGGTAACGGGCTGGCCGTGTTTATCTGAAACACTTCACCACATTAGCCAGTGTTAATACAGCTTGGAAAGAGAGAAGTGGGTTTGGCTGATTCACTGAGGCACGTGTCTTGTTACCCTACGTGGATATAAGAGGGGGAGTGGCTCTCAGAGATAGAGGGTCTAAGGTGTGGGCTGAGCAGTGGTGACAGAGGAACCCTCGCAGCAGCCAAGGTTTCATCGGTGCTTTAACAGTATCTTCTTCTTCTTCTGTTTGTTAATAAAGTTGAGCTCCATGAAGAGAAGTGACTTTAGACTGGGGGTGGGCAAACTACAGCCCGGGAGCCGCATCCGGCCCTTCAGACGTTTTAATCTGGCCCTCGAGCTCCTGCCGGGGAGCGGGGTTGAGGGCTTGCTCTGCACGGCTCCCGGAAGCAGCTTCTTATCAAAAAGAGAGGGCCGAACCCTCAAAGGGGGAGGGCCGAACCCTCAAAGGGGGAGGTCCTGGATTGTTTGCTGGACCTCATGGGGCAGACCAGAGACCTGCAACCAGGAACCCCATCTCATTACAACCCCTGTGGCCATTGTATGTTGCAAAATACCAACATCCCCCTGTACTCTGTATGTTACCCCCGATGACTATTAACTGACGTTCCAAACACTCTGTACCATCTATTTTTAAACATTCACGAATAAACTTTTAAATCTGTTCTTATCAGTTTAATCTCCTTTAATAATAAGCTACTACACTGATACATGGTATCTGCTACCCTAAAAGAGCTAATGGTGCCCCAGGATGCATCCTGCTGCCCCTAAAACGCAGCCAAAGACTCTGACCACTGCCTCAGCACGCCCTACTGCTCTGCACAGGCTCCCGGCCGCTGCCCTCGGGGTCTCGGGGACATGGCTAACCAGCAAATCCAGAGGGCAGAGCGGGAACAGGAAGGATCCCCCCCACGAGATGCTGCCGCAAGCAACTCCCACATCTCGAGACCAGCCTGCCAAGACATCACCGAGAGACGGAACATACACCCCGCTCTCCAGCCGCTGGGGGGCTGCCTTGCCGTGCTCCAGCCGCCAGATACCTCTCCCCGATGGCCAGTAGCTGCAGGGAGCCTGCCCCCCCACGCTCCTACCGCTGGCTGATCACCAGCAGATGCAGCCGGCGAAAGGCTGCCCTCCCCCCGCCCCTGACCCCGGAGAGATCTACAGCCACCCAGCTGCTGCTACCACCAGGAGTCCGTCACCACGTGTCCCAGCTACCGGAGAAAACCCCCACTGACCAGCTGCTGCTCCTGGCGCCAGGTAAATGCCCCGCTGCTCCCCAGCACCTACCCCCGCGAGGAGACCCCCCCGCGGCCCTGCCACCGCCCATGCCGCCGGGGGGCTGTCCCCCCATACCCCGGCCGCCATCGCTGCCCATGCCACCAGGGGATCCCTGTCCCACGCCCCAGCCACCGCCCATGCCGCCGGGGAATCCCTGCCCCGCGCCCCGGCTGCTGCTGCCTGAGCAGCCTGGGGAGCCCCGCGGCGCGCCCCAACCACTACTGCTGGGACCGCCGGGGGATTCCTGCCCCGCGCCCCGGCTGCCGCTGCCTGGGGAGCCCCACCACGTGCCCCAGTTGCTGATGCCTGGACCACCAGGGGTCTCTTGCCCCGCGCCGCTGCCACCTATGCAACCTGGGAATCCCCACCACGTGTCCCAGCCGCCACTGTCTGAACCGCTGGGAGCCTCCTGCCCCACGCCCCAGCCGCTGCCGCTCACGGTGCCTGGGGAGCTCCCTGACGCACTCCAGCAGGCAAGGCTCCGGCCCGCGGCCTGCCGGCAGCTCCAACCACTGGGAGGCTGCCCCACCACGTGCCAGCCACTCCAGAGGCAGAGAGAAGCCCCCACTGCACCCCAGCTGCAGAGGGACTCGCCCGCCGCTCACCAACAGCCCCAGCCACCAAGGGTCAGCCCCGCCACGTGTGAGCTGCCCCAGCCGCCGAGCCCCGCTGCACCCCAGCCACAGAAGGGTTCTCCCACCGCTTACCAGCAACCCCAGCCACCGGGAGTCTGCTGCTCCAGGATCCGAGAGACCTGCCTGCCGATCACCACATGCCACAGCTGCCGAGGGATTCCCCAGCCGCCCACCAGCCGCTTCAGCCACCGGGGGGCCCACCAGCCGCCCTCCTGCTGCCCCAACCGCTGGGGACCCCCCCCGCCCTCCTGCTACTCCAGCCGGCGGGAGACCCCCCCATCGCCCCACAGCAGTTGCAGCTACTGAGAGTTCCCCCTGTAACCCCCCAGCTGCCAAGAGACCCCCGCTCCACACCTCAGCAGCCCCAGCCGCCACGAGCTCTCTCCCCTGTTCTCCTGCGGACACCAGACACCCCCCCTGCCCCCCAGCAGCTCCAGCCACCATGAGGTGGCTCCCCTGTTCCCCACCCCAAGAAGGGTCAGCGACCGCCCGAGATCCTGCCCCCAGAGGAACCGACGCCGGCCCTCGAACCACCCTGCAAACACCAACCGCAAGAGGAGCCAACGTGACCCCTCAGCCTGCACCGCGAACCCCACCCGCCTGGGGAACGGGGTCCACCCCCCAGACCGCTCCGCAAACCTCTACCATCAGAGCAGCCAACGCCACGACCAGACCACAGCACCAGACCCCCATCATCAGACAGACTGGCACGGCCCCAAAAGACGCCAGACCGATCCCTGCCGCCATAAGGTCACGTGCTCCTACCACAACCCCCCAGATGACAGCCACACTCGGAAGACCGGACGTCACCCCCGCACCCACCGACCCGAACCAGGTCCCACCAACAACCAGCAAGGAAGCTACCCCGGGGGTACCCATGCCTCGGGCACCAACCCAGAGGCCCCCTGAGCCGCAAGCGGGACAACCCATCGACCGCGTGGCAAACTCACTGCCCGGCCGACCGAGGAACCCGAGGTCCGGCAGCCGACGGTTAGACCAGCCACACCTTGGCAGGCCGCCTGGATCGAGGAGCTCCAAGCTGCAGCCTCCTTCGAGGAATTTGACCCACTCATAGACAGGCTCACCCGCGCGCTGTCTGCGGAGATTGCCTTCAGGAGGACACCGAACCAGGAGACCACCCGGCCTGCCCTCAGACGGCCCGGCCCGAATCGCGACACCAACACCAGGGGAGGCGGAAGGAGGAACGCCAGCCGCCGCTACGACCCGGCAGCGGCTTCCAGGATCCAGAAGCTGTACCGGACTAACCGACTCAAGGCCGTAAGAGAGGTCTTCGACGGGCCCCCGTCCTACTGCACGATCCCGCCCGAGCGCCTCTACAACTACTACCACGGCGTGCTCGGTGGCGTGCCCAGGAACGACGCGCAGCGCCCGGAGTGCCTCCGCCCCCTACCCCGCATTGCCGATGCAGACGATCTAGAGGCCGACTTCACGGATGGCAACACCATCGTCACCCCCGGAGCCAGAGGCGTGCTGGAGCGTGGACACCCTGAGGAAAAAAACAGACCAGGGTAAGGCCTTCGAGGTGACCAGCAAGTGGGACTCCAGCAACCACTTTCTCCCCGCGGGCAGCTTCACCCGCTCTAATCGTCGGGGCCCTGGGCGCCTGGGACCCCTGCAACGAGTGCGTGCTAAGGTCCTGTGGGGTAGGACGTCACTCCGCTCATGCAGAGACTGATGGTCTCGGACACTATCCGGTGGTCCCAGGACATCTACACAGAACACATCACCGGCCAACGCCAGTACCGGGAGTGAGCCGGCGTGACTTCACGCCCCCACAAAGACTGGTAGACTTCTTTTGCTGGACCTTATCTCCTGAACCCTAAACCCACCGAACCGAACCCCACCATACGAGGGTGCTCCTATCCTCATTACCCGGCCCACTTACTTATTCCCATGATTGCCTGTAGTCTTTGCATGAGCGATGTACCCTCACTGCCTATTGACTGTACCTTGATACACCCACCCTGTACCCCCCCATTGGGGATATTACAGTCTGTATATGTTATGCATTGTCCCATAGCAAAATACCAACATCCCCCTGTACTCTGTATGTTACCCCCAATGACTATTAACTGACGTTCCAAACACTCTGTACCATCTATTTTTAAACATTCACGAATAAACTTTTAAATCTGTTCTTATCAGTTTAATCTCCTTTAATAATAAGCTACTACACTGATTCATGGTATCTGCTACCCTAAAAGAGCTAATGGTGCCCCAGGATGCATCCTGCTGCCCCTAAAATGCAGCCAAAGACTCTGACCACTGCCTAAGCACGCCCTACTGCTCTGCACAGGCTCCCGGCCGCTGCCCTCGGGGTCTCGGGGACATGGCTAACCAGCAAATCCAGAGGGCAGAGCGAGAACAGGAAGGATCCCCCCCCCCGAGATGCTACCGCAAGCAGCTCCCACATCTCGAGACCAGCCTGCCAAGACATCACCGAGAGACGGAACATACACCCCGCTCTCCAGCCGCTGGGGGGCTGCCTCGCCGTGCTGCAGCCGCCAGAGATACCTCTCCCCGATGGCCAGCAGCTGCAGGGAGCCTGCCCCCCCCCGCCCCTGCCCCCGGAGAGATCTACAGCCACCCAGCTGCTGCTACCGCCAGGAGTCCGTCGCTGCGTGTCCCAGCTACCGGAGAAAAACCCCACTGACCAGCTGCTGCTCCTGGTGCCAGGTAACTGCCCCGCTGCTCCCCAGCCCCTACCCCCGCGAGGAGACCCTCCCACGGCCCTGCCACCACTCATGCTGCCGGGGGCTGCCCCCCCCATACCCTGGCCGCCGTCGCAGCCTATGCCACCAGGGGATCCCTGTCCCACGCCCCAGCCACTGCCACATGTGCAGCCTGGGAACCCCTGCCCCGCGCCCCGGCTGCTGCTGCCTGGGCGACCCGGGGAGCCCCGCCACACGCCCCAACCACTACTGCTGGGACCGCCGGGGGATTCCTGTCAAGGCAGCGTGCGTCCTTCTGCCTGCCCCGCTTGACATCAGCACCACATTTTTTCTGCAAATTAATGCCCTGATTCTCCACTTGGCCCAGGTTTCGGAGGTAGAGAAGGAGTGTGTGTAGCATCACCACCATCACCACAGGGGAGTGAGGTGGAGGGTTAACTCAATGGACCGAGCACATTGGCAAGCTGAGCCCGCGGCTCCCACCATCAGAGTCCTCCAGCAAGCGCCCTCTCCCCAGACCCAGAGGCGGCACCCCTGCTCAGGCACACCTTGGCTTCCTTTATCATTTGGTTGGCAATCTCTTCTGTTTTCTTGATCTCCTGGGTGGACATGGCTCCCCTGGCAGTGAAGTCAAATCGCAGCCTGTCTGGGGCAACCAGGGACCCTCTCTGGTCGGCATCCCCCAGCACCGAGCGCAGGGCAAAGTTGAGGATGTGGGTGGCAGTGTGGTTGCTCATGATGGGTCGCCGTCTTGGCTGCAGGGAGCAGAGGGAAAGCAATTATTAAAGGGCTCTGTGTTGGAGGAGCTGCCACGTGCCTCCTGCTTACACACCGTTGGCCTAGCCCAGTGAGAACTGCCTATTCATGGGACAGAGAAGCAGGAGGTTACAGCTACAAATCAGTTCTGCTTCAAGAGAAATCTGGGCCAATGCAGGATAGAGAGACCAAAAGCAGCTTCTGTCTTGAGGCTGCTCTGGGACCAGCATCAAGGAAAACAGTCTCAATCCAGAGACCATCTCCCCAACTGTCCCGCTGGTTGGCAGTGCTTGGTGAGAGGCCGTGGAGGCGGCGAGGCACAGTGGGGGGAGTGCACAGGGAGTGCCAGGCTGCCCACGTACAGGAGAGAAGAAGATTTTACATGCTAGGGTTCAACCAAGTATCTTCTACTAACATTGAAGACACCCGAGAGAAAGAAAAATTTCTTCAAAAAAGAACTAGGTAAGTTCATGGAGGATGGGGTCCATCAATGGCTATTAGCCAGGATGGGCAGGGATGGTGTCCCTAGCCTCTGTTTGCCAGAAGCTGGGAATGGGCGACAGGGGATGGATCACTTCATGATTCCCTGTTCTGTTCATTCCCTTGGGGCACCTGGCATTGGCTGCTGTCGGAAGACAGGATACTGGGCTAGATGGACCCTTGGTCTGACCCAGTCTGGCTGTTCTTATGTAACTGAAACCTCGTAGAGACCAGGGCAGCTGGACAATCCCTTCCTAGCCAGGATTTCACTAGTGCCCCAGTCTAACCC
>QXTE01000568.1:0-27399 GCA_003942145.1 Platysternon megacephalum
ACCTCCACTGACACAACTACCCTCACCACCACCTCCACTGACACGACTACCCTCACCACGACCTCTACTGTTCCTACCACCACCTCCACTGACACAACTACCCTCACCACCACCTCCACTGTACCCACCACCACCTCCACTGACACGACTACCCTCACCACCACCTCCACTGTACCCACCACCATCTCCACTGACATGACTACCCCCACCACCACTTCCACCATGCCCACCACCACCTCCACTGACACGACTACCCTCTCCACCACCTCCACTGTACCCACCACCACCTCCACTGAAACAACTACCCTCACCACCCCTTCCACTGTACCCACCACCACCTCCACTGACACAACTACACTCACCACCACCTCCACCATCCCCACCACCACCTCCACTGACACAACTACCATCACCACCACCTCCACCGTTCCCACCACCACCTCCACTGACACAACTACCCTCACCACCCCTTCCACTGTACCCACCACCACCTCCACTGACACAACTACCCTCACCACCCCTTCCACTGTACCCACCACCACCTCCACTGACACAACTACCCTCACCACCCCCTCCACTGTACCCACCACCACCTCCACTGACACAACTACCCTCACCACCCCCTCCACTGTACCCACCACCACCTCCACTGACACAACTACCCTCACCACCACCTCCACTGTACCCACCACCACCTCCACTGACACAACTACCCTCACCACCACCTCCACTGTACCCACCACCACCTCCACTGACACAACTACCCTCACCACCACCTCCACTGTACCCACCACCACCTCCACTGACACAACTACCCTCACCACCACCTCCACTGTACCCACCACCACCTCCACTGACACCACTACCCTCACCACCACCTCCACTGTACCCACCACCACCTCCACTGACACAACTACCCTCACCACCACCTCCACTGTACCCACCACCACCTCCACTGACACAACTACCCTCACCACCACCTCCACTGTACCCACCACCACCTCCACTGACACAACTACCCTCACCACCACCTCCACTGTACCCACCACCACCTCCACTGACACAACTACCCTCACCACCACCTCCACTGTACCCACCACCACCTCCACTGACACAACTACCCTCACCACCACCTCCACTGTACCCACCACCACCTCCACTGACACAACTACCCTCACCACCACCTCCACTGTACCCACCACCACCTCCACTGACACAACTACCCTCACCACCACCTCCACTGTACCCACCACCACCTCCACTGACACAACTACCCTCACCACCACCTCCACTGTACCCACCACCACCTCCACTGACACAACTACCCTCACCACCACCTCCACTGTACCCACCACCACCTCCACTGACACAACTACCCTCACCACCACCTCCACTGTACCCACCACCACCTCCACTGACACCACTACCCTCACCACCACCTCCACTGTACCCACCACCACCTCCACTGACACAACTACCCTCACCACCACCTCCACCGTACCCACCACCACCTCCACTGACACAACTACCCTCACCACCACCTCCACTGTACCCACCACCACCTCCACTGACACCACTACCCTCACCACCACCTCCACTGTACCCACCACCACCTCCACTGACACAACTACCCTCACCACCACCTCCACTGTACCCACCACCACCTCCACTGACACAACTACCCTCACCACCACCTCCACTGTACCCACCACCACCTCCACTGACACAACTACCCTCACCACCACCTCCACTGTACCCACCACCACCTCCACTGACACAACTACCCTCACCACCACCTCCACTGTACCCACCACCACCTCCACTGACACGACTACCCTCACCACCACCTCCACTGTACCCACCACCACCTCCACTGACACAACTACCCTCACCACCACCTCCACTGTACCCACCACCACCTCCACTGACACAACTACCCTCACCACCACCTCCACTGTACCCACCACCACCTCCACTGACACAACTACCCTCACCACCACCTCCACTGTACCCACCACCACCTCCACTGACACAACTACCCTCACCACCACCTCCACTGTACCCACCACCACCTCCACTGACACAACTACCCTCACCACCACCTCCACTGTACCCACCACCACCTCCACTGACACAACTACCCTCACCACCACCTCCACTGTACCCACCACCACCTCCACTGACACAACTACCCTCACCACCACCTCCACTGTACCCACCACCACCTCCACTGACACAACTACCCTCACCACCACCTCCACTGTACCCACCACCACCTCCACTGACACAACTACCCTCACCACCACCTCCACTGTACCCACCACCACCTCCACTGACACCACTACCCTCACCACCACCTCCACTGTACCCACCACCACCTCCACTGACACAACTACCCTCACCACCACCTCCACTGTCCCCACCACCACCTCCACTGACACAACTACCCCCACCACCACCTCTACTGTGCCCACCACCACCTCCCCTGAACCCACCACCACCTCCACTGTGACAACTAACCTCACCACCACCTCCTATATACCCCCCTCCTCCTCCACACCTGATCCATGCCCTAATGAAATTCCCCCATGGTATCCCACTGGTCCACCTACAGCAGGTAGGTGCCTCTTTAGTTTGTTGATTGCACCATTGTTCCTATTAATGTCTGCTGATTGTGTGTGGGTCATGTACGCAGGTGGGGTAGGTTGTGAGGTCATCCCCAAATTCAGTATCTGCTCTTAATTTTGTTGTAACTGCTCTTTTACTAAAACCAGTGCAACTCCACTGCCTGTGAGAGCATTATATCAGATTTGAAGTTGGTCTTGTGAGTTCTGGGTATGTTAAATATGTAATTTCATCACAGTGTCTTAGTGAATATTCTCCATGGTTTTGATTGGGGTGGGACATACCGCGTATTTGCCCTTTTAAGAATTTCACTGGAGAAGCAGGATCTAGTGGGTTAGAGCAGGGGTGTCTGAGAGCCAGGACTCCTGGGTCCTCTCCCCGGCTCTTGGAGGGGAGTGGGGGCTGGTTGCTTAGAGCAGGGATTGAAAGCCAGGACTCCTGGGTTCTCACTCTGGGAGGGGAGCGGGCCTGGTGGGTGAGAGCAGAGGGGGCTGGGAGCCAGGACTCCTGGGTTCTCTCCCCGGCTCTGGGAAAGTATCTTGTGGATCTGCTTGGGGAGCACGTCCTGAATCCCACTAAAACATCTTCCAGTTACCTGCCAGAACGGTGGAGTTGCCAACCTGAGCCAATGTGTCTGTCTACCGGGCTTCACTGGTGTGCAGTGCCAGGACAAAAGACCCCAGGACGCCTGCCAGAATGGCAGCACAGCCATCGGAACCAAATGCATCTGCCTGCCTGGATTCTACGGCCCCCGGTGTGAGTCCTACAATGGCTCCATGGACTGCCAGAATGGGGGCACTCCCGTCGGAACAGACTGTGTCTGTCTCCCCAATTATTACGGCACCCGGTGTGAATCCTCTAACAAAACCACCACGGCACCCCCTGTCACTACGACCACCAGCACCACCACCACTACCACCACGACCACCACCACCACTACCACCACCACCACGACTCCAGGTGAGTGACAGCTCATGCTGGAGTTGGCAATGCTCTTTTAGCTGCGTTGGGCCCAGGACGGGAGAGAGATAAGGTGAGGGAGGTAAGATCTCTTTTCTTATTGGGCCCAGCTTCTGTTGGGGGCAGAGAGACAAGCTTATGGGCTGCACGGAGCTCTTCTTTGGGGCTGGGAAGGGGACTCTGAGTCTCCCAGCTAAATAAAAGGTTGTTAAGCATAAGGAGTTCACACACCGTGCAGGAGACCACGTAAAGTATTTGACCTGCCCTGAGTTTAAACATAAGCTATTTGCCTTCACTTTCAGGGCCCATCATGGTCTCTCCCTACCTGCCTCCATCACCTATTTGTTCCATTTTCACAATCACCCCTTGGTGCTCCCCACCATCCGCAAAGCCTCCTCATCCTCCCCCACCTCATTTTTTTCCATGACACTGACAAGAACCTTGAGAACTGTTCAGTGCTTCTGGGTTGAGACGGTGCTCAGTGTTGTCTCATTGTTTCCTTGTGTCCAGGACTGGGGCTCTGGGTGCTACAGTCATAATAATCAATAAATCCCCGGGGTCAGATTCTGATCTCAGTCACAAATGGTGTAAATCCAGAGTGACTCCACAACAGCCTAAATACAGAGCAATTCCACTCCATTGTAAACCTGTCTGGCTCGCCTCTCGCTTCTGTCAGTTGGTGTAACTCCACTGAGTTGAGTGAGGTGCTCCTGAGTAACAGTGGTGCAAATCTTGAGTGACTCTCCAGCAGGGTAATTCCACTCCAGCGTAAACCAAGAGCAATTTAGGCATCACAGACACAGCTCCCGCCTATGAGCCAGTCCAGACTCGTGCTGACACGCAGGGCATTGGATTGTTTCTTTCAGCGCCCTGCAAGAACGGGGGCACTCACAACGGGATCAGATGCATCTGCCAAGATGGTTACTACGGCTCCCAGTGTGAAAACAGCAATTGCAAGAACGGGGGCACCTGGAGCAACGGTGGATGCCTATGCCCGTCCAGCTTTCAGGGTCCTGTGTGCCAATACGCTTCTGAAGTCATCGAGGTCAAAGCCGGTATGGAAACCTGACTCAATTGATCCTTGTGTCTGGGGTTCAGATAATACCTTAAGGTGCTGCAATGCGTGAGACCCTTGGAAACCCAAGCAGGGATGTCCCATCTGGCCCATGAGCCAGGATGGCTGGTCCCATGCAGGAACACCGTTAGCATCCAAGGGGGTCATGTGGCTGGGGCTGTGACCCAGAACCCAGGAAGGCAGCAGGGCTGGCTCATGGGAAAGTGGGGTCTTTAATCCGGGAGTCCTAACCTAGCCGGCCTGGCCAGCTGGGACAACCCGGTTCTGTTCCCGGGCTGGGAAAGGGCGGTGAAGAAACACGTTCAGCTGCAGGATGGTGGGTAGTGAAATGACAACTGTCCCTCCTCGCTGGCCCGCTCTGGCTAGGCAACGAATGGTGTGATGGGTTCTGCAGGGCAGTAGAGTCCTTTCCCCTGGCCCTGGATTCGGGGGGTCCCGGGATGTGCGCATCAGGAGAGCTAACAAGGACCCCCGGGGGGGGGAAAAGGCAAGTGCCCTCTGCCATTCCCACGGTGAGTGCCGATTTTCACTGTTTCTTTTCCCCTCTCCCCCGCACCCCGACAAAGAGGTGAACGTAACCGTGGACGTGAAGCTGCAGATCACCAGCCACAAATTCACCCCCGAGCTGGCGGACAACACAAGTCAACAGTACAAAACGTTTACCTTGGACTTCAAACTGCAGGTGGGACCCGGAGGAGCGGCCAGGAAGGGGGAAGTGGAGAGGGGCTCGGCCCTCAGCGGGGCTGTGGGGTATCCCACCGCCTCGCTACAGGCCCCACCCTGGCTCGGGGTGGGCCAGTAAACCCACAGTCTGGGGCTCAGGCTCCTGAGCGTCTGGTGCCAGGGGGAGACGGCCACCCGCGAGTGGGGTGGCAGGGGGGGGACGCAGGCCCGCCCGCTCCGCTGCGTCCCAGCCCGGGGCCCGAACAGCGGCAGAAGACTCGCTGCTGTCAGTGGGGATCCCGACCGCAACACACTGACATTGGTTCTGGCCCTGCTGCGGCCAGGCCAGGGTCGTCTGTCCCCGGGTTCCTTCCGGGCTCCCCCTCGTATGGTACCTGGCTCAGGGCGGTGTCCTCTGAGACTTCCAGCACCATCGGCCCCTCGGGGTAGCGGGCGAGAGGCGGCCCCTCGGGGTAGCGGGCGAGAGGCGGCCCCTCGGGGTAGCGGGCGAGGGGCGGCCCCTCGGGGTAGCGGGCGAGAGGCGGCTCCTCGGGGTAGCGGGCGAGAGGCGGGCCCGGCGGCTCCTCGGGGTAGCGGGCGAGGGGCGGCCCCTCGGGGTAGCGGGCGAGAGGCGGCCCCTCGGGGTAGCGGGCGAGAGGCGGCCCCTCGGGGTAGCGGGCGAGGGGCGGCCCCTCGGGGTAGCGGGCGAGAGGCGGCTCCTCGGGGTAGCGGGCGAGAGGCGGGCCCGGCGGCTCCTCGGGGTAGCGGGCGAGGGGCGGCCCCTCGGGGTAGCGGGCGAGAGGCGGCCCCTCGGGGTAGCGGGCGAGAGGCGGCCCCTCGGGGTAGCGGGCGAGGGGCGGCCCCTCGGGGTAGCGGGCGAGAGGCGGCTCCTCGGGGTAGCGGGCGAGAGGCGGGCCCGGCGGCTCCTCGGGGTAGCGGGCGAGGGGCGGCCCCTCGGGGTAGCGGGCGAGAGGCGGCCCCTCGGGGTAGCGGGCGAGAGGCGGCCCCTCGGGGTAGCGGGCGAGGGGCGGCCCCTCGGGGTAGCGGGCGAGGGGCGGCCCCTCGGGGTAGCGGGCGAGGGGCGGGCCCTCGGGGTAGCGGGCGAGGGGTGGGCCTGGGGGAACTTCCCAAGAGCGGCGTGAGATCGGGGGATTGTTCCCCAGGGGCAGGCCTGGGGGGCCCGTTGCTGGAGACATTGGGAGCTAGGACTGGGCATAAGGCTGGGGAATGGGACAATCCCAGCCTGCCAGAGGAGAATAGACTGAAATGGGTCTTTCCCACTGCTGAGCACTGGTTTGGCTCGCTTCGGTATCATGGCTGGGAGCCCCACCAGCCCCCTGGGCTCGCCAGGCCCCATCTCAATGGGGCGGGGAGTTTCCGGGCAGCCCCTGCTGGTGACATGTGCACTATTCCCTTCCAGATGAAGTTGGTTTACAGCAGCGTCCCAGGGTACAAAGACGTGGAGATCCTGAAACTGACGTGAGTATCGGGAGCACCCCCAAAGCTCCGCCCACAACCTGAGCTCCGCCCACAAGCCATGACCCATCCCTGTGAGACTCCTAAAGGAGACTCTACCCGCAGTTGGCACGTGTGTGTGTGTTGGTTGTGTGGTTGGCTCTTTAGCACCAGCAGAATGCCAGTGTTCAGAGCCCTTCCGGGCTGCGGCTGTGTGACGAAGTGAGAATGTTTTGTGGTGGTCTTTGAATACTGAGGGGGAAGATTGCAGGGGAGCTGGGCTGGGACTGTCTGCATTGGGGAAGGGAGATACCTGAGCATGTAACATGAGAACCCAGGAGGGGAGTTGCAGACCAGGTAACACCTTTGACTGGGAACCTGGACACAGGACAAAGGCTGAGGGAGGAGCCGGGGGGAAGGGAGAAAGGAGACTCCTGGAAGGGGTTTTTGAGGTTTTGGAAGCTGACTGGAAATGGAGAGGGAGCCTGACGGGGCTTGGGCTTCCCCACGGGCCTGGGGCCTCCCTGGGCCCCCCAGATGGACCTAACTAAAGGGGATCCTGTTGTCTGTACTGGCACGACCTGTTTTGGACTGTGTTCCTGTCGTCTCAATAAACCTTCTGTTTTACTGGCTGGCTGAGAGTTATGGTGAATCGCAGGAAGCCGGGGGTGCAGGGCCCGGACTCCCCCACACTCCGTGACAGTCTGTTAGGAGGAGACATTAGTGCTACGGGTCAGGTCTGTTCTTGGCGCAGTCCTGTTTATCTACCAAGAAAAAAAACTGTCCACCCAGTCCCGTTTCCCTGACTGCAGCAGCATGTATTTCTCTTGCTCAGAAATCCTCACATCTACTGCTCCTGCGGGTTCTGTGTCCAAAGAGCGCTGTCTCTCTCTCTGTCTTCTCAGGGCCAACTCATGACTGCTTCCCCTGGCACCCACTGCCTGCAAATCAATGTCCTAGCTGCTGCTTTTGCAACCAGAGAAACCCCCCACTCAGCCCACACAGCTTAGGGGCGGTGTGCCATGGGCAGTAGCTCTCCATTGTTTGTAGCTCTCTCTGCTGCATAATGGGACTTAATTGCTCATTCCACTGACTCTGAAAAGAGGGTAGTTGAAACAGCCATTGGCTTTAATAAGGTTCATGATTGTCGCTGGTGTCACGGGGTCCCCGGGCGATGCTCTGGAGCTGCTCCCCACAAAGCCAGGCAGGACTTTGGGGAGCCTCCTCTCCCTCGGAGCAGACTGTTTTCAGGGCAAGAAGCTCACAGGTCTTCACCTTCTGGGTCTCTCCTTGGAGCATTCAGCATATGCCCCTCCGTGTGCTTCCCACAGCGAGTCCGCCCAGGCGGGGTCCTGGGGAAGCCAGAGGGTCCTGCACCCCCACTTCGCAGTCAGACGTGACTCTCAGCCAGCCGGGGACACAGAGGTTTATTAGATGACAGGAACATGGTCTAAAACAGAGCTTGTCGGTCCAGCGAACGGGACCCCTCCGCCGGGTCCATACTGGGGCCCAGCGAGCCAGACACCCCCGTCTGCCCTCACTCCTAGTCCCCAGCCAGCTCCAAACTGAAACCCCCTCCAGCCCCTCCTCCTCTGGGCTTTGTCCCTTTCCCGGGCTAGGAGGTCACCTGACCTCTTTGTCTCCAACACCTTCAGTTGGCACCTTTGCAGAGGAGGGGCCCAGGCCATCAGTTGTCAGGAGACAAAGTGTCAGGCATTTCTGTGCACTGGCCCTTCGCTCTGCCACAACCACACACCCCCATCCCACCACCTAGAGACTTAAGAACTGCATAGGGGAAACTGAGGCACCCACACAGTATTCAGAGGAAACATTAAGAACATTCCCACTTCGTCACAGCTGGATCTCAGAGCTCCCTCCCAGCAGCTGGTGACACCTTTTAGCTCAGTATGTTCAGCATGAAAAATAGTTGTCCATCCTTATCCGTCCTTCCCTGTCTGGAAACAGTTAACAGCGTTGATGTTGAAAGGTGGGTCCTTTTGAATTTCAAGCTGATCAACACCCACTTCTGGGGACGGGGGTGTCGTTAGGTTCAGTTCCAGCATCCGCATTTTCAAAAGGAAGTTAAAAAATTGGAGCGGGTGCAGAGAAGATCCACAACAATTATTTTAAGGGCTAAGAGTGAGAGACTTGGAGCTTGATCTGGTTAGTTTATCAGGAAGACGATCCAGAGGGACTTACCCACCACGCCCAGGCATGCCTATGGTGGCTAAATACCTCCATGGGGAGCAGATACCAGGTAGTAAGGGGGTTTCTAATTTAACAGCAAAAGGCAGCACAAGAATCACATTAAAGCCAGAGAAATTCAACTTAGAAATAAGGGAAAATGTTTTCCAAGTGACAGTGATTAATGAACACCAACGGGACATGGTGGCGGCGTCTCCATCTTTTCCTGTCTTTGGATGGCCGCCTCTCTGGAAGGTGCTTTATCCGAACACAAGTTATAGAGCTCGGTACATCTCCAGCCTGGGTTACACAGAAGGTTGGATGACTTAAGTCACTGCTCCCTTCCGACCGTAAACCCCATGAATATAGTCATCAAATTCAATGGGCATTGGTGCCTCACCTCTCTGTGCCTGGGTGACAATCTCCGCACACATGCTCTGCGGTGGGCATGTGAGCGGACACCCCAGGAAGGAGGGACACACTGACCCGAGGTGGGTTTGTTCCTTCAGGCAAGGCAGCATCGTGGTGGATCACATTGTCATCCTGGCTTTACCCGTCACCGAGGAACTCGACAAAGCCTTTGAGAATGTGGCTGGGGAGCTGAAGACGCAGATAGAGACGGTGGCTGAGAACCAGAAATGTGACGGCAGCTCCTGTGAGTCTCTGTGCAGTGAGGGCGGGTGAGGGCTGGGTGGAGAGGGGACAGATCCATGGTCCTGGGAGGAAGATTCTCCATAGCTCTGCCAGGGGTGTTGGAGACTAGATAGATAGATAGATAGATAGATAGATAGAGGGGGTGGATGGGGATAGATAGATAGATAGATAGATAGATAGATAGATAGATAGATAGATAGATAGATAGATAGATAGATAGATAGATAGATAGATAGATGATAGTGTGTGTGGGGATAGATAGATAGATAGATAGATAGATAGATAGATAGATAGAAATGTGTATGGGGATGGATGGAGGGGATGGGAAGTGTGACGGGGGATGGAGCAAGAGATGGATGGAGGGGTGTTTGTGAGGATGGAGGGATGGATAGAAGGATGGGTGGAGGGTGTGCGTGGGGGATGGATGGAAAGAAAAGCGTTGACCTCTGTGATTTCAGTGGTTGGCCCGAGGTCGCAGAGATGGATGGAGGGGTGTTTGTGGCGATAGATGAAGGGTGTGTGTATGGAAAGGGAGGGATGGGTGGAGGGGTGTTTGTGGGAAGGATGGAGGATGGAGGGATGGGTGGAGGGGTGTTTGTGGGGATGGATGGAGGATGGAGGGGTGGATGGAGGGGGGTTTGTGGGGAGGGATGGAGGATGGAGGGATGGGTGGAGGGGTGTGTGTGGGGGTGGATGGAGGGATGGATGGAGGGGTGCATGTGGGGATGGATGGAGGATGGAGGGATGGGTGGGGGGGTGTTGGGGGGGGTGGATGCAGGATGGAGGGATGGGTCGAGGGGTGTGTGTGGGGATGGATGGAGGATGGAGGGAAGGGTGGAGGGGTGTTTGTGGGGGTGGATGGAGGAGGGAGGGATGGCTGGCGGGGTGGTTGTGGGGATGGGTGGAGGGGTGTTTGTGGGGGGGGATGCAGGATGGAGGGATGGGTAGAGGGGTGTGTGTGGGGATGGATGGAGGAGGGAGGGATGGGGGGAGGGGTGTTTGTGGGGATGGAGGAGGGATGGAGGGATGGATGGAGGGGTGTTTGTGGGGGAGGATGGAGGGATGGATGGAGGGGGGGGTGTTTGTGGGGATGGATGGAGGAGGGAGGGATGGATGGAGGGGTGTTTGGGGGGATGGATGGAGGGTGGAGGGATGGATGGAGGGGTGTATGTGGGGATGGATGGAGGAGGGAGGGATGGAGGGATGGGGGGGTGTTTGTGGGGATGGATGGAGGAGGGGGGGAGGGGGGGGTGGGGGGTTTGGGTGGAGGATGGAGGGGGGAGGGGGGGGGGGGTTGGTGGGTGGGGTGGAGGATGGAGGGATGGATGGAGGGGAGTTTGTGGGGATGGATGGAGGGAGGGATGGAGGGGTGTATGTGGGGATGGATGGAGGAGGGAGGGATGGGGGGAGGGGTGTTTGTGGGGATGGAGGAGGGATGGAGGGATGGATGGAGGGGTGTATGTGGGGATGGATGGAGGATGGAGGGAAGGGTGGAGGGGTGTTTGTGGGGGTGGATGCAGGATGGAGGGATGGGTAGAGGGGGGTTTGTGGGGATGGATGGAGGGGTGTTTGTGGGGATGGATGGAGGATGGAGGGATGGGTGGAGGGGTGTTTGTGGGGGTGGATGCAGGATGGAGGGATGGGTAGAGGGGTGTTTGTGGGGATGGATGGAGGATGGAGGGATGGATGGAGGGGTGTTTGTGGGGGTGGATGGAGGGATGGATGGAGGGATGTTTGGGGGGATGGATGGAGAGAAAAGCGTTGACCTCTGTGATTTCAGTGGTTGGCCCGAGGTCGCAGAGAGCAGCTTTCTCCCTTTCCCGCACACCTCGAGCCCTATGGGCAGCCTTTCACAGGCCCAGACAGGGGTCGGGTCGTCCGCCAGGCCTTTTCCAACCCCCAAGTCAATGGCAAGGCCCGTGCAGCTTGCGGAGATTTGGGGGTTGCAAGGAGGGGGGGGGGTGCAGCTGAGAGGTGACCATCCCCGTCTCTCACTCCCGCTCCGCCCCGGGTTGGCTCACTAAGAACTGCCCTGTCCCGTGTCTTCCAGCCATGATGTGTTTCAACGCCTCCTCCGCTGAGGTCTCCAAGGGGACAATGCCAACGTTCAACGGTACCGGTGAGTGACCCACAGCCGCCCGGTGGGGGAGCGGTGCTGAGGTGGGACCAGGGGGGTCAGTGCTGCCTCTCCAGCCGCCCCCCCCCCCACTGACCCTCCCCTCTCTCCTCTGCAGAGTACTGCCAGAAAGTTGCCCCCGAAGGCTACAGCCAGTTCTACTTCCCTAACTTCACCAAGTCCAGCTTCTCCTGCATCTCCAACTGTACCAAGAGCACGCCCGGCTACATCAACTGCAACTACGGGCAGTGCCAGCTGACGCGAGCCGGCCCCCAGTGCATGTGAGTTGTGCGCGTACACGCCCCTGCGCACACACGCACAAATGCACACCCCTGCGCACACACACATGCACCCCAGTCACGGAGTGTGGGGGAGTCCGGGCCCTGTACCCCCGGCTTCCTGCGATTCACCATAACTCTCAGCCAGCCAGTAAAACAGAAGGTTTATTGAGACGACAGGAACACAGTCCAAAACAGGTCTTGCCGGTACAGACAACAGGGCCCCCTTTAGTTAGATCCATCTGGGGGCCCCAGGGAGGCCACTCTCCCCGCTGGGAAGCCCCAAGCCCCGTCAGAGTCCCCTCTTCATTCCTAGCCCGCTTCCAAAACTGAAAACCTTTTCCAGGCGTCTCCTTTCTCCCTTCCCGCACGGCTCCTCCCCCGGGCTTTTCCTTTGTCCGAATTCCCCGTCAAAGGTGTTACCTGGTCTCCAACTCCCCTCCTGGGTTCTCATGTTACATGCTCAGGTATCTCCCTTCCCCCATGCAGACAGTCCCAGCCCAGCTCCCCTGCAACCTTCCCCCTCAGTATTCAGAGAACACCACAAAACATTCCCACTTCGTCACATCGCCTGCGGGTCGAGTTCGTGGAATCGTTTTGAACCAACCCCCAAGAAACCCCAACTGCTTCGGAAATGTCAGGCCGAGCCATTTTCTTTTGACCCGAGTCCAAGCTGTTTTGGGTTCCGTTCCGGGCACTTTACCAGAAGCAAAGGAGGACTGGACTTGCAAAGTAGCCGGAGGCGGCACCCACTTGATAACCCTTTAGCCCAAGGGTGAGGGGGAAACGCCCTGGGGTCCGGCAGGTCAATTCTCCCCTCTGCTGGATATAGACTTGTAGGACTGGAAGGGACCTCGGGAGGGCATCTACTCCAGTCCCCTGTGCTCACGCCAGGACTAAGCATCATCTGCATCCCTGACAGGGGTTTTCCTGGGGAGGAGAGATTTGCCAGCAGATCGAGGGACGTGATCGTTCCCCTCTATTCGACATTGGTGAGGCCTCACCTGGAGTACTGTGTCCAGTTTTGGGCCCCGCAGTACAAGAAGGATGTGGAAAAATTGGAAAGAGTCCAGCGGAGGGCAACAAAAATGATTAGGGGGCTGGAGCACGTGACTTATGAGGAGAGGCTGAGGGAACTGGGATTGTTTAGTCTGCAGAAGAGAAGAATGAGGGGGGATTTGATAGCTGCTTTCAACTACCTGAAAGGGGGTTCCAAAGAGGATGGATCTAGACTGTTCTCAGTGGTACCAGATGACAGAACAAGGAGTAACGGTCTCAAGTTGCAGTAGGGGAGGTTTAGGTTGGATATTAGGAAAAACTTTTTCACTAGGAGGGTGGTGAAGCACTGGAATGGGTTACCTAGGGAGGTGGTGGAATCTCCTTCCTTAGAGGTTTTTAAGGCCCGGCTTGACAAAGCCCTGGCTGGGATGATTTAGTTGGGATCAGGTCCTGCTTTGAGCAGGGGGTTGGACTAGATACCTCCTGAGGTCCCTTCCAACCCTGAGATTTTATGAGTCTATGAATTTGCATCTGTAGCACTGCAGGGGAGAGGCGATGGGCTATTCCCATGTGGGGCCTTCTCGGGCTCTCCTGATCCACGTTGTATAAATAATTAACTAGCCGTTGGAGAAGGGATTTGAACTCGGGCCTTCCACAGCGACCGAGGGGCCCCAGCCACCAGGCTCTAGAGTCATTCACTGGCTCGGTGACTATTAATTGTCGTTATGAATGACGGCCCCAGCACCCTCTCCTCCTCCTCCAGCTGCCTTGTGACGCTCGTCCTCTTTTGCTTTTGTTACAAACACCCAACCGAGAAATGAAAAATGTCGGGTCAGGTCACAGAGGTTTTGTTTCCATGCGACTTGAAAGTTTTTCCTACTTTTCCATTTGATCCCCGCAATTTTGGGACCCACTCAGCTTTGGCTCGACCCGAAACAATTATTTCTCTGTTTTGTATTTGCTTGGGTAGCCGTTGAACAGGAAAACCCATGATTGGGATAGCACAGGCTGCATGGGGTAGCTAAGAGTTGGGATAGTTAAGTCCCAAGCAGACTGCGAAGAGCTACAAAAGGATCTCACAAAACTGGGTGACCGGGCAATCAAATGGCAGATGAAATTCAATGTTGATAAATGCAAAGTAATGCACATTGGAAAACATAATCCCAACTATACATATAAAATGATGGGGGCTAAATTAGCTGTTACCACTCAAGAAAGATCTTGGCGTCATTGTGGATAGTTCTCTGAAAACATCCACTCAGTGTGCAGCGACAGTCAAAAAAGCGAACAGAATGTTGGGAATCATTAAGAAAGGGATAGATAATAAGACAGAAAATATCATGTTGCCTCTGTATAAATCCATGGGACGCCCACACCTTGAATACTGCGTGCAGATGTGGTCGCCCCATTGCAAAAAAGACATATTGGAATTGGAAAAGGAACTGAAAAGGGCAACAAAAACGATTAGGGGTATGGAACGGCTGCCGTATTAGGAAATATTAATAAGTCTGGGACTTTTCAGCTTGGAAAAGAGATGACTAAAGAGGGATATAATACAGGTCTATAAAATCATGACACATGTGGAGAAAGTAAATAAGGAAGCGTTGTTTACTCCCTCTCATCACACGAGAACTATGAGTCACCCAATTAAATGAATAGGCAGCAGGTTTAAAACAAACAAAAGGAAGTATTTTTTTCACACAACGCACAGTCAACCTGTGGAACTCCTTGCCAGAGGATGTTGTGAAGGCCAAGACTATAACAGGGTTCAAAAAAGAGCTAGAGAAGTTCATGGAGGACAGGTCCATCAATTGCTATTAGCCAGGGTGGGCAGGGATGGTGTCCCTAGCCTCTGTTTGCCAGAAGCTGGGAATGGGCGACAGGGGATGGATCACTTGGGGATTCCCTGTTTGGTTCATTCCCTCTGGGGCACCTGGCATTGGCCACTGTTGGCAGACAGGACACTGGGCTAGATGGACCATTGGTCTGACTCAGTCTGGCCGTTCTTATGTTCTTATGACTCGGATCCATGCAGAAGGACCCGGGCACAGCAGGGACCACTCACTGGAGATGGAGAGTCCAGACTGGATGAGGGACCCCAGGGAAGTGGCTCCAGGGACAGGATGGGGTAGGGCGGCGAAGGGGCTGGGGTGGGGCTGTTCTCACCCCCTGTGTCTCCCCCACAGCTGCTCAGAGCCGGAGTTGTACTGGTACCCCACGGCGCGCTGCACCACCCGTGTCAGCAAATTGGGCATTGGTCTGGGCATGGCCATCGCAGTGCTGGTGATCGTGAGTGCCATCCTCGGTGTCTTTCTGCTCAGAGCCAAGAGGACAAAAACCCAGTTCAGGTAACTGGTCCGGGAACACGTGGGAGGGCCCAGCCTGCAAATGAGACAGTATGAGCCTGAGGTTAGAGCGCGGGACTCAGTACCAGGACTCCTGGGTTCCCTCCTCAGCTCTGGGAGGGGAGGGGGGGCTGGTGGGTTAGAGCAGGGGGGGCTGGGAGCCAGGACTCCTGGGTTCTCTCCCCGGCTCTGGGACGGGAGTGGGAGCTGGTGGGTTAGAGCAGGGGGGTTGGGAGCCAGGACTCCTGGGTTCTCTCCCTGGCTCTGCCCACCGTGTCTGTACCAAGTGGGGATAATGTTCTCTCCCGGGGCAGAGGGTGGGTCGCGAGGCTCCGCCGAGGAAGGTTTGCTGTGAGCTCTGAGGGGCCCCGGTATCCACGGTGGGGGTTGGGGTTGGTCTGAGTCAGACCCTCGCCCCTTTGACTCGAGGGGACGGGTGCAGAAGGTGGGATCAGAGGGGCTGCCCCACAGCCATGGGGCAGAGGGAGGTCGAGGTCAGATGCCCTCGGGGGCCCAGCGGGGTGGTGGAAGCCTCCGCCCCCTGCCCGAGGGACCCTGTGCACCGAGCGGCCCGGTGCTGACGGGCGCGGCTCTCGCTGGTCCCCCCGCAGCCTGCACTCGGACGATGCTAAGAAATGGTACGAGAACGACGACAGCGAATGGAACGCCGCTGGGAGCTTCTGCATCAGGAACGAAGGCGCCGACGCCGACAAAGGTAATGGCTGGATCCATCGCGGGCCGGGCGAGACGGGCTGGTGGGAACCCCCGGGCCAAGGACAGCAGCCCACGGAGACTGGGTCAGCGGCGCCAGCCGGGGCAGGGTGGGTCCCAGGGACTCCTTCGAAGGGGGTGGGGGTCCTGGCCGCGCGTCTGCCAGCCGAAGCCTCCACCTTCCTAACCCTGCTCTCTCGCCAGGTTCGGACGGCACCAGCTGCTTCAAGGTTAACATGGAATCTATCGACACCTCTCTCCCGGTAGGTTCGGCCATATCGGTCCCCTCCTCCTCCCGCCTGCAGCTGCCTACGGGCAGCCCGCTCTGCTCCAGATGGTAGATGTGTGGGTCAGGGAGCCATTGGCTGACTAAGCCACTCCGGTGCACAACTAACCTGCTCAGGCAGCCACGTCCCTTTCCGGATGGGGGCTTCTCTCCTGGGAAGCTGGGACTCTGCAGAAGATTTTAGGGGGGCTGGATAATCAGCCGAACGCAAGCTTCTGGTGCGGGGCTGCGGCCAAAAGGGCCAATGCGATCCTGGGATGCATAAAGAGGGGGCCGGAGATCGGTGATTTTACCTCTGAATTTGGCCCAGGTGCAACCGCTGCTGGAACCAAAAAGAAAGAGGGGTTTTTTTTGGGGGGGGGGTGGTTTTTTTCAATGGAAAAAAACAGATGGGAAATGAAAATTCCCATGTGACCATTTTCACTGAAGAAAAGTAAAAATATCCCCTCGCCCTTCCCTCAAAAAAACATGCCTGGGAATGAAAACGTCCTCACTAATATCGTCACTTAAGAACACGGTGTCACGGACTGGGGGGGAGTCCGGGCCCTGTACCCCCAGCTTCCTGCGATTCATTTCCAGCCAGCTTCCAAAACCTGAAAACCTCTTCCAGGCGTCTCCTGTCTCCCTTCCCCCCGGCTCCTCCCCCAGCCTTTGTCCTGTGTCCAGGTTCCCGGGTCAGAGGTGTTACCTGGTCTCCCACTCCCCTCCTGGGTTCTCATGTTACCTGCTCAGGTATCTCCCTTCCCCCATGCAGACAGTCCCAGCCCAGCTCCCCTGCAACCTTCCCCCTCAGTATTCAAAGAACACCACAAAACATTCCCACTTTGTCACACACGGACACTTTGGCCATTTTGTGACCGGCTCTGCTCATGGTCCCCCCCCCCCACCTCTCGCCGTCCCAGGTGCACATCCAGAGGCCGGAGATCGTCGTGACCCAGCTGTGAGCCGGGCCCAGACCCCCCCAGGGTGCTAATGAGGACGGACCCCTGGAGAAGAGCAGAAATGTGTCCACGCTGCAGCTCAGGGAGGATGGAGGAGGGCCAGGAGGGGAGGCCAGGCAGCACAGGGAGCCTCCTCGCCTCAAACATCCTCCTCCCTCAGCGATCACCCTCCACATCCGTCCGGTCCCCAGTCCCAGCTCCCCTGTCTGGGACACTGCGGCTGAGGTGTCGGTGGCGCTGCCTGATGGCCCTGCGCAGCCCCCTGGAACGGTTACTGAGATGGGGTCCTGGAGGAGCCGATTCTCCTCTCACCCCTTGTGAAAATCAAGAGTAACTCTGCTGGAGCAACTTCCCCTCTCGCTCCCCCAGTGTAAATCACACGTAACTCCGCTGGGACCAATTCCCCTCTTGCTTCCCCCATTGTAAATCAGGAGTAACTCTGCTGGGGTCTGTGAGGCTGGTTCCCGCCCCCGCCCCCCCGCGCGCTTGCCCTGGTGTAGCACAGGGAACGTAAGCGCAGAATCGGGCCCCTCCAGGAGGGGTGTTCGCCCTGCCCAGCTGCCTGCCTCTGGCGGGATGTGAGCTTTAGCGGTTCCAGAGGCTGATTCTGCAGCGACAGCCCAGCCGATCTCCGCAGGCACGATGCAGATTTTCCCGTCTGCCTCCACCCTCGCCCCGCTGACCCCACCACAGGGGCCAACCTTAGGGAAAACGATGCCCTGGGTGAGCGTGTATTTTGGTGTCGAAGGCCCCCACTGCCTCCCCCAGCTCCCCACACATCCCCCTGGCCCCACTGCCTCCCTGGGCTCCCCACACATCCCCCCTGCCCCCACTGCCTCCCTGGGCTCCCCACACATCCCCCTGCCCCCACTGCCTCCCTGGGCTCCCCACACATCCCCCTGCCCCCACTGCCTCCCCCAGCTCCCCACCTGTCCCCCCGGCCCCCACTGCCTCCCTGGGCTCCCCACACATCCCCCTGCCCCCACTGCCTCCCCCAGCTCCCCACACATCCCCCTGCCCCCACTGCCTCCCCAGGCTCCCCACACATCCCCCTGGCCCCACTGCCTCCCTGGGCTCCCCACCCATCCCCCTGGCCCCCACTGCCTCCCCCAGCTCCCCACCCGTCCCCCCGGCCCCCGCTGCCTCCCTGAGGTCCCCACACATCCCCCTGCCCCCACTGCCTCCCCCGGCTCCCCACACATCCCCCCTGGCCCCCACTGCCTTCCCCAGCTCCCCACCCATCCCCCTGGCCCCCACTGCCTCCCCCAGCTCCCCACCCATCCCCCCGGCCCCTGCTGCCTCCCTGAGGTCCCTCTGCCATTTTCCTGAGCTCCCATCCGCAGCCTCGCACCCCAGGCACGCCCCACTCCTTGCCTCGTGACCACGGCACCCCAGTGCTTAATTAGTGAATCCCTGGCACCTCTGGGCCCCTGGCCAGCAGCCGCCGCTCTCCGGCCGCCCAGCCCCTGCTTCATTTAAACACCGCGGTGCCCCCTGACCACAGCGCCCTGGGCCGTCGCCCACCCCCTAAGGCCGGCCCTGCCCAGCACATGCACTTTAGCCCACGTCTGGCACCTGCCCCAGCCCGGTGAAGGCGGGTGAGTCCCGTCAGCAGCCCAGGGGGACGGGTCTGGGGTTAGGGGAGGGCTCTCGCCCTCTGTCGCTCTTTGAATGAGAAGACTTGATTCTGCAATAAACTGATGATGCCTTAGTATTGTTGTTATTTCAGCGCACGCGCACACACACCCCATCCCTGGTGTGCTAGCTACTGGCCAGGAAGCCCCTGCCCAGAGGACCCCCCCGCCCGCCCCTGCAGGACGGCCGGGCGAGCAGGGGCACAAGAAAGGGGAATCCTCAAACAAGAAAACCCTGCAAGCCAGGTGGCAGAGACGAGTCTCCCAGAGGGATTTTAAAGGGGCAGGGGCCCTGCGGAGGATCTCAGCACGCCTGTGTCACGGAGAGTGGGGGAGTCCGGGCCCTGTACCCCTGGGGTTCCTGCGATTCACCATAACTCTCAGCCAGCAAGTAAAACAGAAGGTTTATTGAGATGACAGGAACACAGTGCAAAACAGGTCTTTCCAGCACAGACAACAGGATTCCCTTTAGTTAGGTCCATCTGGGGGCCCCAGGGAGGCCACTCTCCCCGCTGGGAAGCCCCAGCCCCGTCAGAGTCCCCTCTTCATTCCCAGCCAGCTTCCAAAAACTCAAAAACCTCTTCCAGGCGTCTCCTTTCTCCCTTCCCCCACGGCTCCCCCCCCCCCGGGCTTTGTCCTGTGTCCAGGTTCCCAGTCAAAGGTGTTATCTGGTCTCCAACTCCCCTCCTGTGTTCTCATGTTACATGCTCAGGTATCTCCCTTCCCCCATGCAGACAGTCCCAGCCCAGCTCCCCTGCAACCTTCCCCCTCAGTATCCACATAACACCACAAAACATTCTCACTTCGTCACAGCCTGCTCCAGGCTGGGGGGGGGGGTGGCTTGGGAAGATTGGGCCCCCGCCGTGCACAGAGGGAGGGGCTGGGGCAGGTGCGTGAAGCTGCACTAAACCAGAGACGAGCAGGCGCAGAGCTCTGAAGGGGGTAGAAGTCCCAGGGCCCTCGCTACGCTAGGGGCTGTATGTTATTCATGAGGTGTATTGCGGTAGCGCTTCGGCACCCCTGCCGTGGCTGCGGCCCCCGTGGCGCTCGGAGCTGCACAGACTCAGAACAAAGAGCCGCTGTCTGCCCCACGGAGCCGGCCAGCTCAGGCTCAGCCGAGCTGGGGAGCTCCAGCCTGGAAAACCCCCAGGCTGCGGGCCTTGCTAAAGGCCGAGAAGGGTGTGACGAAGTGAGAATGTTTTGTGGTGTTATGTGGATACTGAGGGGGAAGGTTGCAGGGGAGCTCGGCTGGGACTGTCTGCATGGGGGAAGGGAGATACCTGAGCATGTAACATGAGAACCCAGGAGGGGAGTTGGAGACCAGGTAACACCTTTGACTGGGAACCTGGACACAGGACAAAGCCCGGGGGAGGAGCCGGGGGGGAAGGGAGAAAGGAGACGCCTGGAAGAGGTTTTTCAGTTTTGGAAGCTGGCTAGGAATGAAGAGGGGACTCTGACGGGGCTGGGGCTTCCCAGCGGGGAGAGTGGCCTCCCTGGGGCCCCCAGATGGACCTAACTAAGGGGGTCCTGTTGTCTGTACTGGCAAGACCTGTTTTGGACTGTGTTCCTGTCGTCTCAATAAACCTTCTGTTTTACTGGCTGGCTGAGAGTTATGGTGAATCGCAGGAAGCTGGGGGTGCAGGGCCCGGACTCCCCCACACTCCGTGACAAAGGGTACTGGCCTTGCAGAGGAGCAGCCCAGGCTAGGCAAAGGCAGCAGGTTCAACCCCCCTTGCTGATGATGAATGGCTTGTACACTGCAGTCTGCCCCAGGGAACGGGGGCTAGATGGTGACGGGCAGTAGCCACTGAGGCGAGGTGGGGAGAGAGGGTTGGGGGTTCCCCTGGGTGGGGAGACCCAGAGTGTGGGGGTACTGCCAGGGGGCAGCACCCCGAGGTAAAGAGGCACCAGGGTCTGGGAGGGACATAGGGGCCAGCGGCAGGCGAGACACCGTCCTGCAGCGGGTGCGCTGAAGCTGGAGAGCTAATTCCCGAGATGACCAGCAGGAGGCGCCGCACCGGTGAGTCGTGCACTGGAATAAATTACCCAGCCAGGCTGTGGGATCTCCGGCACTGGCGCTTTTTAAGAGCAGGTTAGACAGACACGTGTCAGGGATGGTCTCGCTCTTACGTGGTCCCTGCCTCTGGGTAGGGGACTGGACGAGATGGTCCCTTCTGGTCTGACATGCCCCTGATACAGCCGGAGTTCTCACACCGACACAAGCACAGCGAGAGAACATACAGTCTGTGTCCCCAGCTCTGCAAGGGGGGTCTGGTGCGTTAGAGCAGGGGGGGCTGGGAGCCCGGACGCCTGGGTTCTCTCCCCGGCTCTGGGAGGGGAGTGGGGGCTGGTGGGTTAGAGCGGGGGGGGNGTTTTGGAAGCTGGCTAGGAATGAAGAGGGGACTCTGACGGGGCTGGGGCTTCCCAGCGGGGAGAGTGGCCTCCCTGGGGCCCCCAGATGGACCTAACTAAGGGGGTCCTGTTGTCTGTACTGGCAAGACCTGTTTTGGACTGTGTTCCTGTCGTCTCAATAAACCTTCTGTTTTACTGGCTGGCTGAGAGTTATGGTGAATCGCAGGAAGCTGGGGGTGCAGGGCCCGGACTCCCCCACACTCCGTGACAAAGGGTACTGGCCTTGCAGAGGAGCAGCCCAGGCTAGGCAAAGGCAGCAGGTTCAACCCCCCTTGCTGATGATGAATGGCTTGTACACTGCAGTCTGCCCCAGGGAACGGGGGCTAGATGGTGACGGGCAGTAGCCACTGAGGCGAGGTGGGGAGAGAGGGTTGGGGGTTCCCCTGGGTGGGGAGACCCAGAGTGTGGGGGTACTGCCAGGGGGCAGCACCCCGAGGTAAAGAGGCACCAGGGTCTGGGAGGGACATAGGGGCCAGCGGCAGGCGAGACACCGTCCTGCAGCGGGTGCGCTGAAGCTGGAGAGCTAATTCCCGAGATGACCAGCAGGAGGCGCCGCACCGGTGAGTCGTGCACTGGAATAAATTACCCAGCCAGGCTGTGGGATCTCCGGCACTGGCGCTTTTTAAGAGCAGGTTAGACAGACACGTGTCAGGGATGGTCTCGCTCTTACGTGGTCCCTGCCTCTGGGTAGGGGACTGGACGAGATGGTCCCTTCTGGTCTGACATGCCCCTGATACAGCCGGAGTTCTCACACCGACACAAGCACAGCGAGAGAACATACAGTCTGTGTCCCCAGCTCTGCAAGGGGGGTCTGGTGCGTTAGAGCAGGGGGGGCTGGGAGCCCGGACGCCTGGGTTCTCTCCCCGGCTCTGGGAGGGCAGTGGGGGCTGGTGGGGTAGAGCAGGGGGGGCCGGGAGCCAGGACTACTGGGTTCTCTCCCCGGCTCTGGGAAGGGAGGGGGGGGTGGGAGCCAGGGGTCCTGGGTTCTGTCCCCGGCTCGGGGAGGGGAGGGGGGGCTGGTGGGGTAGAGCAGGGGGGGCCGGGAGCCAGGACTCCTGGGTTCGCTCCCCGGCTCTGGGAAGGGAGGGGGGGGTGGGAGCCAGGGGTCCTGGGTTCTGTCCCCGGCTCGGGGAGGGGAGGGGGGGCTGGTGGGTTAGAGCGGGGGGGGCTGGGAGCCGGACTCCTGGGTTCTCTCCCCGGCTCTGGAAGGGAAGTGGGGGCTGGTGGGGTAGAGCAGGGGGGGGCTGGGAGCCAGGACTCCTGGGGTCTCTCCCCGGCTCTGGGCAGGAAGGGGGGGCTGGGAGCCAGGACTCCGGGGTTCTCTCCCCGGCTCTGGGAGGGGGGTGGGGGCTGGTGGGTTAGAGCAGGGGGGCTGGGAGCCAGGACTCCTGGGGTCTCTCCCCGGCTCTGGGCAGGAAGGGGGGGCTGGGAGCCAGGACTCCGGGGTTCTCTCCCCGGCTCTGGGAGGGGGGGCTGGTGGGTTGGAGCAGGGGGGGGCTGGGAGCCAGGACTCCGGGGGTCTCTCCCTGTGCCTGGCATGGCTGGTGCTGGTATAACCGTCGGGACCACGCTCCACACCAGTGTGAACGCTGCACAGTCCCATCTGATCGCGCCCCTCCGCTCCCCTGCTGTAGGCTCAAGCGGGTCCACACGCTGATCCGCCCAGTGGCTCAGCCCTCCCACCCGGCTGCTCGGTGCCTGGCCCTGGGACGCCTCCCCAGCTGCACCCTTGGAAAGCAAAAGCGAAACGCGGAGCCGAATCGCTGGGAAATTCCCCTGACGGAGCCTCCAGCAGCCAGAGACTCGTCTGGGGGGCAGCTTCCCACAGCTAAACAGGTACTGCTGCGTCCTCTCGGGGCATGGGGGGTGGGAGGCAGGACTCCTGGGTTCTCTCCCCGGCTCGGGGCGGGGAGTGGGGGCTGGTGGGTTAGAGCAGGGGGGCTGGGAGCCAGGACTCCTGGGTTCTCTCCCCGGGTCTGGGAAGGGAGTGGGGGCTGGGAGCCAGGGCTCCTGGGTTCTCTCCCGGGCTCTGGGGGGGCGGTGGGGGCTGGTGGGTTAGAGCAGGGGGGGCTGGGAGCCCGGACGCCTGGGTTCTCTCCCCGGCTCTGGGAGGGCAGTGGGGGCTGGTGGGGTAGAGCAGGGGGGGGCTGGGAGCCAGGACTCCTGGGTTCTCTCCCTGTGCCTGGCATGGCTGGTGCTAGTATAACCGTCGGGACCACGCTCCAAACCAGTGTGAACGCTGCACAGTCCCATCTGATCGCGCCCCTCCGCTCCCCTGCTGTATGCTCAAGCGGGTCCACACGCTGATCCGCCCAGTGGCTCAGCCCTCCCACCCGGCTGCTCGGTGCCTGGCCCTGGGACGCCTCCCCAGCTGCACCCTTGGAAAGCAAAAGCGAAACGCGGAGCCGAATCGCTGGGAAATTCCCCTGACGGAGCCTCCAGCAGCCAGAGACTCGTCTGGGGGGCAGCTTCCCACAGCTAAACAGGTACTGCTGCGTCCTCTCGGGGCATGGGGGGTGGGAGCCAGGACTCCTGGGTTCTCTCCCCGGCTCTGGGAGGGGAGTGGGGGCTGGGGGTTGAGAGCAGGGGGGGCTGGGAGCCAGGACTCCTGGGTTCTCTCCCCGGCTCTGGGAGGGCAGTGGGGGCTGGTGGGTTAGAGCGGGGGGGGCTGGGAGCCAGGACTCCTGGGTTCTCGCCCCGGCTCTGGGAGGGGAGCGGGGGCTGGTGGGGTAGAGCAGGGGGGGCTGGGAGCCAGGACTCCTGGGTTCTCTCCCCGGCGCTGGGCGGGCAGTGGGGGCTGGTGGGTTAGAGCAGGGGGGGCTGGGAGCCAGGACTCCTGGGTTCTCTTCCCAGCTTTGGGGGACGAGGGGCGTTTAATGGGGTGAAGCGGGGGGTGGGGAGGAGGTGCTGAGACACTCGGGTTCATTCGTTGTCTCTTGGGTGACTCCAGCTGCTTCTGCCGGCCTCATGGCCTCCCCGGGGCCCTGTTTCTCTTTCCCCCGAGAGCTGGGGGAGTGAGGGGAGTGCCCACTTTGGCTCTGCCTCAGCACTGACGGGCAAGGCCGGTATTTGGCTCTGCAGGGCACCGTGGGGACGTGGCATGTGCCGGGGGACGCTGTGGCAAGAGGAACCGGAGCGGGACAGGGACGGGCAGGCGCGCCAGGGATGCCCAGACATGCCTCAGCACTAGCGGGCAGCACAGGGGCCGGGCGTTATCTGGGGCCGGGCGTTATCTGGGGCCTCTGGCCACAGAGCTCAGTTCATCTCCGGGCCTGGGGGATGCCCTACCGGGGACCTATGAAGAAAGAGGGCCGGGTGGGAACCTCAGAGGTGTTGCCGATGGCTAATGCTCCGTCTCCCCCGTTCCCCCAGCACCTGATCCGGACCCAGGTGTCCTAGGGGCCCTGCCTGGCCTGTTTGGCCCCCGCCTGACCACCTGGATGGCCTCCTCCCCCGACGCCAACCTCAGGTGCCTGCTGCAGACCGCCCTGGATGGGGCACCCAAAATCAACGACCGCAGTTCGACGGTGGACGGGTGCCCGGCGCTGCGGGTCTGCCCCGGCTGCGGGGCTCTGGTGAGCCACACCCAGAAGGGCTGCCCCACGGTGTGGTGTGCCGAGTGCCGGTGCTCCTTCTGCTTCCGGTGCCTGAAAGTGGGTTACTGCGGGTACGAGCTGCCCCGGTGCCGCATCAAGAAGAGGCAACAACTACAGGGCAAGGGAAGCAGCCAGCCCCAGCTGTGAGCCGGGAACACCTTTGTGCCAACAAGCAGGGGAGAAATGGACGAGGGGACGGACCCTCCTGCCCACCCCTCCCTTTTGGGGTGTCATGAACATACAGCTAAGGGTAGCATAACATCCCTCCTTTACCTGTAAAGGGTTAAGAAGCTCAAATAACCTGGGTGGCACCTGACCCAAAGGACCAATAAGGGGAGAAGATACTTTCAAATCTGTGGAGGAAGGTTTTTGCTTTGTGCTCTGTGTTGTTGTTGTTCTCTCTAAGACAAAGAAAGAGACTAAGCAAGTAATCCAGCTCCTACTAAAATGATACATCTAATATTACAGAAATAGTAAGTAATAGCAAGGAAATGCGTTAGAATATCTTTTGTTTTAGCTTGTGAATTTTCCCTATGCTAAGAGGGAGGTTTATTCCTGGGGTTTTTTGTTTGTTTGTTTTTGGTTTTATTTTTTCCCCCCTAACTTTAAAGTTTTGCCTAGAGGGAAATCCTCTGTGTTTTAAATCTTATTACCCTGTAAAATTACCTTCCATCCTGATTTTACAGAGGTGCTTCTTTTACTTTTTTCTTTATAATAAAGTCCTGTTTTTAAGAATCTGATTGGGTTTTTAGTGTCCTAAAAACCCAAGGGTCTGGCCTGTGCTCACCTTGGTTACCTATTTGGTTGATATATTATTCTCAAGCCTCCCCAGGAAAGGGGGTGAAGGGGCTTGGGGGGGATATTTTGGGGAAACAGGAACTCCAAGTGGTCCTTTTCCTGAATCTTTGTCTAACTCACTTGGTGGTGGCAGCGATACCATTCCAGGGCAAGGAATTTGTGCCTTGGGGAAGTTTTTAACCTAAGCTGGTGGAATATGAGGTTAGGGGATCTTTCATGCGGGTCCCCACATCTGTACCCTAGAGTTCAGAGTGGGGAGGGAACCTTGACAGGGGTCCTTGGAAATTACTCTGGGAGACAAATCAGCTCTTTGCTGTGAGCTTCGCCGTGGTGGCTGCTGCTGTATTCGGGGACCCCGGGCTTCGGTCCCCCTGAGCCGAGAGATCGTCTGACAGCCCAGGCCCGAGACAGGGACCCCCTCCAGTGGCTCCGGCTGAGTCCAGGCCACTAGGTGGAATGAAACGGGACGAGATTTGAACAGCTCCAGCCCATGGCAATGAACTTCTGTTCTTTGGCCCCGGGGGAATCCCGCGCCCCATTCTGGCCCCCGCAGTTCCAGCAGGGTGGTGGTTAAATCGGAGAGGGGCCAGAGAAGGATTCGAAACCCTGCCTTGGAGTGAGAGATTCCCGGAGCACACGTTTGATACACACGTAGCAGACAAAGTAATAACACCACCCAAGGTCTGGGCGTTGAAGCTGAAATGAGGCATCCATTCGTCACCACGTGTGTAATTAGCCAGTGGAACAATTTCCCCAGGGGATTCTCCATCCCTGGTAACTCTTAAAGCGAGACAGGCTGTTCTGAGAGACCCGCTCGGGTTCCCACAGGGATTACTTGAGGGCCGGGGGAGCTCTCTGTGTTTTAGGGGGTCGGACTAGGCGATTATGTTGAGTGATGTATGCCGGGCTAGGCCGTGTATATCCCGTTCCCAATGTGTATGGGACACGGCAGGCATGATGCACTGAGGACACGACAGATCTAATGTACGCTACATTGGCCGGTGTGTTCGATACAATTCTGCTCACCGGTGCTAAGCGACCCATCACGCCTGGCGTTCATGGAAGCATCTGGCCCAAGTCAGTCGTTAGCGATTTGAAATCCAGCTAGATTCATCCAACGGCTTCGTGCCGGCCGGGGAAGCCCCTGGAGCGACGGGATCCAAAACCCAGCTAAGGAGGGAACAGAACCAGCGAGGGAACTGGGCCAAGCGGCTGGGTAGGGGATTAGCAACGTGTTGCTTGTGAAATCGTGGTATAAATACCACCGGCGGAAATACATCACCGGGGGGACGCACCTTTGACGCTGCACGGGGCCGGCTTCCCGGAGACTGGTACCGCAGAGAACGGTTGTCCTGCACCTTGTGACTGGCTCGTAGTGATAAACCTGCCTGGCATCGCTTATTTGGTCTCTTGAGTGTGTTTCACACCGAGCCAAAGTGGGGTCGGCAACTGACTCTGCAATTTCTCCACAGTCACAAGGGTCCCCTCTGCCCTTAGACTCTGTGAATACAACATATTGGCTGAATATAAGTCAGGTTTTTTTATGTCTCCCTCTCGTTCTCTCTGGCTCTGGGAGGGGAGTGGGGGCTGGTGGGTTAGAGCAGTGGGGGCTGGGAGCCAGGACTCCTGGGTTCTCTCCCTGGCGCTGGGAGGGGAGTGGGGGCTGG
>QXTE01000568.1:27831-95331 GCA_003942145.1 Platysternon megacephalum
GGGGGGCTGGGAGCCAGGACTCCTGGGTTCTCTCCCCGGCTCTGGGAGGGGAGTGGGGGCTGGTGGGTTAGAGCAGGGGGGCTGGGAGCCAGGACTCCTGGGTTCTCTCCCCGGCTCTGGGAGGGGAGTGGGGGCTGGTGGTTAGAGCAGTGGGGGCTGGGAGCCCGGACTCCTGGGTTCTCTCCCCAGCTCTGGGAGGCTGTGACGTTATTGACATAAGCTATGACCGTATAGATCATTTTTGCAACCACTGGGGAATTACTAAGCGCCCCCGGCCCGGCAGGGGCTGCGTGGCGCTGGGGAGCCGCAGAAAACAGGCGGGGTTTGTTTGGGAGCCTGCGGCCTGGGGGAGGAATCCAGCTGTTTTAGGAACCCGCCCGCAGGTGGTCCGTGGCGTGAGAGGCAACCCAGCCTGTCACGGAGTGTGGGGGAGTCCGGGCCCTGCACCCCCAGCTTCCTGCGATTCACCATAACTCTCAGCCAGCCAGTAAAACAGAAGGTTTATTGAGACGACAGGAACACAATCCAAAACAGGTCTTGCCAGTACAGACAACAGGATCCCCTTTAGTTAGGTCCATCTGGGGGGCCCAGGGAGGCCACTCTCCCCGCTGGGAAGCCCCAGTCCCGTCAGAGTCCCCTCTTCATTCCTAGCCAGCTTCCCAAAAACCCCAACCCCTTCCAGGCTTCTCCTTTCTCCCTTCCCCCCCGGCTCCTCCCCCAGCCTTTTCCTTTGTCCTGTGTCCAGGTTCCCAGTCAAAGGTGTTACCTGGTCTCCAACTCCCCTCCTGGGTTCTCATGTTACCTGCTCAGGTATCTCCCTTCCCCCATGCAGACAGTCCCAGCCAAGCCCCCCTGCAGCCTTCCCCGGTCAATACTCCCCCCTCAGTATTCACAGAACACCACAAAACATTCTCACTTCTTCACACAGCCTCACTATGGTGACCCAGCAGTGCCAGAATGGGGGCGTCTGATCTAGGGGGCACGTGCTCTCCCGCGGGGCCGGGGGGCTGGGACTCTCTCTGCAGCTCCAGGCAGGGACAGGAGGAGCGTGCTGCCCGGTTCATGCCGGTCGTGCCGCGTGGAGTCGCAGCCGGGGAACAGAGAGCTCACAACAGTAACCATGAATAGGGAATTGTTACCCCAGGGGGATTTGTCCGCGGGGGGGGGGGGGGGCCCGCCGGGACTTGTTCTTGGCCCAACGCTCCTCCAAACCAATGTCTGGGGAAGACAGTGTAATATTATTGCTAGTAATAATTTCAGGTGAGACAGAAATTCGTGGAGCAGGACATAGAATCATAGAATCTCAGGGTTGGAAGGGACCTCAGGAGGTATCTAGTCCAACCCCCTGCTCAAAGCAGGACCTAATCCCAACTAAATCATGGGGACAGGTCCGCTAGACCAGGGGTTCTCAAGCACGGGTACATGTACCCCTGGGGTACACCGAGGTCTTCCAGGGGGTACAGCAACGGCGCTAGAGACGTGCCTAGTTTTACAACACTAACAAAGTCAGTACAAACTCAAATTTCATACGAGCAATGACTGGTTTATCCTGCTCTATAGACTGTGCTCTGAGCTGTACGTAACCATCTTTATATTTCAGTTGATTTATTTGATACGTCTATGGTAAAAAGGAGAAAGTCAGCCCTTGTTCAGTGTGACGAAGTGAGAATGTTTTGTGGTGTTCTGTGAATACTGAGGGGGAAGGTTGCAGGGGAGCTGGGCTGGGACTGTCTGCATGGGGGAAGGGAGATACCTGAGCATGTAACATGAGAACCCAGGAGGGGAGTTGGAGACCAGGGAACACCTTTGACTGGGAACCGGGACACAGGACAAAGCCCGGGGGAGGAGCCGTGGGGGAAGGGAGAAAGGAGACGCCTGGAAGGGGTTTGCAGTTCTTGGAAGCTGGATAGGAATGAAGAGGGAAGCAGAGGGGGCGTAGGCTTCCCAGCGAGGCCGGTGCCTCCCTGGGGCCCCAAATAGACCTACTTAAAGGGGATCCTGTTGTCTGTGCTGGCAAGACCTGTTTTGGACTGTGTTCCTGTCGTCTCAATAAACCTTCTGTTTTACTGGCTGGCTGAGAGTTATGGTGAATCGCAGGAACCCCAGGGGTGCAGGGCCCGGACTCCCCCACACTCCGTGACATTCAGTAACACTGGGACACTGTTGTATTTTGATGACTGAGTTTGTAAGCAAGTCGTTTTTCAGCGAGGTGACACTTCGGGGTACGCAGGGCAAATCAGCCTCCTGAACGGGCTACAGTCATCTGGGAAGGTTGAGAACCGCTGAGCTATGCAGAGGAGTCGGCTGATGGCGTCAGCCGGGGTCACGTGGACACGGCCCTGCGCTCTGGGTTTAGCACAGCCAAATCGAGGAGGGGGGACAGAGTCATGGGACGCATTGACCATGAAAAGGACTGAGGCTCGTAGGGGAACCCAAATGGACATGAATTCCCAGGGGGATGCTGTAGCTACGTGGTCAAATGCAATCCCAGGGCGGATACGTGGGGGGATATGGAGTAAGGAGGTGGGGGGCGGCTCGGTGTGCCAGATCGGTGTGTCCGGTTGTGGTGTCAGTGTGACGAAGTGAGAATGTTTTGTTGTGTTCTCTGAATACTGAGGGGGAAGGTTGCAGGGGAGCTGAGCTGGGACTGTCTGCATGGGGGAAGGGAGATACCTGAGCATGTAACATGAGAACCCAGGAGGGGAGTTGGAGACCAGGTAACACCTTTGACGGGGAATTCGGACAAAGGACAAAGGCTGGGGGAGGAAGGGAGACAGGAGACACCTGGAAGGAGTTTTTCAGTTTTGGAAGCTGACTGGAAATGGAGAGGGGTGGCCCCACGGGGCTTGGGCTTCCCCACAGGCCTGGGGCCTCCCTGGGCCCCCCAGATGGACCTAACTAAAGGGGATCCTGTTGTCTGTACCGGCAAGACCTGTTTTGGACTGTGTTCCTGTCGTCTCAATAAACCTTCTGTTTTACTGGCTGGCTGAGAGTCACAGTGAATCCCAGGAAGAGGGGTGCAGGGCCCTGACTCCCCCACTCTCCGTGACACCATGCGACTCTCGGCAGTCGGGAGGTCTCGGGAGGTCCTGGGGAAGGTGATTGGGTTTGGCGGGGAGATTCCTCATCGCTCGGCCCTGTACTCTCCCAGACAGGGTGTAGGGGGTGCAGATGCCGTAGGGAACAGGGCTTTTCCAGGAAGCCTGCTGGCTGGGGCTGGGGCAGCCGGCATGGGGCTAGGACTTGTGGTGGCTGGGGAAGCCCAGTGATGCACACACACAAAATGGGAAATGAACTGCCTAGGGAGGAGCACTGCGGAAAGGGATCTGGGGTCACAGTGGACCACAAGCTAAATATGAGTCAACAGTGTAACGCTGTTGCAAAAAAAGGGAACATCCTTCTGGGCTGTATCAGCAGGAATGTTGTAAGCAAGACACGAGAAGTGATTCTTCCGCTCGACTCCGCGCTGATTGTCCAGTTCTGGGCGCCACATTTCAGGAAAGATGTGGAGAAACTGGAGAAAGTCCAGAGAAGTGCAACAAAGATGATGAAAGATCTAGAAAAATATGCCCTATGCGGGAAGATTGAAAAACGTGGGGTTTGTTTAGGCTGGAGAAGAGACGACTGAGAGGGGACGTGAGACCAGTTTTCAAGTATGTAAAAAGTTGATCCGCTGCCTCCCAGCTGGGTCTGCGCGATTGCTAAGAGCTGCAGAAAGCAGGGGGAGGTCGTATGGGAGCCCGTGGGCGGGGGGAGGAATCCAGCTGTTTTAGGGACCCCCCCGCAGGTGGGGTGAGAGATCCTGCAGGTGAGGGGCATGTGACGAAGTGGGAATGTGTTGTGGTGTTATGTGAATACTGAGGGGGAAGGCTGCAGGGGAGCTTGGCCGGGACTGCCTGCATGGGGGAAGGGAGATACCTGAGCATGTAAAATGAGAACCAAGAGGGGAGTTGCAGACCAGGTAACACCTTTGACTGGGAACCTGGACACAGGACAAAGCCCGGGGGAGGAGCCGTGGGGGAAGGGAGAAAGGAGACGCCTGGAAGAGGCTTTTCAGTTTTTGGAAGCTGGATAGGAATGAAGAGGGAGCCTGACGGGGCTTAGGCTTCCCAGCGGGGAGAGTGGCCTCCCTGGGGCCCCCGATAGACCTAACTAAAGGGGATCCTGTTGTCTGTACCTGCAAGACCTGTTTTGGACTGTGTTCCTGTCGTCTCAATAAACCTTCTGTTTTACTGGCTGGCTGAGAGTTATGGTGAATCGCAGGAAGCTGGGGGTGCAGGGCCCGGACTCCCCCACACTCCGTGACAGGGCAATGCAGCCACGCTGGGCCGGGGCGCTGCTCAGCTGGGACGCTGGTTCACGCGGCGGGCAGAATTGGACGGATTTTCCCTGTCCGTGTATAAGTTCGCGCGGCGCTGCTGGTGAAAAGGGGCGCTGTCTCTTTCATTCGAAGTCCAGCCTTGGCAGGGCGGGAGGCCTGAGGGCTGGAAAACACAGACCAACTAGTGTCTGGGTTGAGGCAAATCTCCTGGCTGCCCAGGGAGGGGCAGATTTGCCCAGAGGTGTGGGTGAGCCAGAGGCCTTGCAACGGAAGCCGTGTTCGTGTCGAACGCTGTAACAGGAAAGGGCGGCCCCGGGGCAGCCAATCAGGAGCGGGCTTGAGGCAGCCAATCAGGGGCCGGGCTGGGAGTATAAGAAGGCCCTGGGTCACAGTCTCGCTCCAGCCTAGGAGCTCAGGGCACCTGAAGCCGAGCAGGGCTGGGGAATAGGGCAAGGGGAGCTGGGGAGCTCCAGCCTGGCAAACCCCGAGGCTGAGGCCTTGCTAAAGGCCCACAGAGGAACCGGGGCTGCAGAGATACAGCCTGGGGTTAGGCAAAGGCAGCAGGTCCTAAGCCCTTGCCAGTGGTGCGTGGCCATGACAGACTGTGTCTGCCCCAGCGAGCGGGGGCCAGATGACGACTGGCAATAGCCACTGAGGCAAGGTGGGCTTAGAGGGTTGGGGGTTCCCCTGGGAGGGGAGACCCAGAGCGAGGGGGGTGCTGCTGGGGCAGAACCCCGAGATAAAGGGCACCGGGGTCCGGGAGGGATACGGGGGCCTGAGGCAGGCGAGCCACCGGCCGGCAGAGGCTGCTCCAAGGCGGGAAAAGCGCTAATTCCCAGGACGACCCGCAGGAGGCGCCACGCCCGTGAGTCACGACCTCGCTACACACACACACACACACAGACACACCCCTCCCTCCACCCGTGCACACAACATGCGTACAGCTGTGGGTGCCACCGGAGGCGTCGATCCGTCCTGGGCCCGCTGGCGTGCACCGGAGTCACTCCAGAATCCTTGCCTCCATCCAGAGTGACTCTGCCCCGGTGTAAATCGGCCGCGATGCCACGGTTGCGTGAAAGTGGCTGGAATACGGGGGCGAGGGGTGGGAACAGAGCCCGGTGTCTGGCCAATGTGAAGCCAGAGTCTGGGGCTTGGTCTCCAGAGCGCTCGGCCTGCTCACGGCAAAGCCCCCTTCCACCCACCCCCCTAAACACCCTCCGTTAGCGCCGCAGCCCGGCAGGAAAATCACTGAGCGCTTCCGAAACGTGGGGGTATTCAGCCTGGCTTCCATCAGAGCAACCGCCCCTCGCTCCCGTCAGCTGGGGCGACCGTCGGGGTAAAGCCCCGTTTCTGCTGCTGTTGTTAGCGTCCGACCCCGGCTTGTCCCAGGTGGGGCTGGGAGCCAGCTGGAGCCGCGGAAGGTGTCGGTGTCGTCTGGGTCCCGCTCTCCGGCCCAGTCTGGTCAGGACATCGATCGGGAAGATGAGGGGGTCTAGTGGTTACAGCAGGGGGGCTGGGAGCCAGGACTCCTGGGTTCTCTCCCCGGCGCTGGGGGGGGAGGGGGGGGTGGTGGGGCAGAGGAGGGGGGGCTGGGAGCCAAGACTCCTGGGTTCTCTCCCCAGCTCTGGGAGGGGAGTGGGGGCTGGGGGGTTAGAGCAGGGGGGCTGAACGCGAGTCCGCCCGGGCCGGGTCGGCGGGGGGGGGGGGGTGGCGGGGTCGGGGGGGGGGGGGTGGGGTGGCGCGGGGGGGGCTGGGAGCCAGGGCTCCTGGGTTCCCTCCCCGGCTCGGGGAGGGGAATGGGGGCTGGTGGGTCAGAGCAGGGGGGGCTGGGACCCAGGACTCCTGGGTTCTCTCCCCAGCTCTGGGAGGGGAGTGGGGGCTGGGGGGTTAGGGCAGGGGGGGGGAAGGCGAGGCACCGGGGGCCGGGAAGGGGGGGGGGGGGGGGGGCGGGGAGCCAGGACTCCTGGGTTCTCTCCCCGGCGCTGGGAGGGGAGTGGGGGCTGGTGGGTTAGAGCAGGGGTTGGGAATGCGATTCAGCTGGAGCCGGGAAAGGCGGTGGTGTCGTTTGGGGTCCCGCTCTCCAGTCCGGTCTGGTCAGGGCGTCTCTCGGGATCGGAAGATGAATCCCTGGTGCCCCAGGAGACGGTGGAGGTGGCAGACGTGACAGCGACATTCACAGCTGTAGCCCGTTTTTCTCCCCAAAGTCTCTTTCTTCAAGGCCCCACGAAGTGGTGTGTGGAGCAGCCGGACCCCTCGTTATTTTATCCTCCAATTAGGCCCAGTTTCCGACACCCTCCCCGGTTTCAGGTCACTGCAATCCGGTCTCCCACTTCCCTCGCTTACCAGGCCTGAGTCCCACCCGGCCCCTGAGCTGCGCCAGGAGCTGAGTCCGTCTGTCTCCCTTTCGGGCCGTGGGCGCTGGCGCTTTGCAGGTTCCTGTGACCTCCTAGGCCGGTCCCGTCCCCTTGCGCAGTTGAGCTCCCAAGGAAGGGATTATCCCGGCATCACCCCTCTCGTTTGGGCCACGGAACGGCGACTCGCGGCTGTTCGATCTTTGCGAGATGTTTGAGAACAAACCGCCTCGGGTTACTTCCTTGGCTGCATGCCCAGGATGGGGAAAGGTGGCGGGGGAATCCCAGTTTAACCTGTGTCTATTTACACGGGAACGTGTCGCGCTCAAGTGGCCGGAGGGAGAAATGTTCACTCTCACGGCGGTTCTCCCTCCTTCTTCGGATCCCCGGGGGCATGCAGGAGCCGTTCGCAAGGCCCAAAGAGGGGCAGAATTCGCAGGTGTCTTTCGTCTCGGTCGGCCTTTGCCCACCTGTTTTACTAGCCGCAGCTGGGAGACCAATGTGGCTACTTAGCCCACGGCGGAGAACCAACCGGCAAGGCTGGCACGGGGCTGTCTGACACACCCAGAACAACCACCACAAACACCACTGATCCCGAAAACAAAACAGGAAACAACATTGTAAAGACACTGCAAACACACACAAACGGCAACAACAACAACATTGCAAACACACACAAACGGTAACAACAACAACATTGCAAACACACACACACGGTAACAACAACAACATTGCAAACACACACAACAGCACCAACAACAACATTGCAAACATACACACACAGTAACAACAACATTGCAAACACACACAACCGCACCAACAACAACCTTGCAAACACAGTAACAACAACAACATTGCAAACACACACACAGTAACAACAACAACATTGCAAACACACACACAGTAACAACAACAACATTGCAAACACACACACACACACACAACAACAACAACAACATTGCAAACACACACAACAGCACCAACAACAACATTGCAAACACAGTAACAACAACAACATTGCAAACACACACACACACAGCAACAACAACAACATTGCAAACACACACACACACACAGCAACAACAACAACATTGCAAACACACACACACACACACAGCAACAACAACAACATTGCAAACACACACAGCAACAACAACAACATTGCAAACACACACAGCAACAACAACAACAACATTGCAAACACACACACACACAGCAACAACATTGCAAACACACACATACAGAGCAACAACAACAACATTGCAAACACACACACACAGAGCAACAACAACATTGCAAACACACAGAACAACAACATTGCAAACACACACAAACCGTAATAAAAAAATTGCAAATGCACAGAACAACATTGCAAACACACACAACAGCAACAACACAAACATTGAACACACACACACACACACACACACAGCAGCAACAACAACAACAACATTGCAAACACACACACATAACAGCAACAGCACAAACATTGTAAACACACATGCAGCAGCAGCAACAACAACATTGCAATGTTGTTCCGCGTGTTTGCAAACACACACAAACCGTAATAAAAAAATTGCAAATGCACAGAACAACAAAAACATGGCAAACACACACACACAACCAGTAGCAGAAACATTGAAAACAAACAGACCAACAACACCAGAACCATCGCAAACACACAGAACACCACAAACATTGCAAAAACAACCAGGGGGGGGAAAAAACATTTAAAAAACCAAAACAATTACAAAAAGTTTGTGCTGCATCAGCTGCTTCTTTAAACAGTTTGATTTCAAAACCACTCGCCCAGTATCAAATGACCCTGGCCCCCAGGAACTGGATTCAAGCCTGGCTCGCTGATCGATCTCAAAACGGAATTGTGAGTGGGGAATCGTCCCGGAGCGGGGGGTGTAAAGTGGCTTCCCGTGGGCGTCGGCTCTGGGCCCTGCGCGCTTTCACCTTGTTATCAATGAGCCGGAAGGAAAGATAAAATCGCCCCTGGTAAAGTTTGCCGTTGACACAGAAAGGGGGGGGGGGGGGGGGGGGGGAAAAAAGGGGGGGGGCGGGGCGGGGGGGGGGGGTGGGAAATAAGGGAGGGGGCAGGGCACGGATCTGGATCGCTGGGTAAACTGGGCCCAAGCCGGCAATAGGTGTGTTCATACGGCTCCATGTAAATGGACAGCTGCAGAGTCGGGGGGCAGGGCCCCTCTGGCTTCCCTAGGGGTCCTGAATGCTCCGCGGTCAGACCCAGGACAGCTGTAGCCGGTGCCCTGGCCAGCCAGCCCCAAGGGGAGTCACGCCACCCCAGAGTCCTGTCTGGCTTCATACCGAGCAGTCCCAGAGCTTCGGCCCTGGGACTCCGTGACACCAGGGTCGCCCCACCGGCTGAGACGTCCGTGGGAGATGCAGCGTGGCCGGGGGGACCTGGCCAGCAGAGGAGAATGGGACCCAAACGGCGCCTCCCCAGGGGCACCAGCAGAGACGTGTTCTGGTTTATAATATATGGAGATATACCTATCTCATAGAGCTGGAAGGGACCCCGAAAGGTCATCCAGTCCAGCCCCCTGCCTTCACTAGCAGGACCAATTTTGCCCCAGATCCCTAAGTGGCCCCCTCAAGGATTGAACTCACAACCCTGGGTTTAGCGGGCCAATGCTCAAACCACTGAGCTATCCCTCCCCCCCGGTGCCTCCGACGGGACGCTGCCGGTTTCGGGGGAGAAGGATACGCGTGGCCGGGGATTTGCTGCGGCCGCAAACCCTGTTTCCCAGCCGCTCCGGCCGGGACCGAACCCTCGAAGGGCTCTTGAAACTTTGCCAGGTTCAGTGCCGGATAAGATCAAAGCGGCTCCGTTGTCCTTGGGGAGCGATGTGCGCTTGCCAGACGGGGGACATCGTCCGCCCTCTCCAGATAGCAGGTTTGCAGCCTGGAGCAATAAGCCGCTATCTGCGTGGGCCGGCTGGACGGGGAAGTCAGGTAACAAAGGAGCTCTTGTGCGCTGTGCAGATAAGCAGCCGGACCCTTCGTGTCACCGGGGACGAGTGATGAGCTGCGTAGCTCCTCGCGGGAAGAAGGAATGAGACCAGGGTTCACATACACACACCCCCCCTTTTGCCGTGGGAAGCTCGGCTGGCTCTGGGCGAAGCCAGGGTGTGTCTATCAAGGCCAGAGAGCGAGATGAGGAGGGTTTTAGCGGGGACCACGGCGTATCCGTCTAATCCGACAGGATGGGCAGCGCTGGGGGGGGGGACACGTGCCTGCCTCCAGCACTGTGATCTCTCGCCGTCCTGCGTCCGAGAGGCTGCTTTATTGCCCCTCCGTCGCCCTTCGGCCTGTGAAAGCGAAAGGCAGGGCTCCATCTCCTGTTACGCGCTTGCCAAGGTGTGAGGCAAAGGTTCCCGGCGCAGCGGGGTGAGGATGGGCGCAGGGACGGGAGAGAGGCAGCGCCGCTGGGCATTGCTCCCCTGACTCTCGTGGTAAAAGATGAAGAAGCTGCTGGCCCTCGTCCTCCTCCTCTTCCTCGGCCGCTTGGCTTCTTCGCACCGGCCAGGAGGTGAGTGCAGCCGGTGGTGAGAAACCAGTCAGCCCCCGCTCCCGTCTCAAGGGCATCTGGTGTTCACTGAGTTCGTTAAGTTCTCCGGAAGTTCCCACGCCGGGGATGCAGCCGTGGGGGTCTCTGCTGGACCTCCGGGTCCCCTCGTCGTTTACCATCCCAGATCCAGATACCCCTCTGCCCCCTCTAGGGTCCCGGTGAGACGGGGTCCAGGGGACAGAGGCAAAGAGAGCTGGGGGGCGGGTGGAAAGGTTTCATACAAACAAGAGGGAGTCATTTTTCGCCCAACACGTAACTCGCCTGTGGAACTCCCTGCCACAGGATATTGTGATGGCCAAAAGCATAACTGGGGTCGGAAGAGAACTAGATAAGTTCACAGAGGATCGGACTATTGATGGCAGGTGGCCAAGAGGGTCAGGGCGACCCGAATGCTCAGGGCGACCCGAAACTGGGAGTTTGCGGTGTGGTCAGAGCCGTGTCGGGCCCAGGATACGAGAGAGACAAGATGGGGGAGGTAATCGCTTCTGTTGGGGAGAGAGACGAGCTTACACAGAGCTTGGCTCCAGGCCTGGGAAAGGGGGTCCCAGCGAAATGCAAGGTGGGACCGATTGTGTCGCGTGGATTGTAAGGGACCGTTCAAGGAGAAGTGGCCCGTTAACACCCCAGCTGTCATAGGACAATACCGGGGGGGGTTAGTGCTCCCTGTTTTTTGGTGTCTGGCAGAGGTGGGGGGCAGGTTTCCGTTGCGGATCAGGCCTGAGAGCTCAGACCGGGGGGGGGGGGCGATCGCTTTGTGAGAAGGGTTCACCCACCGGTGACGGGGCGGTTTTTGTCTTTTATCGTTTTCCTGCGTGAGTTCAACCCTGGGGGCGATGGCCTGGTTCCCCCCACGCAATGGCTGGTGGGGTATTTAGCGCCCTGGAGGCGGTACCCCTGGCAGGCGTGGGACCCCTGGATCTGGAAATGAAGCGGGGGGGGGGGTTTGTGCCCCTTGTTCCGGCAGGGGCTGGCGCGCTTGGAGTTCGTGGGTCCTGGTCTGCGGGGCGCTGGCGCCCGGTGATGAGTCTGGAGAGGTTCGGGGTTATTCGAAGGCCGGAAGAGGGGGGGGGGGTGGGAAAGATTTCCTCCAGGGCGGGGTCTGGGTTGTAATTGTTTGATGACACCACGTATGGGTGGTGGGTGACGCTAGGGGTGTGCGGTCGGAAGTGGGGGGGTTATTTCTCTCGGGGTATGTGGATGGCCAGTTCCGGGCTGCGATCTACTTCTCCGGGTGAGCGGCTCTGTTTGGTGAAGGTGGAATTGAGCGTCTGACGGTGCATATCCCGGACTTTCTCCTCGGTGCTTATTCTGCGGCCTCGGAGGGCCTGGCTGCAGATCAGCGGTGTCTCAGTGCGTTCGGGGTGGTGACGGGGTCTGGGAAGATAGGCGGGGTGATCCGGGGGGCTCTTGGAGACGGTTATCTGTCGGATTCCACTATTAAAGCTGATTGTGTCCAGGAAGCTGGCGCGGGCACGGGCGAGCTCCAGAGAGTTTGATGGAGGGGGTTGAAGTTGTGAAATCTCTGAAAGTTTCGGTCGTCTGTCCAGACGTGTGTCGTGGGCGGGCGGGGAAGGGGGGGGGGAATCTCTCTGTCCCTGCCCTGTTCTGCGCGCTCCTCCGGGCGTAAGGGGGAAAGAGAAGGGGAAAGTTTGGTTCTGCTGGGAGATTCCAGGAATGGGGAGGGGACCGGCACCAAGGCAGGTGTTTCTGGGCGAGGGGGAAGGTGAATCCTCTGCTGCCAAGATCCAGGACTTAGGGACATTTTCACCGTCTGGCCCAGGTCAGCCGATTCCGCCCGCTTCCCCCTGCATGAGCCCAGTAATTTGCCAACAGTTACAAGTTGCCACGGGGGCTACTGTAGGTCCTTGAGCTGGAGTTCCCGGGAGCACAGACTCGGAGGTGGGTCGTTTGCTCCCGTCACTCGCGTTGTCCCCCCGCAATCCTTTGATCTATTCTCCCGGGGCTCGGCATAGGAGAGACCCGAACCCAGCTGTGCAATGTTCTCCCCGCAGGACCCCCATGGCGGCCGGAGAGGGAAACGCTGCAGGAAGGAGGAGACGCGCCGGCCAGGGGCTGGGATGCCGGGGCACCCACGGGTGCCAGAGCAGGCGTTTGGGGTCATCCCGCACCCGGCGTGAGGGTAGAGGCCGGGAACCCCCGGCACCCGGCGATGCATGAGGAGACCGAGCGCAGGACTCCGGTGCCAGGAGAGAGACGCGACACCAGCGACTTCACGGGCTCCCCCGGCAGCCCCGCTGCAGCCAGGCCACCTCCCGTCCCCCAGGGCCCCGGCACCGCAGCCCTGCCAGCTCCCCCGGCTAACGCCTCGGCCACACCTGTCCCGGCTGCCAGCCCCAGGGCCTCGGCCACACCCCACACACACACCCCTGCTACACCCGCCACTGCTGTAACCACAGTGACACCAATCACCACCACAAGCACTACCACCGCCTCAAGTACAACCGCCACTACCCTCATCCTCACAACTACACCTATCACCACCTCCGCTACCCCCACAACTACACCTTACGCTTCACCCCGTACTGACACCACCACAACTACACCTAACACTACACCCGCCACCAACATCACAACTACACTGACTACAACTACACTCACCACAACTACAACTGACACTACACCCACCACCAACACCTCAGCTATCCCCACAACTACACCAACAACTGCACCTTACACTCCACCCCTTACTGACATAATCACCACCACCACAACTACACTGACTACAACTACACTCACCACAACTACAACTGACACTATGCCCACCGCCACCACCTTGGCTGCCCCCACAACTACACCTGAGACTTCACCCCTTACTGACACCACCACCACTACATCTAACACTACACTCTCCACCTCAACCACAGCAACACCTGACACTACACCCACCACCAACACCTCAGCTATCCCCACAACTACACCAACAGCTACACCTTACACTCCACCCCTTACTGACATAATCACCACCACCACAATTACACCTAACACTACACTCACCACCAACACCACAACTACACCATCAACAACTAAACCCACCACCTCCACAACTACACCTGAGACTTCACCCCTTACTGATACCATCACCACTACACCTAACACTACACTCGCTACCTCCATCACAACTACACCGTCTACAACGCCACCTGTCACCTTCACAACTACACCTGACACTCCACCCCTTCCTGATACCACCACCATAACTACACCTAACACTACACTCGCCAACTCCACCACAACTATACCCATCACCCCAACTACACCAACCACAGCTACACCTGACACTACACCCATCACCACTACATCAGCTACCCCCACAACTACAACAACACCTACTACCACTTCCACAACTACCACCACCAGTGCTACACCCACTCCCACTACGAGCACAAGCGCTGCTGTGTCCTCGCCCACCCCATCCTGGAGCACCACGACAGCAGGTGAGTGACTGTCTCATAGGGTGAATGTTGTGACGAGCCGTATAGCCATATATGGACACTTTGCTCTTAAGAACATAAGAAAGGCCGGACCGGGTCAGACCAAAGGTCCATCCAGCCCAGTATCTGTCTACCGACAGTGGCCAATGCCAGGTGCCCCAGAGGGAGTGAACCTAACAGGCAACGATCAAGTGATCTCTCTCCTGCCATCCCTCTCCATCCTCTGACGAACAGCGGCTAGGGACACCATCCTTACACATCCTGGCTAATAGCCATTTATGGACTTAGCCACCATGAATTTATCCAGTCCCCTTTTAAACATTGTTATAGTCCTAGCCTTCACACCCTCCTCAGGCGAGGAGTTCCACAAGTTGACTGTGCGCTGCGTGAAGAAGAACTTCCTTTTATTTGTTTTAAACCTGCTGCCTATTAAGTTCATTTGGTGACCCCTAGTTCTTGTATTATGGGAATAAGTAAATAACTTTTCCTTATCCACTTTCTCAACATCACTCATGATTTTATATACCTCTATCATGTCCCCCCTTTGTCTTCTCTTTTCCAAGCCGAAGAGTCCCAGCCTCTCTAATCTCTCCTCGTATGGGACCCTCTCTAAACCCCTAATCATTTTAGTTGCCCTTTTCTGAACCTTTTCTAGTGCTAGAATATCCTTTTTGAGGTGAGGAGCCCACATCTGTACACAGTATTCGAGATGTGGGGGGACCATGGATTTATATAAGGGCAATAATATATTCTCTGTCTTATTCTCTATCCCCTTTTTAATGATTCCTAACATCCCGTTTGCTTTTTTGACCGCCTCTGCACACTGCGTGGACATCTTTAGAGAACTATCCACGATGACGCCAAGATCTTTTCCTGACTCGTTGTAGCTAAATTAGCCCCCATCATGTTGTATGTATAGTTGGGGTTATTTTTTCCAATGTGCATTACTTTACATTTATCCACATTAAATTTCATTTGCCATTTTGTTGCCCAATCACTTAGTTTTGTGAGATCTTTTTGAACTTCTTCACAATCTGCTTACACATTTATACCATGTATTTTTATGTTGTGCATTAAGAACAAATTCCCCAGGGCATATTCAGATTGGGGGGACATCAGAGTGCCTCCTCAGTAGTGTAAATCCTAACTCCTGTCAGGACTCCTGGGTTCTCTCCCTGGCGCTGGGAGGGGCGTGGGGGCTGGTGGGTTAGAGCAGGGGGGCTGGGAGCCAGGACTCCTGGGTTCTCTCCCCGGCTTTACCATGGTCTCTTGGTGGTAGATCACTTATTTCTCTGTTCTCTCCCCCGCGTACCAGCGCTAATGACGGTGACCAACCTCTGTACGGTGCTTTGCTGTCTGCAGCTGGGGCTGCCTGGGAGGGGGCGCTGGGGTTGTCAGTTGCAGCCCCTGTCGCACCTGGCGCTGAGCCGCTGGATGATGGCTTGTCTCTTCCAGCGCCCTGCCAGAACGGTGGCACCGCAAACGGCACCGGGTGCCTCTGCCCGGCTGGCTACTTCGGCCCCCGCTGTGAGTTCCTGGACACCAGGTTCTGCCAGAACGGGGGGGTCTGGACCGGGGCAGAATGCAAATGCCCCCCCTTCTTCCAGGGGCCAGAATGCGAATTCGCCGTGGGCACCATCACGCTCGAAGTCGGTAGGAAGCTCTGCCTCGGTGTCCAGGTTAAACCAGCCCAGCTCCGGGCCCTCCGAGTGCCCAGTGAAGTATCTGGAGCATCCCGGCCAGGCCCGTCCTCCCTCACCTGGGAGAGTAAAGGTTTGGTCCCTGGATCCTAGGGTGACCAGACGTCCTGATGTTATCGGGACCATCCCGTTATTAGAAGCATTGTCACGCAACTATCCCCTTTCTTCCCGATTTTTCACGCTTGCGCTCTGGTCACCCCAGGCCAGTCTGTGTTGGAGAAACCAGTTTAATTCCTGGTCTGCTAAGGATGGGGACAGCACGGAGGGTGGGTAGGTAGACGGGTAACTGCTTTATTTGGCCCCGAAAAGGGCTTTTTTTATGGAAACAAAAATAATTCACAGGAACGTTTTGATTCCCCCTCCTCCCAAAATTCCCCGTTTCCCACGAAGTTGCCGAACGTTGTGTTTGTGTTTCATATTCAGGTGTCTCCCCCGTACCCCTTCCCCCCCACACACACACACACACTCCCAGTGCCAGAGCCGATGGTTGGTTTGATTTTTTTTTTTATCACACGGCGGGAAAACGTTTTCCAATAGGGCCAGTTTCGGTTTTCCAAAATCAAAGCACTTTTGTCTCCAGAAATTCCAATTTTTGAACCAAAAATCTAAACAAGGCACGCGAAACCTTAAATTAGCGTGAATAAACGAAGACTCGGAACCCTACTTCTGAAAGGTTGCCGACCCCTGGTCTAGATCCATCCTCTTTGGAACCCCCTTTCGGGTAGTTGAAAGCAGCTATCAAATCCCCCCTCATTCTTCTCTTCTGCAGACTAAACAATCCCAGTTCCCTCAGCCTCTCCTCATAACTCATGTGCTCCAGCCCCCTAATCATTTTTGTTGCCCTCCGCTGGACTCTTTCCAATTTTTCCACATACCTTCTGTAGTGGTGGGTCCCGGTCCCGCAGGGCGCAAAGTGGGTGCCTGGCACCTGGGGATTCTCACTGGGGTTTCTGGTCTCTCCCCCGCCAAGAGGTGAACGTGACAATGGACGTGAAGCTGCAGGTGACCAACCGTGAGTTCACCGCTGACCTGGCCGACGCCTCCTCCCCGGCCTGGCGAGGGTTCGGGGCCTTGTTCACACAGCAGGTGAGTCCCGGGGGAAGAAACCGGGATGAGAGGAAAACCCGGTGCGGGGGTTTCAGGGTGAGACGCCTCCGGTTGGGGCCAGAGCCGTGCGCTGCCTCAGTTTCCTCAGCTGTATCATGGGGAGGAATGGACCTGAGTTGGGGAGGGGGGGGATTCCCAGCGCTGGTTTGCTGGCGAGGGCCGAGCTGGGGGCACTGGCTGCGTCCGTGGTGTGGCTAGGAGCCCCACCGGCCCCCTGGGCTCCCCCGCTCCCCAGCTCGGTGCACGTAGGCCAGGGCAGCCCCGGCCGGTGACGCGTGTCCCCTTTCCCTTCCAGATCAAGCCGGTTTATAGCCAGATCCCGGGGTTTCAGGACCTGGAGATCCTGGAGCTCACGTGAGTGTCAGAAACCCGGGACCCCCGGCGCCACCCGTGGGCCCCGATCGCTGGCGCCCCTGGGTGGGTGGCAGAATGTTGCTGCTAAGGTTCCCCCCCCATCCCCCGCCAGCACCGACATGTCGAAAACGGCCTGGGGGGGAGGGGGGGGTAAGCAGGCTGCTTGCACAGAGAGGGAGGGATCTGTGTGTGTGTGTCCTTGCACGTGTGTGTGTGAGAGCACGTGTGTGTCCTTGCACGTGTGTGTGCGTGTGTGTGTCTGTGCCTGTCTATGCAAGTGTGTGTCCTTGCACGTGTGTGTGCGTGCATGTCATTGCATGTGTGTGCATGTCTATGCAACTGTGTGTGTGTGTGTGTCCATGCGCGTGTGTGTGTGAGCGCGCGTGTGTGTCCTTGCACGTGTGTGTGCGTGCGTGGCATTGCATGTGTGTGCATGTCTATGCAACTGTGTGTGTGTGTGTGCCCATGCGCGTGTGTGTGTGAGTGTGCGTGTGTGTCCTTGTACGTGTGTGTGCGTGCGTGTCATTGCATGTGTGTGCATGTCTATGCAAGTGTGTGTGTCCTTGCACGTGTGTGTGCGTGCGTGTCATTGCATGTGTGTGCATGTCTATGCAACTGTGTGTGTGTGTGTCCATGCACGTGTGTGTGTGAGAGCACGTATGTGTCCTTGCACGTGTGTGTGCGTGTGTGTGTCTGTGCCTGTCTATGCAAGTGTGTGTGTCCTTGCACGTGTGTGTGCGTGCGTGTCATTGCATGTGTGTGCATGTCTATGCAAGTGTGTGTGTCCTTGCACGTGCATGTCATTGCATGTGTGTGTGCATGTGTGCCTGTCTATGCAAGTGTGTGCGTGTGTGTCCTTGCACGTGTGCGTGCAAGCACGTGCGTGTGCACATGTGTGTGCACACGTGTGTGCTGCTACCTTGCTACCCCGGGTGCCCCACACCCCAGCCACACGCGGGGCGGGGGCGGAGGCTGACCCAGGACAGGGACCGGGGGGGACCCCACACAGCGGGAGCAGCCCCTGGGTGCCTGGGACTGTCTCCTGGCAGGTCCCCGCGGGTGGGGCAGGGGAGGTGGGCACAGGCTGACGGGGCCCCGGGCGTTTGCTCCCCCAGGCCGGGCAGCGTCGTGGTGGCCCACAGGGTGGCCCTGGCCGTCCCCGTCACCGCCCGGCTCGAGGCCACGCTGGAGAACCTGCCCCGGCGGCTGGCGGAAGAGATCAGACTGGCCGCCCGCGACCAGGTCGTCTGCACCAGCAGCTCGCGTGAGTCTCTGCCCCCGGCGGGGGGGGGGGGGGGGGGGGAGACACGCGGGGCGGGGACCCGCCCCCCCCCCCCCCAGGCCTCAACCCCCTTCCTGTCCGGGGGGGGGCACGTTTCAGACTGCACGGGCGCGGCAGTGATTGGGGAGGGAGGGTGGATGGCGGGGGTAGGGGTAGAGGGGGTGGGGGGGTGGATGGAGGGGGGTGGGTTGGATGGGTAGAGGGATGTATCTGGGGAGGGAGGATGGAGGCGGGGTGGCTGGGTGGCTGGACAGACAGCAGGACGTATCTGGGAAGGGGGGAGGGAGGATGGAGGAGGGTGGCTGGGCAGATGGACGGACAGTGGGACGTATCTGGGGTGGGACGGGCAGAGGGACGTATCTGGGGAGGAGGGTGGGGGGCGGATGGACGGACAGAGGGACGTATCTGGGGAGGAGGGGGGGGCGGATGGACGGACAGAGGGACGTATCTGGGAAGGGGGGAGGGAGGATGGAGGGCGGTGGCTGGGCGGATGGACAGACAGTGGGACGTATCTGGGGTGGGACGGGCAGAGGGACGTATCTGGGGAGGAGGGGGGGCGGATGGACGGACAGAGGGACGTATCTGGGGTGGGACGGGCAGAGGGACACTCTGGCAAAGCCGGGAGGGGGGCGGTTTGCCCCCTCACTGCCCGGGACGTCCCCAGCGGCCAGGCACTCAGGGCGTCCCTCTCGGTCTCTCTCCGGCCCCAGGCGCTCTGTGTTTCAATCCCTCCTCCACCGAGGTGACGGGCCGGACGACCACAGAGTTCAACGGTGCAGGTGAGCCCCTCACCCCGCTCCCTTGTGGGGTGTCGCACCCCCAGAACTGGGGGGGGGGGGGCGGCGGGCGCTGCCTCCTCCCCCACCGCTCTCTCACCGGCCCCCCTCTCCCCTCCCCAGAGCTCTGCAGGCAGACGCTGCCCCCCGGATACAGCGCCCACTTCTTCCCCCGCCCGACGCCCGCCGGCTTCGCCTGCGCCTCCCTGTGCACCGGGGGGGTGCCGGGCGCCCTCGGCTGCAACGCCGGACAGTGCCGGGTGTCCCGTGCCGGCGCCCACTGCCGGTAAGTGTCACCCGGCCGCCCCCGCGGAGAGGATCCCGCCCATACAGCGGGGAAATGGGACACACACACCGGGTCCCGCCCTGGCCAGGGAACTCCCCCTTCACGGCCCTGTGCCCTGTCCATAACCCCAACCCCCCTGCTCCCTTGGGAGGTGACTCCCCCACCCCCCGGCCCCATGCCCTAGCCCCCGTTCCCCTCCCGGCGGGGATCCTCCCCCACCTTTGCTCCAGGCCTAGGCGACGGCGATGTCTGTTTTTAAGCGTTTTCTTTTTCGGTTTGGGGCCGTCCACATGCTCACGGTCAAATGTCTAGCCCGGTTGGGGTGACCAGACAGCAAGTGTGAAAAATCGGGACAGGGGGTCACGGGGTAAGAGGAGCCTATGTAAGAAAAGGACCCCAAAATCAGGACTGTCCCTATAAAATCGGGACGTCTGGTCACCCTAAGCCCGGTCCCCGCAAGACAAATGCCAGCTAGAAATAAGGCAGCAAATTTCCAACCGGGAGGGTTATTAACCACAATTTTCCCCGGGGTCCTGCTGGAGTCTCTGTCACGGGCCAGTTTTAAACCAATCCCGGCTGTTTCTAACAGAGCTGCTGCAGGGATTATCTGGGGGCAGGTCTCTGGCCGGTGTGATACAGGGGAGCAGACTAGATTAGGGTGACCACACATGTGTAAAAATTCAGGACAGGTTTTTTCGGGGTGGGAGGCATAGTTGTCTATATAAGACAAAGCTCCTAATATCGGGACGTCCGGCCATCCTTAGCTGGGAGGATGACAATGGTCCCGCCCGGCCTTGGAATCGATCCCCTGACGTTTCGGGGGATCGGACCACGGCAGGGCGCGACAGCCGCTGTTTTAATGACAAGAGGCGCCGAGGTGCAGAGCGCGAAGCTTTTTATAACTGTGAAAAACCAGCCACTGTCAGCGTCACAGCAGGTCAAAAGCCACAAGGGCCCCGGCCTTAACGGGTCAGCCCTCAGCCAGCGTCCTGCTGGCTTCGCCCGTCTGCACCGGGGCGAGGGGAATGGCGCGGGCGTCCCGTGACACGGGCCTTTACCGAGTTAAAACTCGAATCCTTCCAAGCCTGCCTAAGCCCTGACCCTAACCTCTAACCTCGACCCCTGACCCTAACGCCGACCCTAACCTCTGACCCTAACCCTGACCTCTAACCCTAACCTCGACCCCTGACCCTAACCTCTGTCCCTAACCCCTGACCCTAACCCTGACCTCTGTCCCTAACCCCTGACCCTAACCCTGACCTCTAACCCTAACCTCGACCCCTGACCCTAACCTCTGACCCTAACCCTGACCTCTAACCCTAACCTCTGTCCCTAACCCCTGACCCTAACCCTGACCTCTAACCCTAACCTCGACCCCTGACCCTAACGCCGACCCTAACCTCTGTCCCCGACCCCTGATCCTAACCTCTGACCCCTGACCCTAACCCTGATCCTAACCTCTGACCCTAATCCCTAACCCCTGAGCCTAACCCTAACCCCTGACCCTAACCTTGACCCCTGACCCTAACCCTTTACCGATTTAAAACTCAAATTGTTCCAAGCCTACCTAACCCCTGACCCTAACACCGACCCTAACCCCTGACCCCTGACAGAAAACCCGACCCTGACCCTAAGCCCTGACCCCTGACCCCTAACGCCAACCCTAACCCAAACCCTGACCCGTAACCCTCACCCCACTTCTCCCTTGGGCGGGGAAGTCTCTGTCTCGCCCCCGGCCCTAACCCCTGACTCTAGCCCCATTGAGGGGGTGGGGGGCAGCCCAGGGAAGGGGTTCAGGGCCTGTTCTCACCTGCGACGTCTGCACCCCCCACCCCCCCCACCCCCCGCCCCAGCTGCCCGGCGAGCGGCCGGTTCTGGTACCTGGGCGCGAGCTGCGAGGTGCAAATCGACCGGGTCGGCGGCACCGTCGGCATCATCACCATCGTGGCCTTTCTGCTGCTCAGCGGCGCCCTCCTGCTGGTGAGAGACCTCGCCTGGCCCTGGGGGGGCTGCGGGAGGGGGGACCCTGTGGCTGCCCCCCCGGGGAGGGGTAGGGGGGGACCCTGCAGCTGGCCCCTGGGGAGCTGTGGGGGGGACCCTGCAGCTGGCCCCTGGGGAGCTGTGGGGGGGACCCTGCTGCTGGCCCCCCCGGGGTGGTGCGGGAGGGGGGACTCTGTGGCTGCCCCCCTGGGGAGCTGTGGGGGGGACTCTGTGGCTGCCCTCCCCCAGTGAGGGGTGCGGGGGGACCCTGCGGCTGGCCCCTGGGGAGCTGTGGGGGGGACCCTCTGGCTGCCCCCCCCAGTGAGGGGTAGGGGGGACCCTGCGGCTGGCCCCCCCGGGGGGTGCGGGAGGGGGGACCCTGCGGCTGGCCCCCCCGGGGCGGAGTGGGGAGGGGACCCGGCAGCTGGCCCCTGGGGAGCTGTGGGGGGGGCGCTGTGGCTGCCCCCCCCCCGCGGGGGGGGGGGGGGCCCCTGCGGCTGGCCCCCCCGGGGGGGGGGGGGGGGGGGACCCTGCGGCTGGCCCCCCCGGGGAGGCGTGGGGAGGGGACCCTGCAGCTGGCCCCTGGGGAGCTGGGGGGGGGGCCCTGCAGCTGGCCCCTGGGGAGCTGTGGGGGGGGCCCTGCTGCTGGCCCCCCCGGGGTGGTGCGGGAGGGGGGACTCTGTGGCTGCCCCCCCGGGGAGCTGTGGGGGGGACTCTGTGGCTGCCCTCCCCCAGTGAGGGGCGCGGGGGGACCCTGCGGCTGGCCCCTGGGGAGCTGTGGGGGGGACCCTGCTGCTGGCCCCCCGGGGGTGGTGCGGGAGGGGGGGCTCTGTGGCTGCGCCCGTGGGGAGCTGTGGGGGGGACTCTGTGGCTGCCCGCCCCCAGTGAGGGGTGCGGGGGGACCCTGCGGCTGGCCCCTGGGGGGCTGTGGGGGGGGCCCTGTGGCTGCCCCCCCCAGTGAGGGGTAGGGGGGACCCTGCGGCTGGCCCCCCCGGGGAGGCGTGGGGAGGGGACCCTGCAGCTGGCCCCTGGGGCGCTGTGGGGGGGACCCTGCTGCTGGCCCCCCCGGGGTGGTGCGGGGGGGGGGTCTCTGTGGCTGCCCCCCGGGGGAGCTGTGGGGGGGACTCTGTGGCTGCCCCCCCGGGGTGGTGCGGGAGGGGGGGCCCTGCGGCTGGCCCCCCCGGGGAGGAGTGGGGAGGGGCCCCTGCAGCTGGCCCCTGGGGAGCTGGGGGGGGGGCCCTGCAGCTGGCCCCTGGGGAGCTGTGGGGGGGACCCTGTGGCTGCCCCCCCCAGGGAGGGGGAGGGGGGACCCTGCGGCTGGCCCCCCCGGGGGGGGTGGGAGGGGGGGCCCTGCGGCTGGCCCCCCCGGGGAGGCGTGGGGAGGGGACCCTGCAGCTGGCCCCTGGGGAGCTGGGGGGGGGGCCCTGCAGCTGGCCCCTGGGGAGCTGTGGGGGGGGCCCTGCTGCTGGCCCCCCCGGGGTGGTGCGGGAGGGGGGACCCTGCGGCTGGCCCCCCCGGGGAGGAGTGGGGAGGGGACCCTGCAGCTGGCCCCTGGGGAGCTGTGGGGGGGACTCTGTGGCTGCCCCCCCGGGGTGGTGCGGGAGGGGGGACCCTGCGGCTGGCCCCCCCGGGGAGGAGTGGGGAGGGGACCCTGCAGCTGGCCCCTGGGGAGCTGTGGGGGGAGGGGACCCTGTGGCTGCCCCCCTCCCCCATGGAGGTGGGGGGGGCACTTTTCTGTTAATGCTCCTTCCTTGCAAGATCTCACAACTCTTCTCTGTCCTCCCCCCCCGTCTCTCCCCCTCCCCCCCCCGCTTTTGGCAGCAGAGCTACAGGTCAAAGGTCAGGACTTGCCTGCGCTGCCGTCGGGGGTGCTGACCTCACCGCCCCCCCCGCCCCCCGGCCTGGCCCCCAAGGGAGCCCCGTGCAGCCGACCGACGCTGACTGGAACCCTGGGCCGGGTCACCCAGCACCGCGGTGAGGGGGGGGGGGGGCACACGTCCTATTTGGGGGTCTGTACAGCGCCTGGCGCGACGGGGGACCCCGGGTCTCGGCCGGGGCCGCTAGGATCTGCCGAGATCCCCACCGCAGAGCTGGTTTCACGAGCGGCCGGGAAGCTGCTGGAACGCCGACCACATGGGCCGACAGCGGGGACTTCTGGGGTCGTGGGCGCTCGATCCAGCCCCTGTCGTCCGGCCCCAGCTCCGGGCAGGCAGAGGTTTCGGGGCATCCCGAGCAGGGGGCTGCGCCACCAACCCTCTTGGCGAACAGCCAGGCATGGCCCCGTCCATCAATGGGGGAGGACGGGGTGAGACCAGGGGACAGGCTCAGGTTAACGGCGGGAGCAAAGGGGGTAGGTTTGGGGTTAATGGTGGGGGCTGGGGTTAGGTTTGGAGTCGATGGAGCAGGAGCCAGAGGCAGGAGGCAGGTGAGGGAACCCGCGTTAAACAGGCCGTTCAGACCCGCAGCGGGGGCTCATACAGGACCCCAAGGAAAAGGGGGCAGTGAGACCGGCGCGGCGAGTGAGCGGATCCTGCCGGCGGGGCCCTGGCTCCAGCCCCTCTGAATCCTGCCGTCACCTTTGTGACCCACTGGTTGGACCCCCCCCCGGTAGCGCCCAGGGCCACAGACCTCCCCCCTGAGTCCTCCTCAGGGCCGAGCCCAGTTGTGGCTGATGGAGACTCCGCCTGCCCCTGGGGGGGCGGTTCCAGGGGTGAGTTACGGTCTCTGTGAGACGTGTCTCGCCCCCCTTGGCCGGGGTCACGCTGTCTGCACCGGACGCCAGAGCCTGCTTTTAAATATTTGCTCCCCCACCACGACGGTATTCGCACCTGTGACGAAGTGGGACTGTTCTTAATGTTTCCTCTGAATACTGTGTGGGTGCCTCAGTTTCCCCTGTGCAGTTCTTAAGTCTCTAGGTGGGGGGATAAGGGTGTGTGGTTGTTGCAGAGCCAAGGGCCAGTGCACAGAAATGCCTGACACTTTGTCGCCTGGCAACTGATGGCCGGGGCCCCTCCTCGGGCAAAGGTGCCAACTGAAGGTGTTGGAGACAAAGAGGTCAGGTGACCTCCTAGCCCGGGAAAGGGACAAAGCCCAGAGGAGGAGGGGCTGGAGGGGGAAACGGAGGGGTGCCTGGACGGGGCTCTGGTCCCCCTGGGGTCCCAAGATGGACCTAACTGAGGGGGTCCTGTTGTCTGTACCTGCAAGACCTGTTGTAGACCCTGTTCCTGTCATCTAATAAACCTCTGTTTTGCTGCCTGAGAGTCACGTCTGACTGCGAAGTGGGGGGTGCTTGCAGGACCTCTGGCTTCCCAGGACCCCGCCTGGGCGGACTCGCTGTGGGACGCGCACGGAGGGGCAGATGCTGAATGCTCCCAGGAGAGACCCAGGAGGTGAAGACCTGTGAGCTTCTTGCCCTGCAGACAGTCTGCTCCGAGGGAGAGGAGGCTCCCCAAAGTCCTGACTGGCTTTGTGGGGAGCAGTTCCAGAGCATCGCCCGGGGACTCCGTGACACCTGCACCCCCATGGGGCCCGTGACACACACGCACAAACCACACACCCCCGTGCGCACAAACATCCACGCAGGGCAACCCAAATGCACCTGGCCACAGACACACGCGCACACGTGCGTGCACGAGGAGACACAAACGCAGCCGTGCAAACCGCACCCCCGGCCCATCCCCAGACCCAGCCATGCGTGCTGCACTCTCCCCTCCAGCACCAGCTGGGGGCACAGAGCCGGGGGGGGGCTGAGATTTTGGGGGTGCAGGGAGGCCAGGTGCCCAGAGCTGCAGCCACCCCCACCCCGCTCTCCGTTAATCTCAAAGCTCTTCGTGCACAGAGACCGTCTGCTGGTGCCAGGCCGGGGGGGGGGTCACCCCCACTGCCCAGATGGAGAAACTGAGGCACGGGGATGGGGGCAAAACGATGGGTGCACGCAGCCCTGTGGGGCTGGGGAGTTTGTGTAGGGGGCTGGTGGAGATCCTCTGGGTGGGGGCCTGGGAGCAGAGCTTGCCACGATGCAGAAGCAGGGGCTGGGGGGAGGATGTTGCTTTGGGCTGCGCGGGGTCTCGGGGGGCTGGGAGCTGGGGGAGGGGTTGGGGGAGCTGTGCAGGGCCGGGGCTGGGAGCCATGGAGGGAGGGGCTGGGAGCTGAGGGGCCGGTGTTTGGCAGCCCGGGGGTCGCTCTCCCATGCGGGTTTGGGGGATCTAAGGGACTGAAACACCAGCTCCAGGCAGAGCCCGGCCCCTCGGCCTGAGTTTCACTTTCGTTTCTCTGCCGTGACACCTGCAGCTCGGAGCTGAGGCCTGAACCCCCCGGGCTGAGGTAACCCCCCCCCCGGCCCCCCACAGGCCCAGCCGCGTCTCCACCAGGGCTCCCCCTGACACCCCCCACCCCACTGCAAACAGAACTGGAGCTTCTGCTGTAGCCACCAGCCCCCACTCCCCTCCCACAGCCAGGCAGAGAACCCAGGAGTCCTGGCTCCCAGCCCCCTCTGCTCTAACCCACCAGCCCCCCCTCCCCTCCCAGAGCTGGGGAGAGAACCCAGGAGTCCTGGCTCCCAGCCCCCCCGATCTAACCCACCAGCCCCCACTCCCCTCCCAGAACCAGGCAGAGAACCCAGGAGTCCTGGCTCCCAGCCCCCACCCCCCTCCCACAGCCAGGAGAGAACCCAGGAGTCCTGGCTCCCAGCCCCCCCTGCTCTAACCCACTAGCCCCCCCCCCCCCCCCCCGGGGCCAGCCCCGCGGCCCCGGCCCCCGCCCCCCCCCCCTCCCCCCCCCACACCCGGGGGGGAACCCCGGAGACCCGCCCCCCCCCCCCCCCCCACCCGCGGCCGCCCCCCCGCGGCCCCGCCCCCCCCCCCCCCACCACCCACCCCCCCCCCCCCCCAACCCGGGGGGGGGACCCAGGCAGCCCGGCCCCCCGCCCCCCCTGCCCCAACCCACCAGCCCCCACTCCCCCCCCAGAGCCGGGGAGAGAACCCAGGCGCCCCGGCCCCCCGCCCCCCCTGCCCCAACCCACCAGCCCCCACTCCCCTCCCAGAGCCGGGGAGAGAACCCAGGCGTCCTGGCTCCGAGTCCGGTAACCTCCCTCTACCCATCCTAGGTGCTTCCAGCAGACTCCCTGCCGCTGTCTCTCTGCCGGTGTCCGGGCCCCTTTGCCCTGGCGTCATGGCCTCGGACGCCCCGTCCCTCTCGGACGCGATCGCCAGCGACTTCCTGACCTGCCCCATCTGCCTGGAGCGTCTGCGCCGGCCCAAGATCCTGCCCTGCCTGCACACATACTGCTGGGGCTGCCTGGAGGGGCTGGTGGGCGACGGGCCGGGGCTGCGGTGCCCCGAGTGCCGGGAGGACGTGTCCCTGCCGCAGGGGGTGGCCGGCCTCAAGACCAACTTCTTCGTCAACGGGCTGCTGGAGCTGGTGCGGCCGGTGGGCGAGGCGGGGCTGCCCTGCGCCCTGTGCCCGCTGATCGGGCAGGAGGGCGGCCGCCCGGCCGTCTTCCACTGCCTGGACTGCGCCGACAGCCTGTGCCAGGCCTGTGCCGCCGGGCACCGCTGCTCCCGGCTCACCCACGCCCACCGGCTGGTGAGCCTGCAGGGCTACCTCTCCGGGGAGCACGACCAGGAGATCCGGCAGCGCCAGGCCGCGCGGTGCCCCGAGCACCCGGCCGAGGGGCTGCGGTTCCTCTGCCGGCCCTGCGCCGGCCCCATCTGCCGGGAGTGCCGGCTGGGCCCGCACCTCGAGCACCCCTGCCAGACGCTGGAGGAGGCGGCCGAGGCCCGGCGGCCCCTGGTGGCCGAGCTGCTGGCCGGCGTGGAGGAGACGGCGGGGCGGGCGGCCCGGGGGCGGGCGGCGCTGGAGGAGGAGCTGGAGCAGTTGCGGCGGCACGAAGCCGGCCTGCGGGACGTGGTGCAACGCGCCTGCGCCGACGCCGCCCGGCGCCTGCTGGCCCGGCAGGAGGAGGTGCTGGAGCAGCTGCGGCGCCACGTGGACGGGCGCGAGAAGGCGGCCGGCCTGCTCCGGACCGAGCTGGAGCTGCAGGAGCAGCTGGCCCGCGGCACGGCCGACGTCGCCCGCAAGGTGCTGGCCCTGGGCCGGCCGGTGGAGATCGTCTCGCTGGAGGCCTTGATCGCCCAGCGGCTCGGCCGGCTCCGGGGCTTCCGCTGGGAGCCGCTCGGGGGGCCGCGCCCCCGGCTGGTCGTCCGCGCCGATCTCCAGAACCTCAGCAGCCTCTTCCAGCTGGACCTGGGGGAGGCCGAGCCGGAGGGCCGAGGGGAGGACAGGGCCCAGCATGACGCCCCTTCCCCGGAGCCGCCGGCCCCTTCCCCGGAGCCGCCGGCCCCTTCCCCGGAGCCGCCGGCCCCTTCCCCGGAGCCGCCGGCCCCTGCCCCGGATCCACCGTCGTGCCGGCCGCCCCCCACCGCCTGCTTCTCCTGCAGCTTCTCGGTGCGGGTCCCCGGGGACAAGCACCGGCCCCGGATCACGGGGATTTGCCCCCTGGGTCCCAGGGAGCTGCTCCTGGCCGACGAGGAGAACCGCAGCCTCAAGCGCTTCTCGCTGCAGGGGGACTTCCGGGGCGCCGTCCCGGTGCACGGCGGCGTGGCCCCCTGCAGCGTGGCGGCCGTGGGCGGCCGGGTGGCCTATAGCGCCGGCTCCCGGCTCTACCTGGCGGAGCGGGACGGCGCCCTGGTTTGGCAGAAGGCCCTGCGCCCCACCCAGGCCAGCTACGCCGTCACGCCGGCGGCGGAGGGGGGCGACGCCGTGGCGGTGAGCGTGGCGGGGCACCTGGAGGTCTACGACGCCCGGGGGGAGCTGGTGGAGAAGATTTTCCCGGACGGGCACGACCGTCTGGCCATGGTGTTCGTGGCCGGCCGGCGCGGGCGCTACGTGGCCTCGGACTGGCACCGGCGCAGCGTGGTGGCGTTTGACGGGCACGGGCAGCTGCTGGCGGAGCTGGGCGAGGAGCGGCTGGAGCGGTGCCAGCCGGGGGCCGTCTGCGCCGACGACAGGGGCCATTTCTACGTGGCCCTGCGGGAGCTGAACAAGGTGGTGGCGTTCGGGCCGGGCGGGGAGGCGCTGGGGCCCTTCCTCACCTCCCGGCACGGCCTCGAGAGAGCCCGGGTGTCCACCATCACCGGGGACGGGCACTTCGCCGTGGCGCTGAGCGACGGCACCGTCCACGTCTTCCGCATCCAGTACCCGGGTGTGACGAAGTGAGAATGTTTTGTGGTGTTCTGTGAATACTGAGGGGGGAAGGTTGCAGGGGAGCTGGGCTGGGACTGTCTGCATGGGGGAAGGGAGATACCTGAGCATGTAACATGAGAACCCAGGAGGGGAGTTGGAGACCAGGTAACACCTTTGACGGGGAATTCGGACAAAGGAAAAGGCTGGGGGAGGAGCCGTGGGGGAAGGGAGAAAGGAGACGCCTGGAAGGGTTTTTTCAGTTTTTGGAAGCTGGCTAGGAATGAAGAGGGGACTCTGACGGGGCTGGGGCTTCCCAGCGGGGAGAGTGGCCTCCCTGGGGCCCCCAGATGGACCTAACTAAAGGGGATCCTGTTGTCTGTACTGGCAAGACCTGTTTTGGACTGTGTTCCTGTCGTCTCAATAAACCTTCTGTTTTACTGGCTGGCTGAGAGTTATGGTGAATCGCAGGAAGCTGGGGGTGCAGGGCCCGGACTCCCCCACACTCCGTGACACCGGGTCAGTGAGCGGCCGGGGGGCACGGAGCTGAGAAGAGTGTGTGTGTGTGTGTGGATGTTTGTGTCAGTGCATGCATTAGTGTGTGTGTGTTAGTGCGTGCATTAGTGTGTGCGTGTTAGTGTGTGCATTTGTGTTTGTGCATGCATTAGTGTGTGTGTCAGTGCGTGCATTAGTGTGTGTTAGTGCGTGCATTAGTGTGTGTGTGTTAGTGCGTGCATTTGTGTGTTTGTGTGTGTGTTAGTGCGTGCATTAGTGTGTGTGTGTGTCAGTGTGTGCATTAGTGTGTGCATTAGTGTGTGTGTTTGTGTGTGCATTAGTGTGTGTGTGTGTCAGTGCATTACTGTGATCTGTGAGTGGGAGTATTTGAGGGTTGTGTGTGTGTGAGTGTGCGCATTAGTGTGTGTGATCTGTGAGTGGGAGTATTTGAGGAGTGTGTGTGTTTGTGTGTGCATTAGTGTCTGTGTTTGTCTGTGTGTTTGTGCATGCATTAGTGTGTGTGTGTGTCAGTGCATTAGTGTGATCTGTGAGTGGGAGTATTTGAGGGTTGTGTGTGTGTGAGTGTGCGCATTAGTATGTGTGATCTGTGAGTGGGAATATTTGAGGCGTGTGTGTGTGTGTCTGCAATGAGTGTGTTAGTGTCAGTGTGAGCACACACGTGTGAACGTGCACTGAGCGTGCGACGTGNGTCAGTGAGCGGCCGGGGGGCACGGAGCTGAGAAGAGTGTGTGTGTGTGTGTGGATGTTTGTGTCAGTGCATGCATTAGTGTGTGTGTGTTAGTGCGTGCATTAGTGTGTGCGTGTTAGTGTGTGCATTTGTGTTTGTGCATGCATTAGTGTGTGTGTCAGTGCGTGCATTAGTGTGTGTTAGTGCGTGCATTAGTGTGTGTGTGTTAGTGCGTGCATTTGTGTGTTTGTGTGTGTGTTAGTGCGTGCATTAGTGTGTGTGTGTGTCAGTGTGTGCATTAGTGTGTGCATTAGTGTGTGTGTTTGTGTGTGCATTAGTGTGTGTGTGTGTCAGTGCATTACTGTGATCTGTGAGTGGGAGTATTTGAGGGTTGTGTGTGTGTGAGTGTGCGCATTAGTGTGTGTGATCTGTGAGTGGGAGTATTTGAGGAGTGTGTGTGTTTGTGTGTGCATTAGTGTCTGTGTTTGTCTGTGTGTTTGTGCATGCATTAGTGTGTGTGTGTGTCAGTGCATTAGTGTGATCTGTGAGTGGGAGTATTTGAGGGTTGTGTGTGTGTGAGTGTGCGCATTAGTATGTGTGATCTGTGAGTGGGAATATTTGAGGCGTGTGTGTGTGTGTCTGCAATGAGTGTGTTAGTGTCAGTGTGAGCACACACGTGTGAACGTGCACTGAGCGTGCGACGTGTGTGCGGTGGTTGTGGCTGAGCGTGCGAGGGATTGCCCTGTTGTGCACATGCTGGGCTGGTGTGCGGCCCCCGGGGCGGCACAGTGACCCCTCCTGGCTCAGCCTGGCATTTTTCTGGGCAGGGTCTCAGGAAAGAAGGTGGGGGGGGGGCAGACCCCCTGTGACGTTATGAGTGTAATATAATATCTCAGGACAGGGCCAGAAAGAGTTAATTAACTCATAGAATAACCTGACTTAGGGATGAACCTTAAAAACTGGTTAGAAAGATAGGTAAATAAATAAAGCTTTAAAACGCAAGTTTGCATTGTTAGAGATCTCAAGGGTAAGTGTTTGCACAGGTCTTGTGGTGTCAGCAAACAAGGCTTGTCTATATGTCTCTTTAAAGGTTGTAGTAACCTGTAGCTGAACTGTTTAATGGATAAATTACCCTGTGCTAATTGCCATGATGTTTAGAGGAAGGAGAATTAAGCTTATTGTTTTCTTAGGCCAGAAGGCTGCTGAAAATGTATAAGAACCCTGGGACATGATCATACTTCTTCTCAGATCTGCTTTGGTTTCAAGAGGGAGGAACCTTAAGCCATAAGGATTGAGATCCCCAGTCTTTGACTGGAGCCACCCTGAATATGAACATTGGACTATAACCTATGGACTATTACTGAAAGGACTTTTTGCAACTACAGGCTCACCTCTGCTATGTATCTAAACCTCAAGAATTGAATTCAAGTCTGTCTGTGTATTGATCTTTTAACCAACACTCTCTCTCTTTTCTTGTTAAATAAATTTTAGCTTAGTTAATAAGAGTTGACTATAGCGTGTATTTTGGGTAAGATCTAAGTTATAATTGAACCTGGGTATGTGGTTAATCCTTTGGGATTGGAAGAACCTTTTCTTTTATATGATGAGATAAGATTCTCAATAATCATCATCATATCTGACAGGTGTGTCTGGACAGAGGCCTGAGGCTGGGTACTTTAAGGGAACTGCGTTGTTTAGACTTCTAAGTGACCTGTATGGTAATATAGAAGTTGTTTTGTGCTGGCTTGAAAAATCTAAGCATTGGAATATCCACCAGCGTTTGGGGTTTGTCTGCCCCGTTTTGTTTGCAGTTCACCCTGATTGAGTGACCTCAGCTGGCTCCAACAGGCAGTACAGTCACACCCCCATCCCTGCCCCCTCAACCCAGCCCACTTTCTCTCCACCCCCCCCCCCGGCTCCCCATGCCACAGTCCGCGCCCTGCCCCCCCATATCGTCCAGGGCAGACCCCCCCCCAGAGGCTCCTGCCTGAGGGGCTATCGGGCAAGACCCCCAAACCCAGGGACCCCCCCCATGAGGGCTGGGATCCTGGCCCCCGCCCCCTGGTGCCCTGAAGCGGTGGCGTCTCAGTGGGGCTGGGTGTGAGGGGCTTGGAGGGGGGCAGGGGGAGTTGCCAGAGGGGGGCACCGATGGGGGCCGACGGGGGGGGGGGGGGCTGTCTGTCTGTCTGTCCGACCGGCCCTGTGTCTCGCGGGTGTAAAACCAGAACGACCCACCAATAAACAGATGGATTTTATTCTAGAGCTGGTGACTCTGCGCTGGGGGTGGGCGAGGGGCCAGCAGGGGGCAGGAGATCAGTTGGGGGTCTGGGATCAGCCCACGAGGGGGCAGGGGCTCGGGGGGGGGGTGATGGGCTGCAGGGAGCAGGTTGGGGGCTAGGGAGGGGGCAGTTGTGGGGGCTGGGCTCAGGCCACGAGGGGGCAGAGGGCTTGGGACTTTATGGGGGGCAATTGGAGGGCTGGGCTGCAGGGAGTGGGGCGGGGGTCTCAGGAGGTTCAGGGGGGCTCAGGAGGAGGCGGGTGCTTGGGGGGGCTCAGGAGGAGGTGGGGGCTCAGGAGGGGGCTCGGGGCAGGGGGCTCAGGAGGGGGCAGGAGGTTCTGGAGGAGGCGGGTGCTTAGGGGGGCTCAGGAGGAGGCAGGTGCTTGGGGGGCTCAGGAGGGGGCAGGAGGTTCAGGGAGCTCAGGAGGGGGCTCAGGAGGGGGCAGGGGGCTCAGGAGGGGCGGGGGGCTCAGGAGGTGGGGGGCTGAGGAGGTTCAGGGGGCTCAGGAGGAGGCAGGTGCTTGGGGGGCTCAGGAGGGGGCAGCAGGTTCAGGGAGCTCAGGAGGGGGCAGGAGGAGGTGGGGGCTCAGGGGGGGGCAGGGGGCTCAGGAGGAGGCAGGAGGTTCAGGGGGGCTCAGGAGGGAGCAGGGGGCTCATGGAGCTCAGGAGGGGGCAGGAGGAGGTGGGGGCTCGGGGGGGCTCAGGAGGGGGCAGGAGGAGGTGGGGGGCTGAGGAGGTTCAGGGGGCTCAGGAGGAGGCAGGTGCTTGGGGGGCTCAGGAGGGGGCAGGAGGGGGTGGGGGCTCGGGGGGGGGCAGGGGGGCTCAGGAGGTAGGGGGCAGGCGCCCCACACACCCCAGCTGAACCCGGCATTGGCCTGCGCTGGGAACCGTGACTCAGCCCCCGACTCGCACTCGGCTCCGGGGGACGTGACTCAGCAGCTGGGAGTCGAGTGTGGGCCTGGGTCACGTTGGGGGCCATGTGCGGGGAGGGGCCCATGGAAGGGGCTGGGGTGGAGGAGGGATGTGGGGCAGGGGAAGGGTGGGGAGGAGGGATGTGGGGCAGGGGAAGGACGGGGAGATGGGGGGTGGAGGAGGGACGTGGGGCAGGGGAAGGACGGGGGGATGGGGGGGAGGAGGGATGTGGGGCAGGGAAGGGGGAGGAGAAGGAGGGGGGGAGGAGGGGTGTGGGGCAGGGAAGGGTGAGGGGAAGGAGGGGGGGAGGGGGGGTGGAGGAGGGATGTGGGGGAGGGGCGGGGGAGGGGGGGGGGGCGGGGGGGGGGAGAGGGGAGTGGGGGGGGGAAGGGGGGAGGAGGAGGGAGGGGGGGCGGGGGAGGGACGGGGGGTTGGGGTGGAGGGGGGATGTGGGGCAGGGGAAGGACGGGGAGAGGGGGGGTGGAGGAGGGACGTGGGGCAGGGGAGGGCGAGGAGGGGGGGGGGGGGAGGGGGGGTGTGGGGGAGGGGAAGGGGGGGGAGGGGGGATGTGGGGCAGGGGAAGGCCGGGGGGATGGGGGGTGGAGGAGGGAGGTGGGGCAGGGAAGGGTGAGGAGAAGGAGGGGAGGAGGAGGGATGTGGGGAAGGGGAGGGGGGGGGCGGGGGGGGGTGGGGGGGGGAGGGGGGCAGGGAAGGGTGAGGAGATGGAAGGGTGGAGGAGGGATGTGGGGCAGGGGTAGGACGGGGAGATGGGGGGTGGAGGGGGGATGTGGGGCAGGGAAGGAGGGGGAGATGGGGGGTGGAGGAGGGACGGGGGGGAGGGAGGGGGGGGGGGGGGGGTGGGGGGGCGGGGAGGGGGGGGGAGATGAGGTGGAGGAGGGATGTGGGGCAGGGGAAGGGTGGAGGAGGGAGGTGGGGCAGGGAAGGGGGAGGGGAAGGAGGGGGGGAGGAGGGATGTGGGGCAGGGAAGGGGGAGGGGAAGGAGGGGGGGAGGAGGGATGTGGGGCAGGGGAGGGGTGGGGAGAAGGGGGGTGGGGGAGGGATGGGGGGGGGGGTGGGGTGGGGGGGGGGGGCGGGGGGGGGGGCACGGTGTGGCGGGGGGGGGGGGTGCGGCGAGGGGGGGGGGGGGGGGGGGGTGGAGGGGGGATGTGGGGCAGGGGAAGGCCGGGGGGATGGGGGGTGGAGGAGGGACGTGGGGCAGGGAAGGGGGGGGAGGTGAGGGGGAGGAGGGAGGTGGGGCAGGGAAGGGTGGGGAGATGGGGTGGAGGAGGGAGGTGGGGCGGGGAAGGGCGAGGAGAAGGAGGGGTGGAGGAGGGAGGTGGGGCAGGGAAGGGGGAGGGGAAGGAGGGGGGGAGGAGGGATGTGGGGCAGGGAAGGGTGAGGGGAAGGAGGGGGGGAGGGGGGGTGGAGGAGGGACGTGGGGCAGGGGAGGGCGAGGAGGGGGGGGGGGGGAGGGGGGGTGTGGGGGAGGGGAAGGGGGGGGAGGAGGGACGTGGGGCAGGGAAGGGTGAGGAGAAGGAGGGGTGGAGGAGGGATGTGGGGCAGGGGAAGGACGGGGAGATGGGGGGTGGAGGAGGGATGTGGGGCAGGGAAGGGTGAGGAGAAGGAGGGGTGGAGGAGGGATGTGGGGCAGGGGAAGGGCGGGGAGATGGGGGCTGGAGGAGGGATGTGGGGCAGGGAAGGGTGAGGAGATGGGGGCTGGAGGCGTGGGGGCTCTGTCCCTGCGCCGGGGGGTGTCTGAACGTCCGTCTATCTGCGATGGGCAACCGCCCCCAGCCCCAGGGCTCCTGGACAGGCACGTCCCATCCTCCCCGCCCCGCCTGCCCCCCAGTGTGGCCCCTCGGTACAGACCAGCCCACTCCGTGACTCCCTGGGGGGCTGGCCCCTCCCCAAGGGACAGACCCTCGGCTGGTGGGGGGGGGTGCTGGGCTTTCAGGAGAATTTTGGCCCCAAAATAATGGTTTCCACTGCAAACCTCCCGGCGCCCAAACCCCAAAGGATGGGAGTTTGGGGGATGAAACCCCAGTGATTTTTAAGGACAATTAATGCCCCCCGCCCCCGCCCCTGCTGAAGGATTTGGGTGTGACAACCCCCCCCCTACACACTCCCCGATAGCCCCACGTCCCCCAGCTTTTCCCCGCGCCGCGCGGGGCAAGGAAGGGCCTCTCTGTCTGACTGCCGAGCGAGGCCGCGTTCCCGGGACTCCGGGAGCTGCAGATTTGGGGAACGCAGCCGGGACCGGAGATGCCACAGAGCCGCAGGGTGCGAACTCCACCGGTGCTGCGGTCCCTCTGTCCCCGCCCCCCGGACACCTGGGTTCTTGGGAAAAGGCCGCTGGCAGCTCCCAGCGTCTGGCTCTGGCGCGGTGCCCGGCAGGAAGCGTCTCCACCGGGGAGAGGAAACCAGGGTCGGTGTCTGGCCGGGAGATGAGCTAACGGGGGGTGGGGGGCGCTGGTTCGGGAACCGCGCGCACGCGACGTGACCCATTCCTGCGCCGGGAATTCCCAGCCTGCCCCCTCGCGGGGAATTTCATTCTGATTCACGCAGCGCCAATGGGGCAGGGGCCTGTCCCCTCTAGGGGGCGCTGGCTCCCATCTGGCCCCAGGGCGGGGACTGGCTGGCTCAGGGGGGCGGGGAATGGGGCAGGGGCCTGTCCCCTCTAGGGGGCGCCGGCTCCCATCTGGCCCCAGGGCTGGGGGGCCCCGTGGGGCCGGGCGCCGCCCAGACCCGGCCGAGATCGGGGCCCCATGGGGCCGGGCACTGCCCAGACCCGGCTGAGATCGGGGCCCCGTGGGGCCGGGCGCTGCCCAGACCCAGCTGAGATCGGGGCCCCGTGGGGCCGGGCACCGCCCAGACCCAGCTGAGATCGGGGCCCCGTGGGGCCGGGCGCTGCCCAGACCCGGCTGAGATCGGGGCCCCGTGGGGCCGGGCGCTGCCCAGACCCAGGTGAGATCGGGGCCCCGTCGCGCCAGGCGCTGCCCAGACCCAGGGGGGAGGAACGGGGGTGCAGACTCCCATGCCCGCTGTGAGACACACACACCCCCGGCCTGGGGCGCCCCCAGGCTCCGTCTGGCGGGCGGACTCTGGCAACGGAGGGTGATGTGTCCGTGAGAGGAGGCGAGACCGCGGGCGCCCGGAGCCGCCGTGAGTAAGGGCTGGCTCATCCGGCTGACCGTGCAGGGAAAGTGTGGGGGCGAACTCACCCCCTCCCCCCAGCAGCCAAGGGGAGAACCCAGGAGTCCTGGCTCCCGCCCCGAGGCCCTGGCCCCAGCCGTATGGGTGTCTGGGCCCCTGCCCCCAACCCCGGAGACTGCGCCAGGCTCGCCCTCTGGGTCAATATTGACCTGCCAGCCCTGCCCACAGAGCCTGGGTAAACAGCCCCACGGATCCGGCTGGCCCCACACCCTGGGGTGGGCGGGGGGGGGGGGCGGGATCCCGGCTGGGGAGATGTGGGGACATGGGGGGTCTGGGAATGGGGGGGGCAGGGCAGGCATGGGGGGGGGCGTCNGTGGGGACATGGGGTGTCTGGGAATGGGGGGGGCAGGGCAGGCATGGGGGGTGGCGTCAGGGCAGTCGGGGGGCACGTCTTTGCAGAACCTCCTCCTGGCCCCCCTGGGGTGTCCCGGTTGGCCCTACACCCCCCCCCCCGACTCCCCAACCTTGCTGCTCTACAGGTGACCCCTCCTGACCCTGCTGCCCCCCCAGTGACCCCCTTGACCCCACTCACCCCCCACCACAAGCCTGGACCGGCTAACCACTCAGCGGTTTCCCAGAAGCCGGTTCCAGACTTCCCCTGCCCGCCGCTTCCAGGGAACCAGGCTGGGGATCCCCGCCCTGGGCCAGCTGCTCGGGGGGGGGGGGGGGGGGGGGGGGGGGGCGGGCGGGGAGGGCTATGGGCCAGTGTCTCTGGGCCGCGGGAGCTGTTTTTTCCGGGTCGGTGTCCTCCCCCCAGCGCACGCCCCACATCACCTGTTTCCTCCCCCCCAACTTCCTGGCCACTTCCGCTGTTACCGGAGGGGAACCCCAGCGAGCGGGGCTGGCCTGCGGTGCCCGCTAGGGGGCGCCGCCTCTGATCAGCCCGGGCTGGGGGCCAGCCTGGCTGTGGAGGGCAGGGAAGGGGTCACAGGCCAGCCTGGAAAGTGCTGGCTCCGTGGGGCCCGCCACGGCCTGGCCCCGATGCAACGGCCTCGCCGCCTATTTATAGCTCCCAAAACATGTTCCCGGCGCATGGAAAGTTCTGGATGTTCGAGGGATTCCACTGCCCCCTCACCCAGCGCCGTCAGAGGCGGAAATAGCTCTGGGGTTTGGGGTTTGCATCCAGCCCAGCCCCAGAGCCGCTGCCGGCGCTAACCACTGGCCCCACTCCCCTCCCAGAGCCGGGGAGAGAACCCAGGAGACCTGGCTCCCAGCCCCCCTGCTCTAACCCACCAGCCCCCACTCCCCTCCCAGAGCCGGGGAGAGAACCCAGGTGTCCTGGCTCCCAGCCCCCCGGCTCTAACCACTAGACCCCCGGCCTGGCCCAGGCTCTGAGCGCGTGGGTCAGGAATGCCGGCTCAGCCCCTGGTCACTGTGGGGAGACTCTGGCCGGTGAGTGGCTGGGATGGAATGTTCTGCCGGTCGCCCCCTCGTCCAGTCACCAGCGTACACAGAGTCCTCAGCCTCTGGGGGTCTGGGAGCCAGGACTCCTGGGTTCTCTCCCCGGCTCCGGGAGGGGAGTGGGGGCTAGTGGGTAGAGCAGGGGGGGCTGGGAACCAGGACTCCTGGGTTCTCTCCCAGGCTCTAGGAGGGGGGTGGGGGCTGGTGGGTTAGAGCAGGGGGGCTGGGAGCCAGGACTCCTGGGTTCTCTCCCCGGCTCTGGGGGGGGGGGGGGGGCGGGTGGGTTAGGGGGGGGGGGCTGGGAGCCAGGACTCCTGGGTTCTCTCCCCGGCTCCGGGAGGGGAGTGGGGCTGGGGGTCACTGACAGCAGCAGGGGGGGCTGTGGGGGCGGGGGCACGGCAGCCCTGTCCCTGTTTCTCAGCACTCGGAGTCGGATCCCCGTTTGCGGGGGCTGCGGGGACCAGGCTGGATTCAAGCTCCCCCTGGCAGCCGGCCCCGGCCGCAGCGGGATGGGGACCAGATGTGAGCGGCCCAGGGCTGGCGTGGGCAGCAGGCACGGGGCTCGCAGGCCTGAGTCACAGCTGTGGGGCGAGGCAGGGGTCAGAGACCCCCAAACCACAGCCCCTGACCCACCCCACGACGGCCCCAGCCCCGCCCCCACAGCGCAGCAGACAGAAGGGGTCCCTGTGCCTCCTGTTTCTCAGTGGGGTCATGGGGGAGCCAGTCCCCAGGGCTCTATGGGGGGCCTCAGGCTGCTGCCCCAGTGTGGAAGGGAGGGGTCCAACCCCCTGGAATAAGGCTGGAGCTGGGGACCCCCCAGGGTCAGAGCCGGGGCAGGGCGGCCGGGAATTGTAGGGTGCCAGGGGCCGGCTCTGACTCAGGAGCCGGGGGGGACAAGGCCTGGGGGCAGCCTGGGGCATGGAGCTGACCCCCCCCAGCTGCCCCCACCCCACAACAAACCGGGTGTTCCCCATCTCTCAGCCTGGCAGACCCCCCCCCCCCCCCCCCCCCCCCCCCCCCCCCCCCCCCCCCCCCCCCCCCCCNGGCCTGTGATGGATCTGGGGGTGGGGCCGGGGGCAAACGGTCAGCGCAGAGCTGGTCAGGGTGACTCTAGGTACACGTCCCACCAGAGGGAGAGGGAGAGAACCCAGGCGTCCTGGCTCCCGCCCCCCGTTCTAACCCAACACCCCCACTCCCCTCCCAGAGCCAGGAGAGAACCCAGGAGTCCTGGCTCCTAGCCCCCCCCCCTGCTCTAACCCACCAGCCCCCACTCCCCTCCCAGAGCCGGGGAGAGAACCCAGGAGTCCTGGCCCCCGCCCACCCCCCTGCTCTAACCCACCAGCCCCCCCTCCCCTCCCAGAGCTGGGGAGAGAACCCAGGAGTCCTGGCTCCCAGCCCCCCCTGCTCAAAGCCCCCCCAGCTCGGGTGGAACCCAGGTGTCCGGGGGGGGGGGGCTGGGCTGTGAGTTTCTCATCCAGGGAAGTGAAAGCCCAGGGCTATTTTTGGAAGTGGGCTGTAGCCAAGGGCAGAAATAGAAGGTGGGAGTCCCGCCCCCCCCCCACCCCAGCCCCCTGCCCGGTTCATGTCCCCCACACCACCCCTGGCCGGTTCCCCACACACACACACACACAAGTTCCTCCCAGTCTTTGCCAACCTTCCGGCCCCTTTGCGAAATGTCCCCACGGGCGGCCTCCCAGTTACCCCACAGGGGTCTGACATCAGCCCTGCGGCGGGGGGGGGAAATCCCAGGGGGGTCATCGGGGGGACAGCGGTTTCGTGCATGACAGGGGGGTGGGGCAGGGTCCCTGCAGGTGCTGAGCTGGAGGGGGGCAGCTGGGAGGCCATTGTCCAGAAAGGGACCCAGGGAGCTCAGAGCGACTCTGGACTGGGGGTGGGGGGGGCATGCAGGATGAGGTTGTAAGGGGGGGGTGTCAGCAGGGCTGGGGGGGGAAAGGATGTGGGGATGTTCCCATGAGCCCCCCCGCCCCCTTCCTCTGGACCCTGTGTCCCCCTGCCCCTTGGCTGGGACACCCAGAGCCCCCCACACACACATGTGCACATGGAGACACCCTGCCACACACACACACACACGGAGACACCCCGCCACACACACACACACACACACACGGAGACACCCCGCCACACACACACAGAGACACCCCGCCACACACACACATGCACACGGAGACACCCAGCCCCCCACACACACACGGAGACACCCCGCCACACACACACATGCACACGGAGACACCCAGCCCCACACACACACACGGAGACACCCCGCCACACACACACATGCACACGGAGACACCCAGCCACACACACATACGGAGACACCCCGCCACACACACACACACACGGAGACACCCAGCCACACACACACACGGAGACACCCCACCACACACACACACGCACACGGAGACACCCAGCCACACACACACACACACATGCACACGGAGACACCCCTCACACACACACCTTTCTGATAGACACCCCCCCCCCGTGAGATATGGCCTGTCTGACACATCCTGCCAAGACAGGCCTGTCTGACACACACACAAACACAAACACACCATGCCAAAACAGGCCTGTCTGACACACACACACACTGCCGAGACAGGCCTGTCTGACGCATCCCCTGCCAAAACAGGCCTGTCTGACACACACACACACACACACACACACACACACACGGCCTGCCAAAACAGGCCTGTCTGACACACACACACACACACCCTGCCAAGACAGGCTTTTTGTTTATTTTGTTCCAGAGCTTCCCCATAGCAACGTCCCCAGCTTTGCACCACAGGCCAGACCTGGCAGCAAGGGGGGGATATGCACTGGGGGGGGGGGGGGACAGGAGGGGGCGCTGTGCCCTGGGGGGGGGGGGGGGCCNGTGCACTAGGGGAAGCAACAGGGACTCAGCCCCCCCCCTTTACCTTGGGGGTACCCCACACTCCCCTAGTGAGGAAGGTGGGGGGGGCGCCGGGGACCCACGGTGAGCCCCTCTGGGGCCCCTGAGACCACCAGCCCCCCGGGGAGGAGAGTGAGGACAGCACAGGAACCCCAACCACCACCCCCCTCCCGCTGGCTCTCCCCCCCCCCCCCGGCCAGGGGGGCAGGCGCTAGGACCCGGGGACTGCAGCCGGGGAGCAGTGTCCCCCCCCCCGTAGAGGGAGGAGGAGGCGGGGTGCGGAGGGATGAGTTCATCCCGGCTTCCTGCGCCCTGGGCGCACGGGGAGCGCATATAAGGCGGCGGGACCGGGGTGCTCGGCACAAACCTCTGGGTTCCCGGCACGTCTCCAGGTGAGGACAGCGGCTTGGGGGGGCGCGGCCACCCCCCCCCCCCCCCCCCCCCCCCCCCCCCCCCCCCCCCCCCCCCCCCCCCNACACACACCGGGGGCCGGGCTCTGCGCTCCCTGGAGCCGGCCCGGGGCGTGCGCCCTTGGCGAGCCCCAGCTTCGGGGATGGCGGGGTGTCCAGGCTGGAATCGGCCCGGGGTGGGGGCCCCCTGGCTGCGGGAGGGGGCTGCCCCATTGCAGCGGGGGGCTTCGGGGGAGCCATGGGCTGTTTGTAGGGGGGGCGGGTAGAGGTGTCACTGGGCGCTGCTGTTCCACCCCGGCTCTGGGAGGGGAGTGGGGCTGGTGGGTCAGAGCGGGGGGGCTGGGAGCCAGGACTCCTGGGTTCTCTCCCCGGCGCTGGGAGGGGAGCGGGGGCTGGTGGGTCAGAGCCGGGGGGGCTGGGAGCCAGGACTCCTGGGTTCTCTCCCCGGCTCTGGGAGGGGAGTGGAGGCTGGTGGGTTAGAGCAGGGGGGCTGGGAGCCAGGACTCCTGGGTTCTTTCCCCGGCGCTGGGAGGGGAGTGGGGGCTGGTGGGTTGGAGCAGGGGGGGCTGGGAGCCAGGACTCCTGGGTTCTTTTCTAACCCTTCCTGCCTTCTTCCTCTAGGATGCAGCTCCCACTAGTGGTTCTGGCCGGCATGGCCCTCCTGTGTGTAGCCGACCCTCTGCGCCACCCCACCGGCTCCCGCGTGGCCCAGCTCTCTGCCGACTTTGGGGTGAAGGTTTTCCGGGAGGTGGCCAAGGTGTCCCCGGATCGTAACGTGGCCTTCTCTCCTTTCGGGGTGGCCTCTGTACTGGCCATGCTGCAGATGGCGGCTGCCGGGGAGAGCCGGAGTCAGATCAAGGCAGCCATGGAGTACGGGGTCCATGGTAAGGGGCCGGGGAGGGGGCGCTCTCCCCAACAGTCAGTGCTGGCCAAAGTGCCCCAGCATGGTGCTAGTGGGCCCCTGTGTAGCCAGCTGCCCCACCCCAGAGGTGGCCGCATCTCAGCGCCGGGTGAGGGGTCCCTGGGTAACCAGCCGAAGGGGTCCCTGTAACCAGCCGCCCAGCCCCAGAGGTGGGCGCATCTCAGCGCCGGGCGAGGGGTCCCTGCAACCAGCCGCCCCGCCCCGGAGGTGGCCGCATCTCACCGCCGGGTGAGGGGTCCCTAGGTAACCGACCGAAGGGGCCCCTGTAACCAGCCCCCCCGCCCCAGAGGGGGCCGCACCTCAGCGCTGGGCGCGGGGGCTCCGTGTAACCCGCCGCCCCGCCCCCGAGGTGGCCGCCTCTCCGCGCCGCGCGAGGGGTCCCCCTGTAACCAGCCGCGCAGACCCCGCGGTGGGCGCATCTCAACGCCAGGCGAGGGGTCCCCGTGGAACGAGCCGCCCCGCCCCAGAGTTGGCCGCATCTCAGCGCTGGGCGAGGGGTCCCCGCGTAACCAGCCGCCCCGCCCCAGAGGTGGGCGCATCTCAGCGCCGGGCGAGGGACCCTTCATAGCATGAACCCTTCGCTCCCCTGCAGAGCGTGGTATCCCCCAGGCCCTGCGGTGGCTGCGCAAGGAGCTGACGGCCCCGAAGAACCAGGACAAGGTGGACGTGGCCGACGCGCTCTTCGTGCAGCGGGACCTGGGGCTGGCCCCCGGGTTCATGAAGACGTTCACCCGCACCTTCCGCCAGACCGTCAAACAGGTCAACTTCACGGAGGGCGAGCACGCTCGCTTCATCATCAACGACTGGGTCAAGGACAGCACCCACGGTGAGCGGCTGGGACTCCTGGGTTCTCTCCCCGGCTCTGGGAGGGGAGTGGGGCTGGTGGGTTAGAGCATGGGGGGGGCTGGGAGCCAGGACTCCTGGGTTCTCTCCCCGGCTCTGGGAGGGGAGTGGGGGCTGGAGGGTAGAGCAGGGGGGGGCTGGGAGCCAGGACTCCTGTGTTCTCTCCCCGGCTCTGGGGGGGGGGGGGGGGGGGGTGGGTGGGTGAGGGCAGGGGGGGCTGGGAGCCAGGACTCCTGTGTTCTCTCCCCGGCTCTGGGGGGGGGGTGGGGCGGGGGGGGTTGGGACTGGGGGGGGCTGGGAGCCAGGACTCCTGGGGTCCCTCGCCCGCTGTCGGCGGGGGGCGGGGGCCGGGGGGGTAGGGCGGGGGGGGGCTGGGAGCCAGGACTCCTGGGCTCTCTCCCCGGCTCTGGGAGGGGGGTGGGGCTGGGGGGTTAGAGCATGGGGGGGGCTGGGAGCCAGGACTCCTGGGCTCTCTCCCCGGCTCTGGGAGGGGGGTGGGGCTGGGGGGTTAGAGCATGGGGGGGGCTGGGAGCCAGGACTCCTGTGTTCTCTCCCCGGCTCTGGGGGGGGGGTGGGGGTGGGTGGGTAAGACCAGGGGGGGGCTGGGAGCCAGGACTCCTGGGTTCTTTCCCCGGCTCTGGGAGGGGAGCAGGGTCTGGTGGGTTAGAGCAGGGGGGGGCTGGGAGCCAGGACTCCTGGGTTCTCTCCCCGGCTCGGGAAGGGGAGCAGGGTCTGGTGGGTTAGAGCACGGGGGGTGGGGGCTGGGAGCCAGGACTCCTGGGTTCTCTCCCCGGCTCTGGGAGGGGAGTGGGGCTGGTGGGTTAGAGCATGGGGGGGGCTGGGAGCCAGGACTCCTGGGTTCTCTCCCCGGCTCTGGGAGGGGAGCAGGGTTTGGTGGGTTAGAGCACGGGGGGGTGGGGGCTGGGAGCCAGGACTCCTGTGTTCTCTCCCCGGCTCTGGGAGGGGAGTGGGGGCTGGTGGGTTAGAGCAGGGGGGGGCTGGGAGCCAGGACTCCTGGGTTCCATTGCCCTCTGACACCACCCTCCGCACCCATGGTTGCAGGGATGATCAGTGACTTCCTGGGGCCGGGCACCGTGGACGACCTGACCCGCCTGGTGCTGGTGAACGCTGTGTATTTCAAGGGGCTCTGGAAGCTGCCCTTCCCGGAGGCGGCCACGCGCCAGCGCGTCTTCCACAAGTCGGACGGGAGCAGCGTGGTGGTGCCCATGATGGAGCAGACGGCCAAGTTCAACTACGGTCAGTGGCACCCCCTGCTAGGGGGTGGGTGGGAGGGGAGGGCAGTTGGCGGGTCTCCAACTCTCTCCAAGAATCTCACACACCCCCAGCCCCGGGGTGGGGCCCTGCCCGGTTAACCCCCGGCTCTCCCTGCTCCGCCCAGGCGAGTTCTTCACCCCGGACCAAGTGGACTACGACGTCGTGGAGCTGCCCTACCACGGGGACACGCTCAGCATGCTCATCGCCGCCCCTTACCGCCGAGAGGTGCCCCTGGCCGCCCTGACCCGGGTCCTCGACGCCCGGCTGGTGGGCGAGTGGAAGACGAACATGACCCGAGTGCCCCGGCAGCTCGTGCTTCCCAAGTGAGAACCCGCCCCCGCCCCCTTGTCCTCAAGCCAGGACTCCCTTCTCTCCCAGGCTCTGGGAGGGGAGTGGAGGCTGGGGGGTTAGAGCAGGGGGGGCTGGGAGCCAGGACTCCTGGGTTCTCTCCCCGGCTCTGGGAGGGGAGTGGGGGCTGGTGGTTAGAGCAGGGGGGGGCTGGGAGCCAGGACTCCTGGGTTCTCTCCCCGGCTCTGGGAGGGGAGCGGGGGCTGGTGGGTTGGAGCAGGGGGAGCCGGGAGCCAGGACTCCTGGGTTCTCTCCCCGGCTCTGGGAGGGGAGTGGGGGCTGGTGGGTTAGAGCAGGGGGGGCTGGGAGCCAGGACTCCTGGGTTCTCTCCCCGGCTCTGGGAGGGGAGTGGGGGCTGGTGGGTTAGAGCAGGGGGGGCTGGGAGCCAGGACTCCTGGGTTCTCTCCCCGGCTCTGGGAGGGGAGTGGGGGCTGGTGGGTTAGAGCAGGGGGGGCTGGGAGCCAGGACTCCTGGGTTCTCTCCCCGGCTCTGGGAGGGGAGTGGGGGCTGGTGGGTTAGAGCAGGGGGGGCTGGGAGCCAGGACTCCTGGGTTCTCTCCCCGGCTCTGGGAGGGGAGTGGGGGCTGGTGGGTTAGAGCAGGGGGGGCTGGGAGCCAGGACTCCTGGGTTCTCTCCTGGCGCTGGGACGGGAGTGGGGGCTGGGGGGTTAGAGCAGGGGGGGCTGGGAGCCAGGACTCCTGGGTTCTCTCCTGGCGCTGGGACGGGAGTGGGGGCTGGGGGGTTAGAGCAGGGGGGGCTGGGAGCCAGGACTCCTGGGTTCTCTCCTGGCGCTGGGACGGGAGTGGGGGCTGGGGGGTTAGAGCAGGGGGGGCTGGGAGCCAGGACTCCTGGGTTCTCTCCTGGCGCTGGGACGGGAGTGGGGGCTGGGGGGTTAGAGCAGGGGGGGCTGGGAGCCAGGACTCCTGGGTTCTCTCCTGGCGCTGGGACGGGAGTGGGGGCTGGGGGGTTAGAGCAGGGGGGGCTGGGAGCCAGGACTCCTGGGTTCTCTCCTGGCGCTGGGACGGGAGTGGGGGCTGGGGGGTTAGAGCAGGGGGGGCTGGGAGCCAGGACTCCTGGGTTCTCTCCCTGGCTCTGGGAGGGGAGTGGGGGCTGGGGGGTTAGAGCAGGGGGCGCTGGGAGCCAGGACTCCTGGGTTCTATTTCTGTAGCAGGGCACTAGATGAAGCCCTGGTGCCGATGTCGTACTTCATGGGGTTTTCTGTGCCCACACCCCCGGGGCAGACACTGGGGGGCTGCAGCTGTATCTCTTCCCCCCCCCCCCCCCCCCCCCCCCCCCCCCCCCCCCCCCCCCCCCCCCCCNGGAGAGCGAATCGGACCTGCGCCGGCCCCTGCAGCAGCTGGGCGTGAGGGACGTCTTCAACCCCGCCGCCGCGGACTTCACCAGCCTCTCAGGTGAGGGCCTCGCCCCTGCGTGGGGATGCCCCCGGCGCCCGCTCTGTCTCCTACCTGCCTGTGCTTCATCTCCCGGCTGCTGGGCGGGGGGGAGGCCCTGGGGCTGGGACCCCCGGCTCACGGTTCTCTCTCTGTGTGTCTCTCTCTCCCAGCCGAGGAGTCGCTGTACGTGGCCCAGGCCCTGCAGAAGGTGAAGATCGAGGTGAATGAAAGCGGCACCAAGGCCTCCTCCGCCACAGGTGAGCGGGTTGCTGGCCTCCCAGGGGTGCACGGGGGCCTGGCCTGGGAGCTCCCCGTCCTGTGGCTTTGCCGGAGCTGGCCGGCCAGGGGGTGCAGCGGGGCCCAGCCGGAGAACCCCTCTAGTCTGCCATGACCCATCCCACGGGGACATTGAGCGTTGGGGCCCCGGGTGGGTGGGGCTGACATCTCGCAGCCCTGTTAGCGGGACAGCCCAGCCGACTCCCCGGGGTGACGTCCGGTTCCTTTCTTCCAGCTGCCATCGTCTACGCCCGGATGGCCCCCCTGGAGATCATCATGGACCGGCCCTTCCTCTTCGTGGTGCGGCACAACCCCACAGGTGAGGGGCAGCCCCGTGTCCCGAACAGCTGGACCCCGCTCCCCTCCCTGAGCCGGGCAGAGAACCCAGGAGTCCTGGCTCCCAGGCCCCCCTGCTCTAACCCACCAGCCCCCACTCCTGTCCCAGAGCCGGGGAGAGAACCCAGGAGTCCTGGCTCCCAGCAGGGCCGGCGCTTCCATTAGGCGACCTAGGCGGTCGCCTAGGGCGCTGCTATTTTGGGGGCGCCTGCGCCCCCGCCGCCCGTACAAATTTGGGGGCGGGACCTTCCGCCGCCGCTGTTGGGGGCGGGATTTCGGGGGCGGGACCTTCTGCCGCCTAGGGCGCCAGCAAAGCTGGCGCCGCTACTGGCTCCCAGCCCCCCCTGCTCTGACCCACCAGCCCCCGCTCCCCTGCCAGAGCCGGGGAGAGAACCCAGGAGTCCTGGCTCCCAGCAGGGCCGGCGCTTCCATTAGGCGACCTAGGCGGTCGCCTAGGGCGCTGCTATTTTGGGGGCGCCTGCGCCCCCGCCGCCCGTACAAATGTGGGTGCGGGACCTTCCGCCGCCGCTGTTGGGGGCGGGATTTCGGGGGCGGGACCTTCTGCCGCCTAGGGCGCCAGCAGAGCTGGCGGCGCTACTGGCTCCCAGCCCCCCCTCCCCTCCCAGAGCCAGGGGGAGAACCCAGGAGTCCGGGCTCCCAGCCCCCCTGCTCTAACCCAACAGCCCCCACTCCCCTCTTGGGGTTGGCCTGCGCCCTGTGGCCCATGGGGAGGGAAGGAGAGAGCAGTGGGGGAGGGGGAGCAGTGGGGTGAGCAGGGTTGGGAGGGGGCCAGCTGTGACCATCCTGACTTCCCCCACCCACCCCCGCCCCCCCCCCTCCCCCCCCCCCCCCCCCCCCCCCCCCCCCCCTCCCCCCCCCCCCCCCCCCCCCCCCCCCCCCCCGCCCCCCCTTTTCTCTCCCCCCCCCCCCCCCCAGGTGCCATCCTCTTCATGGGACAGGTGATGGAACCCTGAGCGCAGGGACCCCCCCGCGCTGGGAGCAGACTGGGAAGTGAGGCCATCTCGGGGGGGGGGGGCACCCCCCCCCTCCCTGCCTGAGGAGGAGATGCCTGTCCTGTTCAGTTTGACTCTCTGGGTCTCCCCCCTACTCCCCCCCCCGAATTGCCACCATGTAGGACGGCAGTCTCTGGGCTGTCCCCCACGACCGGGAATCCCAGGCATGCTGTCGCCTTGCGGGGCCCAGCCTGGAGCTCGCATCTGCCCCCCCCACCCCCCAGCGACTCAGTTTCCCTGGTCCTACCGTGCCTGGGCCCCGGGACTTGCATGGATTCTAATAGGTTTACACTGGAGGCTGCTACCTCACCCCCTCCTCTGGGGGGTGTCAGGAGCCCTGTTCCCGGTCAGGGGGCTGGGCATGAATGTATGGGAGAGTAATATATTGTAGAGGAGATAATATATTCTTAGCTTTGCTCACATGTGAGGGGCCTGCGTGGGGTGGGGCGGGCGAGGGGGGCACCCCGAAAGGGCCGGCCAGAGCGATGCCGCTCTAAGCTTTTGTTCACCGTGGAAGCACAGACTTCCCCGTTTCTCCCCACAAGCGCTCGGCGTGAGCCACAGCCCCACTGCGGGCGGGCGGGGGGGCAGGGGGGGGGCCCTCCTCTGGGCCTGCGTCACTCCCCCCGCAGCGCAGGAAGCCGGGTGAAGCAATCGTCACGTGCGGCCGGCAGGGCTGCGTGTGCAGATAAGGGCTGGCGGTGAGTCAGCCGCACGCAGCCCCCCGAAAAACTCAGCAGCGGTTTAAAAATAACGGAGGGGTTTGGCCTTGGACAGTCACGTTTTCCCACCCTTCACCGCCAGCGGCTTCCTCGTCGGTGTGAAACGAACACGCAGGGTGGCGATTTAAATACCCCCACGCATCCCGCTCAGCAGTGCCTTAAAGGGACGTCCTTCTCCCTATACCCCCTCTGGGGCCTGGGGTGCGTGGGGACCCCCTCTCCCCTTTGCCATGAGGCAGGGTTTCTGTACTTTTGCAGTGAATTGCATGGGATGTGGGTGTGTATATGGATTTTTTTTTTTTTAATTGAATGGTTTTTTATTCCACTTTTGATATGTAAGAAAAGCAATAAAAATCTCTATGGAAACACGGTGTCTGCGTGGTACGACCCCGGCCTCGCTCGCTGCCCGCCCCAGCTCCGTATCCCCGGCCCTGGCACCCTGCGTTCTCCGGATCCACGTGCCCACGCGCCGGCACCCGTGCTGCGCTCTGAGCCCCGATCCCAGCCCGCTGGCTGTGGGAAAGGGCCTGGGGTGGTGTCACGGAGTCCCCGGGCGATGCTCTGGAACTGCTCCCCACAAAGCCAGTCAGGACTTTAGGGAGCCTCCTCTCCCTCGGAGCAGACTGTCTTCAGGGCAAGAAGCGCACACGGCTTCACCTCCTGGGTCTCTCCTTGGAGCATTCAGCATATGCCCCTCCGTGTGCTTCCCACAGCGAGTCCGCCCAGGCGGGGTCCTGGGGGGGCCAGAGGGTCCTGCACCCCCACTTCGCAGTCAGACGTGACTCTCAGCCGGCCAGTAAAACAGAGGTTTATTAGATGACAGGAACACGGTCTAAAACAGGTCTTGCAGGTACAGACAACAGGACCCCCTCAGTTAGGTCCATCTTGGGGCCCCAGGGGGGCCAGAGCCCCATCCGGGCACCCCTCCGTTTACCCAGACAGCTCCAAACTGAAAACCCCTCCAGCCCCTCCTCCTCTGGGCTTTGTCTCTTTCCTGGGCCAGGGGGCACCTGACCTCTTTGTCTCCAACACCTTCAGTTGGCACCTTTGCCGAGGAGGGGCCCAGGCCATCAGTTGCCAGGAGACAAAGTGTCAGGCATTTATGTGCACTGGCCCTTCGCTCTGCAACAACCATCCACCCTTATCCCACTACCTAGATACTTAAGAACTGCCTAGGGGAAACTGAGGCACCCACACAGTATTCAGAGGAAACATCAAGAACATTCCCACTTCGTCACAGGTGGGGGGGCACGGCCTGTAGCGGGGTCTGATAAACGGGTTGTAGGGTCAGCCCTGCCCCAGGGAGAGAGCAGCCCTGCCCCATGGCATGGGGGGCAGCACTAGCTGCAAGGGGAACCCCCCCACCCCAAGCCCTGCTCCCGGCAGCACAGGCCCCCTGGCGCAGCAGTGGCGTCCGTACTGATTGCAGGGGCGTGCCGTCCACCCACTCCTTCCTCCATGGGGCAGACCCTCGGCCTTCTTACCTGCTGGCAGGGTGGCGGCCTCAGACCGGCAGGGGGCTCAGCGCGGCCTTCAGCACCCCCTTGGCTCTGGGCGGTGCACGGCCGGCGGGCTCTGCCGCACGACTCCCTGCTGCCGGGGCGGGGTGGGGCGGTGGGGCGAGATGCCCCAGCGGAAGAGGGGGCACAACCCCGGGTCCAGCTGTGCCCACTCAGCCATGCCCCCATCTCTCCCCCCCCCCCGGCTCCCCTTGACTCAGCCATGACCCCCACAGCCCCTCTCCACTCTGCCGTCCCTCTCCCCCACAGCCCCCCTCCACTCTGCCGTCCCTCTCCCCCATGGCCCCCCTCCACTCTGCCGTCCCTCTCCCCCTCTCCCCCACGGCCCCCCTCCACTCTGCCGTCCCTCTCCCCCACGGCCCCCCTCCACTTCCATCCTGGGCCCCTCCTGCTTCCCATCCCCCCCCCCCGCCTTCATGCCTCCAGGACCCTCCCCCCTTCACCTTAAAGCCCCCCACGATCCCTGGCCCCCGACACCCCCTTCCTCTCCCATGGCAACCTCCTCCCCACGTTGCCATGGAGACACACCCAGCCCCTCCCCTGGGCCCCACCTCACTCCCCCTTGCAAAGGAGACAGCACTCACAAACCCCCCCCCCCACACACACACACACACACCCATCCTGCCCCCCCATTGCCATGGACACGGCTCCCTATTGCCCTATTGCCATGGTTAGAGGTCCCTGTGCCTCCATCTTGCCCTGTTGCCATGGAAACGCCCACTCTTGCCCCCATTCCCATGGTTACAGGTCACCCACCCCTCCAGCTCGCCCCCATTGCCATGGAAACGGTTCCCTCTTGCTCCCATTGCCATAGTTACAGGTCACCCACTCCCTCCAGCTCGCCCCCGTTGCCATGGAAACAGTTCCCTCTTGCCCCCATTGCCATGGTTACAGGCCACCCACCCCTCCAGCTCGCCCCCGTTGCCATGGAAACGGTTCCCTCCCGCCCCCGTTGCCATGGAAACAGCTCCCCCCCTCTTTCTGGAAGTGGCTCCTGCCCCTTGTTATGGGTCCCTCGCCCCCCTCCATTTTGCCCCCGTTGCCATGGTTACAGATCCCCCCACCCGCACTCCCACCCTGCCCCCGTTGCCATGGAAACGGCTCTCCCTTCTCCCCTCCCCTCCCGGAAGTGGCTCCTGCCCTTCGTTCCCCGGCGCATGCGCAGCGCGGGGAGGCCGGGCCCGGGCTCGGTACCTGGCCAGGTTGAGCGAGGCGGACCGGACCGGACCGGACCGGACCGGCGGGGGGAGGCGGCGCCATGGTGAGCCCGGGGGGGGAGCGCAGGGGGGGGGGCTGGACCCATGGCGGGGGGGGCTGGGGGAGCCCATTGGGGGCTGGACCCGTGGGTGGGGGGGCTGGGGGAGCCCGGGGGGGGCTGGACCCGTGGCTGGGGGGGCTGGGGGAGCCCGGGGGGGCTGGACCCATGGGGGGCCGTGGGGGGGCTGGACCCATGGCTGGGGGGGCTGGGGGAGCCCATGGGGGGCTGGACCCATGGGTGGGGGGGCTGGGGGAGCCCGTGGGGGGCAGGACCCATGGCTGGGGGGACTGGGGGGGCCGTGGGGGGCTGGACCCATGGCTGGGGGGGCTGGGGGAGCCTGGGGGGGGCTGGACCCATGGCTGGGGGGGCTGGGGGGGCCCGTGGGGGGCGGGACCCGGGGGGGGGGGGGCGGGGGGGGGGGGGGGGGGGGGGAGCCCGGGGGGGGCAGGACCCATGGCTGGGGGGACGGGGGGGGCCGGGGGGGGCTGGACCCATGGCTGGGGGGGCTGGGGGAGCCCGGGGGGGGCTGGACCCATGGCTGGGGGAGCTGGGGGAGCCCGTGGGGGGCTGGACCCATGGGTGGGGGGACTGGGGGGGGGCGTGGGGCATTGTACCGGTGGGGAGAGGGGCTGGGGGAGAGGCTGAGCTGGGGGGCAGCCCAGAGGTGGCAGCTCATGGTGGGGGGGGGGGGGACGGGACACCCCATGGCACTCAGGGACCCAGGCGTCCGGGCGGCAGGGAGCGGGGGCTGACGAAGGGGGCAGGCTGCCAGTGGGGCTGGGTTTGCGTAGGATCAGCGGCGTTCCCGCAGTCGGGGGTCGGGGCCCAGGGCGCATCTGCCCCCCCACACGCTGTCTCGCTGAGCGACACCCCCCCCACACACACACACACACGGCTTCGAACACTGTTGCCGCCCCTAGTGTAGACAGGACCTGCGCGCCGCGCGTCAGGCGCTGTGCGTGGGAGGTGACGGCACGACGTGGGGTGGCCACGGGGTGGGGCGGAGGAGGGGTGTCAAACCCCGGAGCAGTCCCGGGTGGAGCTGGGACCTGCGGGGCCCGTATGGGGATCGGGTGTGTGTGGTGTGTGGGGCGGGGGGGGGGGGCGGGGAGCAGCTGAACTGGTGTGACGGGAGCTGTTGCAACCCTTAGTGTAGACAGGACCTGCGCTCCAGGAGCGTTGCTTGCACGGAGCGTCCGGCCAGCCGCAGGGTCCAAGCGGCTCCTCGGAGCCCGTTTGAAAGGAGTGGGGCTGCCTGGGGTCGCCGGGCCCTGCCCCAGCGAACAGGCCGGGCGGGTTTGCGTCAGCGCAGCGTGACTAAAGGGTGTCGGCCGGGACGGGTCGGGGCTGGTCGGGCTCAGGCTCAGACCGTGACGTCTTCATCCGGCTCCCCGGCCCAGAACGGGTTGTTTCCGGCCCGCCCGGGCCGCCTCGTTAACCCCTCCGGGGCTGGGGCCTCGCCGGGGGGCCACTGCTCCAGGGACACCCCTCCGCCGGGGGTTAGGGTCTGCCGGCGGCACCAGCCAGCTGCTGCGTGCCAGGGCCCAAGCCGCCTTCGGGGGGGGGGGGGGCCCAGGAGCCCATTAACAGCTGGTCTAGCTGTGAGAACATAAGAACATAAGAACGGCCGTACCGGGTCAGACCAAAGGTCCATCTAGCCCAGTATCTGTCTACCGACAGTGGCCAATACCAGGTGCCCCAGAGGGAGTGAACCTAACAGGCAATGATCAAGTGATCTCTCTCCTGCCATCCATCTCCACCCTCTGACGAACAGAGGCTAGGGACACCATTCTTACCCATCCTGGCTAATAGCCATTTATGGACTTAGCCACCATGAATTTATCCAGTCCCCTTTTAAACATTGTTATAGTCCTAGCCTTCACAACCTCCTCAGGTAAGGAGTTCCACAAGTTGACTGTGCGCTGCGTGAAGAACTTCCTTTTATTTGTTTTAAACCTGCTGCCTATTAATTTCATTTGGTGACCCCTAGTTCTTGTATTATGGGAATAAGTAAATAACTTTTCCTTATCCACTTTCTCAACATCACTCATGATTTTATACACCTCTATCATGTCCCCCCTTAGTCTTCTCTTTTCCAAGCTGAAGAGTCCCAGCCTCTCTAATCTCTCCTCGTATGGGACCCTCTCTAAACCCCTAATCATTTTAGTTGCCCTTTTCTGAAGCAGGGGGTCCCAGCCCTTTGCTGTGTGTGAACCTGAGGGGATATGGGGGGGGGGGAAGCAGCTAGGGCCCTTGCTGCTGCCCCCGGCGCTCCCAGCCGCCTGTCTGCCACCAGCTGCGCTCCGTCTCCCCGGGCGGTGGGGAAACCGAGGCACGGACCCGGGGCCCTGCTCTGACCCCGCTCGCTCCCCGTGGCAGATGCGGTTCATGCTGCTGTTCAGCCGGCAGGGGAAGCTGCGGTTGCAGAAGTGGTACCTGGCCACCTCGGACAAGGAGAAGAAGAAGATGGTGCGGGAGCTCATGCAGGTGCTGCTGCCTCGCAAGCCCAAGATGTGCAGCTTTCTCGAGTGGCGGGACCTCAAGGTGGTCTACAAAAGGTGATATCCCCCCCCCGCCCCCCTCCCTCGGGTCCAGGCCGGCCCCGCCCCCTCCCTCCCACTCACCTGGCGGCTCCGCCCCGCGGCCAGGTGAGGCTCCTGCCGTGAGTCAGCGCCTGCAGCTGCCTCTCCGCCCCCAGGGCGAGGTCCAGGGGAGCGGTCGTAGCCCCCATCCGGCAGCCAGGCAGCGACCAGAGGCCCTAATGGGGTGGGGAACTTTGAGGGAGCCCCCGCCCCCCCCCTTTTCAAAATCTGGCCACTGAAGGCTGTGTCCAGGTACTCCCCCCCCCGCCTCCTCTTGCCCCCCCACATATCACCCCTCAGAGTCCTTGGCTGCTTTCAGGGGGCGCCAGGAGCCCATTAACAGCTGGTCTAGCTGTGAGGGTCCCAGCCCCGGGGGGCAGCCCGAGCAGACAGCTCCCCCCTCAAATGAACAAACCCCCCATAATCCCCTCCCCCCACAGCCCCGCCCCCCCCCCCCCACGACCCCCACCCTAGGGTGGGAGCTGGCGCCCCCTAGCGGGGACAAACCCCCGCCCCATTCCCCGCCCCCCAGACGCCGCCCGCCGCCGCCCACGCTCTGGGCCGGCGCGGCGCCCTCCCGGTGGGGACAGGCCCCTGCCCCTTCCCCCGCCCCCCTGAGCCAGCCAGTCCCCGCCCTGGGGCCGGGTGGGAGTCGGTGCCCCAGGCTTACCCCGTCTCCAGGCCGCTCGGTGGCCCGTAGCCTGCAGTCTATCGTCGTCCTCACGGACCCGTTGCCAGGCTGGGAGCCAGAGCCCAGCCGCCCCGTCACAGGGCATTGTCGGCACCTCCCACGCTGGCAGCCCGAGCAGAGGCACCGGAGGGCTGAACGGGCCACGGGGAACCTGGGGGGGGGGGGGGCAGTTTCCCCTTGCGCTGCCCTGCTCTGGGCCCAGGAGGAGCAGGGGACGTAGGGGGAGGGTCAGGGGGTCTCTGACTCTGCCCGTCCTGTGGGGCCCTGGGATTGGAGCCGGTTATGGGAACCACGCAGCGCCCTGGGCAGCCTCCGGCCCGGTCCCAGGGCTCTAACGGGCTCGGCCCGGACCAGGGGGAGGTTTGGGCAGTGGGGGTTGTGCCCCCTAGCAGCGAGGGGGGGGCATGGGGATGTACCACAACCCCCCCGTGTACACTCCCAGGCCTGTGCTGGTTGGGATCTTCCCCCCCCCCCCCCCCCCCCCCCCCCCCCCCCCCCCCCCCCCCCCCCCCCCCCNCCAGCCTGTACTTCTGCTGCGCCATCGAAGGCCAGGACAACGAGCTGATCACGCTGGAACTGATCCACCGATACGTGGAGCTGCTGGACAAATACTTCGGCAGCGTGAGTGCGGCCCCCTGCCCCCCCGCACACACACACACACACACAAACACACGTGCACCCATATGGGGCAGGCCGTGACCCTAGGGTGGGTGTGGTGCCCTGGAGACGGGCAGTGGGACTGATCCGTGTGGCGGGCTCGGGCCCAGGGCCCCGTGGGTGGGTGGGCGGGCGCTGGCATACGGCGTCAAATCCCAGCTAATCCCCCCGCGCATTAACTCTGCCTCGTTAATCCCCCCGGCAGGCGCCTGCCCGCTGAGCCGCGGGGGATAGAAACGCTAATTGGGTTTAGCGGGGCCCGGTCTAATCCGGCTAATTCCCTGTCACGGAGCCGCAGGCCGGGCCCCCACTCTGCCTCCAGGACCGGTCCCGTGGCCTCAACACCTCCTAGACTGAGCCTCCGGGCGCCAGCCTCCCGCCCGGCCGCCGTTCCCGAACAGAGGTGTCTCCGTCCTGTGGTCTCCAGCCGGGGTGGTGCCCAGCTTCCCTGCGGAGAGGCGGGGAATCCTCCGCCCTCTGGGGCGTGGGGCGCTAGGCGTTAATGTCTGGGCCGCCGGGTTGATCCTTTTAATGACCCGTTCGGCCCACCCGGTGGGAGCAGAGGCCACGTCCACACTGCCACTCGTGTGGGTGTAACTCATGTCGCTCCCGGGTGGGGCTATTCCACCACACGCCCCCCACCCCCCCCCGGAGCGACGTAAGTTACCCCGACCTGTGCGTCGCGCTGTGCTGGTGAGAGAGCGTCTCTCCCGTCGGCCCCGAGCGTCTTCACCACACACGCTGCAGGGGTAGACGTTCCCTTCGTCCTCGTCACCCCACTGGGGAGCCGTGCGGCGTATAGGGGGGAAACTGAGGCACACATCGGCGACATAAAATATATTACAAAAAATTCCCACTTTGTCACATTTTCACCCCCCTCCCAGCTGTATGCACCCCACCCTCTGAGAGGGGAGCAGAGCCCCTAGCACAGGGCGGGGGGCTAGTGGAGTGCAGGGGCGGGGAGTCAGGACTCCTGGGTTCTCTCCCCGGCTCTGGGAGGGGAGTGGGGGCTGGTGGGTTAGAGCAGGGAGGGGCTGGGAGCCAGGACTCCTGGGTTCTCTCCCCGACTCTGGGAGGGCAGTGGGGGCCAGTGGGTCAGAGCAGGGGGCGCTGGGAGCCAGGACTCCTGGGTTCTCTCCCCGGCTCTGGGAGGGAAGTGGGGGCCAGTGGGTCAGAGCAGGGGGCGCTGGGAGCCAGGACTCCTGGGTTCTCTCCCCGGCTCTGGGAGGGCAGTGGGGGTTGGTGGGTTAGAGCAGGGGGGGTGGTGTCACGGACTCACCGCTCGGGCCCGCTCTTGGCCCCGTGCGGTCCGTGGGGGGTGAGACAGCCCTTCTCGGGGGTCCCCTCTCTCTCGGGGTCAGGCCCCTCCACCTCCTGGAGCTGAACCTCCCTGAGCCTTAGCACGCCTGTGTCTCGCCGTGGGCCCCTCAGGGAGTCCCCTCGCTCTGGACCCCTGGGACCTCCACCCCCTGTTCTCTATCCCGGAGCGACTCTCAGCCAGCGTCACACAGGAGGGTTTATTGAGCGTTGAACCCAGCACAGGGAACTCTCAGGGCCCTCAAGCCTGGCCTCCCTCAGCCCAGCACATCCCAGTCTCCCTGCATCCAGGGGGGCTCTGCCTGCTCCCCCTCTCCAGCCCCGAGCCCCCCTGCTCCCCCGCTGGGCACCTGCGCTCCCCAGCCCCCGCCCCTGTCCATTGTCTTCTCTCCAGGGAAACAGGGTCGTAAACAGGGTCGCCTGGGCCTCCTCTCCTCTCTTCTGTCCTCTGGCTGGAACCGGCTGGTCAGGTCACCAGGGTCCTCTCCCCGCAGCCCATTGTCCTCCCACTGCCCAGAACCGGCTGCGACTCCCGAGCTGGGCTCCCGGTCACCCGTCCATTGGCTGGGGTCCCAAGTTCCCTCTACGGTCCTGTGTAACCACAAACTCCCTCTCCCCTCCCCTCGTTAAACCAGTAACACCCGGGGAAACTGAGCCCCAGCCCCTCTGCATGCAACCCCCTGGAAAACAAGGAGAAAACAAGAAAATCCCCCACTTTGTCACACCAGGACTCCTGGATTCTCTCCCCGGCTCTGGGAGGGGAGTGGGGGCTGGTGGGTTGGAGCAGGGGGGGCTGGGAGTCAGGACTCCTGGGTTCTCTCCCCGGCTCTGGGAGGGGAGTGGGGGCTGGTGGGTTAGAGCAGGGGGGGCTGAGAGCCAGGACTCCTGGGTTCTCTCCCCGGCTCTGGGAGGGGAGTGGGGGCTGGTGGGTTNGGGAGTGGGGGCTGGTGGGTTGGAGCAGGGGGGGCTGGGAGCCAGGACTCCTGGGTTCTCTCCCCGGCCCTGGGAGGGGAGTGGGGGCTGGTGGGTTGGAGCAGGGGGGGCTGGGAGCCAGGACTCCTGGGTTCTCTCCCCGGCTCCGGGCAGCCCTGATACTCCCCTCTCTCTCTCTCCCTCCCTCCCGCCCCAGGTGTGCGAGCTGGATATCATCTTCAACTTCGAGAAGGCCTATTTCATCCTGGACGAGTTCCTCATGGGCGGGGAGATCCAAGACACCTCCAAGAAGAGCGTGCTGAAGGCCATCGAGCAGGCTGACCTGCTGCAGGAGGTAGGGAGGGCCGGGGGGTGGGGGGGGTAACTTGCCAATCCCCCCCCCTCCCCCCCCAGCTGGAGCAGAGCCAGGCTGGGTTCATGTCGTGCGGGGCTGGGTGTGGCCCAGCTCCTGCCTGCATCCAGAGACGGGAATTAACCCAACACCAGCGCCCCCAGAGACAGGGCTGCCCCCCAGCTGGGCATGAACCCACCACCAACCCCTGGCCAGGTCTCACACACACACAACCCCAGCGGCTGGGGCGAGGGGGCTGGGATCCTGTCTCCCCCCCCCCGATGTCTCCAGCCCCGGCTGTGTCGCAGCGTGGTGGGGGGGGGAGAGGGGGGGCCCCCCCCTCCCACTGCAGGTGCTGTCTCATTGCCTGGGCTGTGGTGCAGGGGGATGAGTCACCGAGTTCTGCAGCTTCTCTCCTGCGCTCAGCGTGGGCGCCCGAGGGGTTAACGCCCGGCCTGGTCCCTCGCCCCTCCCCGGGGGGCGCCGTGGGGCTGGCATGGCGGGGTTAGTGCCAGGCCAGGGTGGTAACTCAATCCCGCCCATCTCCGGCACCTTGGGGGTTAACGCCGGGGGGGGGGGGGCAGGAGACGTTCTCAGGGTCCCAGCCATCCTGGGGGGCGGTAGACTGCACTGGGGTGGGGGGGGTGCTAGGCAGGCCTATCTCAGGGGGCAGAGGCTTGGCCTGGGGTGGGGGGACAGACCGGCGAGGCTGAGACCAGCCCGGTTATCGGGGGGAGGGGGAAAGTGAGTGCTCGGAGCGCCCCACTCTGACCGCAACGGGGGTCCCTGCCCTCTCTGGGGCGCGGGTGGCTCTGTCCCTGAATCCCAGCCCCCCTGCCACGGGGCTCTAACCTGCTCACCCTGTGGGGGGAGGACGGAGGGACTCTGTCTCTCCCCCCCCCCCCCCCCCCCCCCCCCCCCCCCCCCCCCCCCCCCCCCCCCCCCCCCCCCNCCCTCCCCCCTTATCTCTCTGCTGCAGGAGGATGAGTCACCCCGCAGCGTGCTGGAGGAGATGGGGCTGGCGTAGCGAGCGGTTCGCTGTGCCTCCCCCACTCCCCGTCCGGCCCCGGCTGCGTCGGACGCCGCGGGGGCCACATCTCCGGCTTCCTCGCCCCATGGGGCAGCAGCCGGACGTGGGACCGATTCGCCCTGGAGCCGACGGGGGCGGGGGAGGGGGGGGAGCCCCATGAACCGTGTGTAAATATATATACACCCCTCGGGGAGCCCACGGGACCCTGCCAGAGCCCCCCCACCCCGGGTCCGTCTCCTTCCCTGCTCCCGGGCGTTCTCCTTCCTGCCGATGGCCGCTCAGAGTGGGGAGAGGGGGCCGGCTGGGGGCGGGGGGTGTCTGTGCAGAGTGATCCTGCCGCCGCCCGGAGCGATGGTCACACCGCAGCTGTGTACCGCCGGGCAGGGGGCTACAGGCCGATCCCGGGGTCACATTTCCCCCGGCATCTCCGTGGGCGGGGCGCTCAGGGCGTGGGGAGCGCGTGTGCCCCCCCCCCTTGGCGAACCGGGGTCCCCCCTTTGGAATAAAGTGTGTGTGGAGAACTTGGCCATGTGGAGTGAGTTTATGGGGGGCGGGGGGGGTTTCTGGCTAACGCCTCCCTCCCCCGGTCCGCTGTGCGCAGTGAGTTTTATACGGCTCCGCAGCCGGGGTCTGTCCCCACCCCCCCCAGCTGCTGGGGCCGCCTGCACCCACTCCCTGGGACGCCAGGACAGCAGGTGGGTGGGCAGGCTGGCGCCGAAGCCTGGAGAGGGGGACAGTTCTCCTGTTCCCGGGGCTGCTGCCGTGGAGATCAGCTCAGGCCCGAATTCTGCCAGTCCGGAGACTTCTCCCCGCGGTGAAATCGTTGCCGTTTAACTCGGCTCCCCTCCCAGCAGCAGGCGCACGGCGCTTCCCCTGGCGTCCGCGGCGTCAGCCCCTCCTCGCCCGCTGTGAGAACGCAGCCCCCGAGAGCCAGCCCGGCCGCGTCGGAGCTTGAGGTGAAAGATCCGGGCCCGGCTCCTGGGTCTGGAACTCGGGGCCCCTGCTCTGACATAGTCCCTCTGCGTGACCCTAAGAACGGCCGTACTGGGTCAGCCCGACCGTCCATCTAGCCCAGTGTCCTGTCTGCCGACAGCGGCCAATGGCAGGTGCCCCAGAGGGAATGAACCGAACAGGGAATCACCAAGTGATCCATCCCCTGTCGCCCATTCCCAGCTCCTGGCAAACAGAGGCCAGGGACACCATCCCTGCCCAGCCTGGCTAATAGCCATCGATGGATCTGTCCTCCATGAACTTCTCTAGTTCTTCTTTGAACCCTGTTATAGTCTTGGCCTTCACAACATCCTCTGGTGAGGAGTTGCACAGACTGACTGTGCGTTGTGTGAAAAAAATACTTCCTTTTGTTTGTTTTAAACCCGCTGCCTGTTAATTTCATTTGGTGGCCCCTAGTTCTTGTGTTATGAGAAGGAGTAAATAACACTCCCTTATTTACTTTCTCCACACCAGTCATGATTTTATCGACCTCAATCATATCTCCCCTTAGTCGTCTCTTTTCCAAGCTGAAAAGTCCCAGTCTGATTAATCTCTCCTTGTACGGCAGCCGTTCCATGCCCCTAATCACTTTTGTTGCCCTTTTCTGTATCTTTTCCAAGTCCAATAGATCTTTTTTGCGATGGGGCGACCACATCTGCACGCAGTATTCAAGGTGTGGGTGTACCGTGGATTTATATAGAGACAACATGATATTTTCTGTCTGATTATCGATCCCTTTCGTAATGATTCCCAACATTCTCTTCGCTTTTCCGGCTGCCGCTGCACATTGAGTGGCTGTTTTCACCTTGGGTGAGTCACTGCATCTCTCCAGCCTCAGTTTCCCTATGTGTGAATAGGGAGACTTTGTCTGTTTACATGGTCAACGCTGTGGGACAGAAACTGTCATTCACTTTGTCTGTGCAGTGCCAAGCGCAAGGGGGGGGAAACCCCAATTTTGGTCAGGGGGATTTGTGCGGTGCCCAGAACAAGGGGGACCCCAGTCTCGGTCAGAGGGGGTCTGACAAGTGTCTGGCACCACAGGGGCCCCGATCTCGGTCGGGGAGGGTCTTAGCAGCAGCTGGCACAAGGGGCGTTTCTGGGTGACGAGCCAAGTTAATGCCTCTAGGTGCTACCATGATACATGTAATAGCTTACTAGGTATTCATACGGCCATGCGTCCTGCAGACCCCAGACCAGGGAATCTCAGCCAGACACACCTGCGTCGTGCCTGCAACAGGCAGGTTAGGTCAGTTGCTTTGAGGGCCTGTGGGGTCCCCGCTCTCAGCTGGGGTCTGTGAGCCGTCGGCAGTAACGCCAATCCCAGGCAGTGGAGACAAGGCTAAGGGCAGTGTGGGTCGGCTGGTGGGGGGCTCATGCACAGTGGGGTGATGGTGAGGTGGCGTTCTCTCGAGCCCCGGGTGCTGGCGGCTGCACTGTGGGGGAGACTGGCCTGGAGGGGCAAACGGCTCCGCACCAGTAAGATAAAAGGAAGGTGAGCCCATTGGTTTCACCCAGTATGTGGGTGAGGTGGGATCCGGGCTGGATGTGCCCATTGATCTGACCTGAGGTTATGGGTGGGTGCGGTGGGATCCAGGCTGGATGTGCCCATTCATCTGACAGGTTATGGGTGGGTGCGGTGGGATCCAGGCTGGATGTGCCCATTCATCTGACCTGAGGTTATGGGTGGGTGCGGTGGGATCCAGGCTGGATGTGCTCATTCATCTGACCTGAGGTTCATAGACTATCAGGGTTGGAAGGGACCTCAGGAGGTCATCTAGTCCAACTGCCTGCTCAAAGCAGGACCAATCCCCAGACAGATTTTTTACCCCAGTTCCCTAAATGGCCCCCTCAAGGATTGAACTCCCAACCCTGGGTTTAGCAGGCCAATGCTCAAACCACTGAGCTATCCCTCCCCCAAATAAGGAGACCAAGGCACCACTGGGAGCTGAACCCAGGATCTCCTGTTTACCAGACAGGTGCTTTAGCCAGCCAGGTTGTGGGTGGATGCGGTGGGATCTGGGCTAGATACGCCCATTGGTCTGACTTGAGGTTGTGGGTGGGTGAGGTGGGATCCGGGCTAGATACGCCCTTGCTATGATTTGAAGGGTTGGTGGGGGCAGTGGAATCTGGGCTAGATACGCCCATTGGTCTGACCTGAGGTTGTGGGTGGATGCAATGGGATCTGGGCTGGATAGACCCATTGGTCTGACCTGAAGGGTGGGTGGGTGCGGTGGGATCCGGACTAGATAGACCCATTGGTCTGACCTGAAGGGTGGGTGGGTGCAGTGGGATCCAGACTAGATAGACCCATTGGTCTGACCTGAAGGGTGGGTGGGTGAGGTGGGATCCAGACTAGATAGATCCATTGGTCTGACCTGAGGGGTGGGTGGGTGAGGTGGGATCCGGACTAGATAGACCCATTGGTCTGACCTGAAGGGTGGGTGGGTGCGGTGGGATCTGGGCTAGATACGCCCTTGGTTTGATATGATGCGGGGTTGCCAGCCTGGGTGGCCCCATTGGCCTGGGGGGGGAGGCAAGGCAGGTTCTGAGCCAGACAGGGCCACTGGCATAGGATCTCCGTAGCGTCTCCTCGGGGACCCCAATGCCATCTGTCAATAATGAGAGTAACTCGTAATAAAATAGTTGCTTTTATTTCTTAGCAAAACTAGTAATTCCACATGCTATTTACAACAGGCCAAACGTGTTTTATTAAGTACAACACAGAGGTCAGGACATCGAAACAAACGGCACAGGACTGGGAACCGGACGCCACAAAGCCAAGAATCTCACACACTCGGAAATTGGATGCAGGTGAAAATACACGCGCAAACGCCCTTAGTACAACGCCCATCCCCGACCCGCGCGCTCCCCCGCCGTCAACGTTAGCCTCTTCGTGGGTTAGAACTGATCGGTTGCTTGACTGGAAATGCTGGTAGTTTCCTCAGGACGCTGGTTCTGAGGGTTCGGATGGTGGTGAATTCACAGCAAGACACAGCACACGGCATGCCTGGCGGGGAGGGGGGGGCATGTTTTTGGGGGTGCATAACACTGGCAAAGTCACAATATTTAACCTCGAGCTTCGGTGTCGGTTGATGGAAGAAACAACCCGGTGGAAAGATAGCTTGATAAGGCAGTTTGGTATGGAATATCTCACTCTGTTCTCCCCTCATTCCTTCTCCGGAGGACGGACGCCGTGCAAAGCTTAATTCTGGGACAACAGGAAGGATCAGTGTGGGATTGTAGAAGAGAGAACGTGTGTTGGTGACGTAGATCTGGGCATGTAAACGTGCTACTGTGGAGCTCTTTTAATTTTGAAGGGTTCTGGCGTTTTAACAACTGGGAGAACCTCACCTGGGCTCAGTTGACAGCCCCTATTTGACGCCCTTCTCCCCCCGAACTCAAGAGTCTTTCACTCCAGACTGTAACCCTCTCTCGAAAAGAAACTAGTTCAACCCCCAGCTATGGGCTGGATGGCTGTGCTCCGCCTGAGTTATGTAAGAGCTCAGACGGGATGGGCAGGATGGCTTTGTGGCGCCTGTAAATGTTAGGATCGGCACCCCTGAAGTCAAGTCGCCAGTTCCTTAATGTCAACGGAGCAGTGCCGATTTTACCTCCCCGCAGGGCTGAGTTTCCCCCGAGTCGATAACACACACACACACGCCACCTTGGGACTCTCTCTGGCTTTCTCCTCCCGCGCAGAATGGCCAGAAACAAACCCTCTCCGTTTTTTTCACATCCAAATATCGCGCTTCCCTTCACTGCGTGCGCGTTTTGAAAATTGTACAGAAGGGAGGAGGGTGGGAAGTTGCTGAGATGAGAGAAGGAAACAACACACTGAAGCCGAGACGGTAATTTTGGAGCCAATTGGGTCTTTGCTCTGTTTTCAGTGACCCGGTCTAGATTTTTTTTTCGGCCTCCCTCGCTGGCTGCTGTTTAGCATGGTAAGAGGGGAAGTGAGCTTGCCCTTCTGACTGGGGTTTGGGGGACGTGTCCGCACTAGAAGGGGCTGTGGAGAATTCTGACGTGCCGGAGAGCTGACGACACGCGGGGGTCTTGTCCCTGGGGGCTCGGAGAAGAGGGTCGGGATCGGGTTCTCCCTGGGTCGGCACCTCCTGTCAGCTGCACAGAGTGTCTCGAGGCGGCGTGTTCCCCGATGGGCCCACGTCTTCCACAACCCCCCACCCCCGGTTCCTTCAAGCGCGGCGGGCTTGGTGGGACCCGGGAATCCTAAAGTCGGGGGGGGGGCGTCGCGGGCGCGGGGAGGGAGAGGGGGTTGGTTCTCCTGACTCATGCACAACCTGAAATGCTTGGGACACTCAGAATGGCCACGCTTCTCCATGGGGAGATGGGGGGGGGGGGGAGGGGGTTGGTTCTCCGGGCTCATGCACAACCTGAAAGGCTTGGGACACTGAGAAGGGCCACGCTTCCCCATGGGGAGATGGGGGGGGGGGAGGCCCGATTCACTGGAACGCCTGGGCGTGGTCCATCAGCACTTGCTCGATGTAGTTCTCCATCTCGTCTTCTCGGGCCCGGCCGGCGGCGGCGGCCGCCTCGTCCCGGGGCGCCAGAGAGCCCGGCAGGTGGCGGCCGCGGGGGTAGGAAGGTGGCGGCGGCAGCTGGAACGCCCTGGGCTGGATGTAGTTGGAGAAGTCGTGCTGCTTGGCCAGGTACCGCTTGGGGGCCAGGTAGTCGTCCCCGTGCAGCACCTCGTTCCAGTCCCGCTCGTCCGGCTTGGGGCGGCGCCAGGGGGCGGCGAGATAGTAGGGCCGGGCCGGGGCGTAGGGGGGCGGCTTGGCCTGGTGCTTGGGCGCCGACGACGACGACGCCTTCTTCTTCTTCTTCTCCACGTCGTTGATGATGTCGATGACGTCCTCGGCCGGCAGGTGCAGCTTGGTGGAGAGCTCGATCAGCTGGTCGATGGTGTTGGGGTCGATGTCGTCGTCTTCCTCCTCCTCGTCGGAGCGCTTGTCCTCCGCCACGTTGCCTTCCTCGTCCTCGAAGAGCAAGGGGCTGCCCTTGGCCCGGCCGCCCCGGAACCTGCCCTCCTCCTCCTCCTCCTCCTCCTCCTCCTCGTGGGCGTCGGCCCCCGGCTCGCCCTCGTCCTCCCGGCCCTTCAGCAGGTACTGCAGCAGCAGGTCGGAGGCCATGTCGGCCAGCCGCTCCTCCTCGGCGGCCGCCTTGCGGGCCTCCTCGGCCTGCCGCCGGCTCTCGGCCAGCTCCTCGTAGCGCCGCTGCAGGAGCTGGTGCTCCAGCTGCTGCTGCTGCCTCAGTTTCCGAGCGCCGGCCCAGGGCTCGGCCGGCGGGGCCCGGCGCTTGGTGCCGGCCCGCAGCCGCTCGTACTCCTCCAGCTCCTGCAGCACCGCGTTGTGGCCGGCGTCCCCCTGGGCGCGTTCCCGCTTGGCCGCGGGGCCGAGCGGCCGCAGCTCACGCAGCAGGGCCTGCAGGTTCTCCAGCTCCTGGGAGCTGCTGTCTCTGCCTTCCTCCTCCTCCTCCTCCTCCAGCTGCTGCTCCCGGGCCCGGCCCGCCCCCAGGCTGGTGCTCCGGCTCTGGCTCTGCACCCGCTCCTCGTCCGGGGCCCGGCGCTTGTCCGGAGAGTTGTGGCCCCCGTTGCCCAGGGCCTGGAGCAGCACGGCGGCCAAGGCCTTGGGGTCCACGTCTCGGAAGAGCTCGTCGTCGTCGTCTTCCTCCTCCTGGGCGTCCCCGCCTTCCCGGCTGGGGGCGGGCAGGGCTCTTGCCCGGACCTCCTTGGCGGGGGGCGCGGGGCTGGGCTGGCGGGGCTCCTCGGGGCGGGCGTCCTGCCCCGGGGGCAGAGAGGCGGCGTGCAGGCGGCACTGCGTCAGGAGGCTGATGGAGAGGAGCAGGGCAGCTCCACGTAGAGGGGCGTGTGAGCCCAGCATGGTGCTTCTGCAGAGGAGACAGAGAAGGGGGGGGGACAGCCAGGGTCAGTCCCCCGCTGGCCCAGAGCCATGTCCTTCCCCCCCCCAGCCCAGCTGGAGGGGGGACGGGACTCCCGACACCCCAGGGATTCACCCCGGCCGGAGGAGCACCCGGCGATCGCCCAGCCCGGCCGCTGGCCCTGTTTTCCCTGCAGAGAAAAGGGCGTGGCCGTTCCCCGAGTGGTAGCGGTGCCGTGTCTTCCCTTCGGGTGACCAGACGGCAAGTGTGAAAAATCAGGACAGGGGGTGGGGGGGGGGGTAATAGGAGCCTATATAAGAAAAAGACCCAAAAATTGGGACTGTCCCTATAAAATCGGGGCCTCTGGTCACCCTCTCTTCCCTGCTCACGTAACCCGGGTCAGGAACTCCCACCACCACCGCCCGGTTCGTTGGCCGTGGAGACGCGCGCTCCCCCCCCCCCTCGCACGGGGGCACGCCCACAGTCACGCCCCATCGTTCCTGTTCCACGCTCACCGACCTTGGCGTGCGCAATCGCGAGGACACGTTCGTGGACACGCACAAGACCCTGGCAGTTGCACGCCCAACACTGTCACCGGGGGGGGGGGACGTGCGCACACACGCACTAGCCCACGCTCACACAATTACACACCCAGCGCCCCCCACGGGGGGGGGGACGTGCACACACACGCACTAGCCCACGCTCACACAATTACACGCCCAGCACCTCTCACCGGGGGGGGACGTGCGCACACACACTAGCCCACGCTCACACAATTACACACCCAGCGCCTCTCACCGGGGGGGACGTGCGCACCCACGCACTAGCTCACGCTCACACAATTACACACCCAGCGCCGCTCACCGGGGGGGGACGTGCGCACACACACGCAATAGCCCACACTCACACAATTACACACCCAGCGCCTCTCACCGGGGGGGACGTGCGCACACACGCACTAGCCCACGCTCCCACAATTACACACCCAGCGCCCCTCACCGGGGGGGGACGTGCGCACACACACGCAATAGCTCACACTCACACAACTACACACCCAGCGCCTCTCACCGGGGGGGGACGGGCGCACACACACGCAATAGCTCACACCCACACAATTCCACCCCCGGCGCCTCTCACGGGGGGGGGGACGCGCACACACGCACTAGCCCACGCTCACACAATTACCCCCCCAGCGCCTCTCACCGGGGGGGGACGTGCGCACACACACTAGCCCCCGCTCACACAATTACACCCCCAGCGCCTCTCACCGGGGGGGACGTGCGCACACACGCACTAGCCCACGCCCACACAATTACCCCCCCAGCCCCTCTCACCGGGGGGGGGGGACGTGCGCACACACGCACAAGCCCACGCTCACACAATTACCCCCCCCGCGCCTCTCACGGGGGGGGGGGACGTGCACACACACGCACTAGCCCACGCTCACACAATTACACACCCAGCACCTCCCACCGGGGGGGGGGACGTGCACACACGCACTAGCCCACGCTCACACAATTACACACCCAGCGCCTCTCACCGGGGGGGGACGTGCGCACACACACGCAATAGCTCACACTCACACAATTACACACCCAGCGCCTCTCACCGGGGGGGGGACGCGCACACACGCACTAGCCCACGCTCACACAATTACACACCCAGCACCTCTCACCGGGGGGGGGGACGTGCGCACACACGCAATAGCCCACGCTCACACAATTACACACCTATATTTTCACCTCCATCCCTCCACTCAGCCTGCAGGATTTCCCGTCCCTGCCCCCCCGCCCCCCCCCCCCCCGCTAATGTGTAATGCAACCAGCGGCTGCAGCCTGCGGCTCGCCCCGCCCTAGCAGGGATGGGGAAGGACGGGGGGGGGGGGCGGTCTGCGGAGGGGAAATAGGGAAAGGGGGCTGGGGGTGGGGGCTGCAGACGGGATGTGGGGAGGGAGGCGTGGGGGGTGGGGAGGGGGCTAGAGGCGAGAGTGCAGTGGGGGAGGGGTTTGGGGGTGCAGAGAGGAGGGAGGTTAGGGGCGGGGTGCAGAGGGGAGGGGGCTAACGGCGGGTGTGCANAGGACGGGGGTGCAGAGGTGGGGGGGTTAGGGGGTGCAGAGAGGAGGGGGGTTAGGGGCGGGGTGCAGAGGTGGGAGGGGTTTGGTGGGTGGGGGGGTTGGGGCGGGGGTGAAGAGATGGGAGGGGCTAAGGACGGGGTGCAGAGGTGGGGGGCTTAGGGGTGCAGACGGAAGGTGGGTGCAGGGGAAAGGGGATGTCGGGGGTGGCGGAAGACTTGAGGGGGAGCGGCTGCCTCTCCTCTCTCCCCACGGGAAGGGGGAACCCCCCCCGCCCCGTCTCTCTCTCCTCCCTGCCTCCCTTCCCCCCACCCTCCCTCCCGCCCCCGCATGCGGGTTTGCTGGGAGAACCGCTTCCCGGCATGAGGGAATCCCCACCCTGCTACCTACAACCGCATCTCCT
>QXTE01000568.1:103412-122439 GCA_003942145.1 Platysternon megacephalum
CCTAGCCCCCCCCCCCACACACACACACACACACACTCTCTCTCTCTCTCCCTGACCCGTGGTGACAGGCTCTATGCCTGGACCCTGATGTTTCTGGCCCCCGAGGAGCCCGCCTGTCCCCTACCAGCACCCTGGCACCACTGGCTGGGCGTGATTCATGGTGAGTACGGAGCCGGGGAGGTGGACGCGACACCCCCATTCCCGCCTGCACCGTGTGCCCTCGGTCTGCATATGCCAGGGTGTCGGGTGCCAGCCTCTCGCCTGTCCCCGAATAGAAGGGGGCAGCTGGGAAGCGCTGGGGCAGCGTCTCACCCCGACTGCAGCCGAGTTTCCCCCTGAACGGAGCCCCCCCCCCCCCGCTTTGCACCCCAAGAGGTCCCTTCCAGTTCTATGAGATAGGTATATCTCCATATATTATACTGGGCGCCACCCAGACCCAGCCGAGATCGGAGCCCCGTGGGGGCCAGGCGCTGGCTGAGATCAGGCCTCTGCCGCTTCCTACCCGGACAAAGGCAGAGTGACTCTCCCCATTTCACAGCTGGGGAAAGGGAGACCCAGGGAAGGGAACTGACTTTGCCACAGTGGTTCTGCAGCAGAGCTGCAAATAGAACCTAGGAGCCCTGAGCCCTGGAACCACGAATAGAACCCAAGTGATCTAGAACCCGGAGCGGAAACCAGGAGTCCTGAGCTCTAGAACCAGGAGTAGAACCGAGGAGTCCTGAGCCCTAGAACCAGGAGTAGAACCCATGAGTCCTGATCCCCTAGAACCAGGAGCCCTGATCCCTAGAACCAGGAGTAGAACCCAGGAGTCCTGAGCCCTAGAACCAAGAGTAGAACCCAGGAGCCCTGAGCCCTAGAACCCGGAGTAGAACCCAGGAGCCCGGAGCCCTAGAACCAGGAGTAGAACCCAGGAGACCTGAGCCCTAGAACCAGGAGCAGAACCCAGGAGTCCTGAGCCCTAGAACCAAGAGTAGAACCCAGGAGACCTGAGCCCAAGAACCAGGAGGAGAACCCAGGAGACCTGAGCCCTAGAACCAGGAAGAGAACCCAGGAGTCCTGAGCCCTGGAACCAGGAAGAGAACCCAGGAGTCCTGAGCCCTAGAACCAGGAAGAGTACCCAGGAGACCTGAGCCCTAGAACCAGGAGTAGAACCCAGGAGACCTGAGCCCTAGAACCAAGAAGAGAACCCAGGAATTCCTGAGCCCTAGAACCAGGAGAAGAACCCACGAGCCCTGAGCCCTAAAACCAGGAGCCCGGAGCCCTAGAACCAGGAAGAGACCCCAGGAGTCCTGAGCCCTAGAACCAGGAAGAGAACCCAGGAGTCCTGAGCCCTAGAACCAGGAAGAGAACCCAGGAGACCTGAGCCCTAGAACCAGGAGTAGAACCCAGGAATTCCTGAGCCCTAGAACCAGGAGTAGAACCCACGAGTCCTGAGCCCTAAAACCAGGAGCCCTGAGCCCTAGAACCAGGAAGAGAACCCAGGAGTCCTGAGCCCTAGAACCAGGAAGAGAACCCAGGGGTCCTGACTCCCATTGTGTTGACAAGCCGGGAGAATCCGAGGGAGCTGCGGGGGTCTCCTCCCTATGCCCCATGTCCTCCCGCGAAGTTGGGGGGATGGTGGCGAGGGCCTCCCCTGATGCAATAGCCGACCCCTCCCTGTAGCGCCCCAATGGCTCTTGCAGGGGGGAGCCCAGGACTCGCACCCACACGGAGCCGCTCCCAATGCCAGGGCGAGTGCCAGGACTTTACGGCCTGTGACGGGGGTCAGGCCTGGCCCCTTCACCCTACACCCTACACACCCGCCCCCCCCCCCCCCCCCCCGTGCAGCAACGNACGTGGCCAGCAGCGCCTGAAGGCAGGAGTGGGGCGGGGGGGGGCGGCACCTTGACACCCAGGAGACAGCTGGATACTGGGGGGCAGTGGGGGGGATAGACACAGAACAGTTCTCTAAGTCTGGCAAGATCCGTCCGCCTGTCTCTGTGTGTGTGTCCCCCCGTGTTTCTGTGTCCATGTTTCTGTGTCTCTGTCTGTGTATGTCCATGTTTCTGTCTGTGTGTGTCTCTGTCTGTGTGTGTCCGTGTTTCTGTCCGTGTGTGTCTCTGTCTGTGTGTGTCCATGTTTCTGTCTGTGTGTGTCTCTGTCTGTCTGTGTGTGTCCGTGTTTCTGTCCGTGTGTGTCTCTGTCTGTGTGTGTGTGTCCGTGTTTCTGTGTCCATGTTTCTGTGTCTCTGTCTGTGTATGTCCATGTTTCTGTCTGTGTGTATCTGTCTGTGTGTGTCCGTGTTTCTGTCTGTGTGTGTCTCTGTCTGTGTGTGTCCGTGTTTCTGTCTGTGTGTGTCTCTGTCTGTGTGTGTGTCCCTGTGTTTCTGTGTCGATGTTTCTGTGTCTCTGTCTGTGTATGTCCATGTTTCTGTCTCTGTCTGTGTTTGTGTCCATGTTTCTGTGCCTCTGTGTGCGCGTGTCTGTCTGTCTGTCTCCGTGTCTCTGTGTGTCTGTTTCTGTGTGTGTGTTTCCGTGTGTCCGTGTTTCTGTGTCTCTATCTCTGTGTGTCTCCGTGTCCGTGTGTCTCCATGTCACTGTCTCTGTGTGTGTGTCTGTGTGTGTGCCTCCGTGTCTGTGTGTATGTATGTGTCTCTCTGTCTCTTTGTGTGTATCTCCGTTTTTCTGTCTCTCTCTGTGTCTGTGTGTGTCTCTGTGTGTGTGTCTGTCTCCGTGTCTCTGTCTGTGTGTCTTTCTCTGTGTGTATGTCTTTGTGTCTGTGTGTGTGTGTGTGTCTCTGTGTCTCTTTCTCCGTGTCTGTGTCTCTGTGTTGGTGTGTGTCTGTGTCTCTGTGTTGGTGTGTGTGTGAGTCTGTGTGTGTGTGTGTGCTCACGTCACACCGGAGCTAATCCCTGTTTATGGCTTTAGGAAGATGAATCACGGAGGACAATTTCATGCCGACTCAAAGCTGCAATGAGCAACAGATGCGGCACTGCTGGGGTGTGGGGGGCCGGCAGGGGCGAGGCGGGCGGGGGGCAGCCATGTGGCGAGGGGCAGAGGGGGGGGGGGGGCACAGGCCTGACGTGGTTCAAGCCCTAGCTGAGGTCTCTGCAGCGGAGCAGGGCTGCCCCACGGGGATGGGGGGACACGCTGCATGGGGATGAGTCACCGCTCATGAAGGTGAGTGAGTTATGCGCCATAACACACACACACACACACACACACACACACACACACCATCGCTGTGGGGCCTGGGCGGGGGACAGCCGGACGGACGGACGGAAGGACAGACAGACGGTGACATTATTCACATAACAGGCGCAGCTAAGAAACCCCCACTCAGGGATCGGGGCCCCCGTGGGGCCGGCGCCGCCCAGACCCGGCCGAGATTGGGGCCCCGTGGGGTGGATTTTTTGCACATGGGTTGAGGGGGGGGTGCACACTTCACCGCCGTGGGCGGGGTCTTTTGTCCAATGAGCTGTGATGGTTTTACACACTCATTTGCACATGGCCCCCCTTCTCACTACGAGCGTGTGTGTGTGGGGGTGTGTGTGTGTGGGTGTGTGGTATTTGCACACCCATTTGCACACGGGCCCCCTTCTCATTCTGTGTGTGTGTTATTTGCACACTCATTTACACACATGACCCCTTCTCACTACGATTGTGTGTGTGTGTGTGTGTGTGTGTGTGTGTGTGTGTGTGTGTGTGTGTGTGGTATTTGCACACCCATTTGCACACGGGCCCCCTTCTCACTCCACGTGTGTGGGGGGTGTGGTATTTGCACACTCATTTACACAAGGGCCCCCTTCTCACTCCGAGTGTGTGTGTGGGTGTGGTCTTTGCACACTCATTTACACACGGGCCCCCTTCTCACTGTGTGTGTGTGGGGGGGTATTTGCACACTCGTCTGCACACCCAGCGCTGCGGGGCCTCTCCACCATCTCCCTCACGCACCGGGGGGGGGGGGGTGCAGCCAACAGAGCCCCCCCCCCCCCCGGCCGCCGCCCCCCCCTCGGCTCTGACGCAAGAAGCGGCGGCAGCGAGTGAGTCACCCCCGGCTCCGGGAGCGGCGCTAAATATAGCACGTGCGGGGGGGAATGCGGGGGGGGAGGGGGCTGGGGGGGGCACACGGGAGGGGGGGGGGAGGAGGGAGGGGGCTGGCGGGGGTCACACGGGAGGGGGCGGAGGAGTGAGGGGGCTAGCGGGGGGCACACGGGAGGGGGAGGGACGGAGGAGGGAGGGGGTTAGCGGGGGGCACACGGGAGGGGGGGTGGAGGAGGGAGGGGGTTAGCGGGGGGCACACGGGAGGGGGGGTGGAGGAGGGAGGGGGCTGGCGGGGGTCACACGGGAGGGGGAGGGACGGAGGGACTGGTGGGAAGCTGGGGACCAATGCCACCTGTAGGGGAAACTGAGGCACACCCAGGGGCTCCTAGCAATATCACAGAGGCGTGGTCCCAGGTGGAGGGGGGTGGGCGGATGGACAGACAGAATCCCAGCGCTCGGGGGGGGGGGCGGGGAAGGGTTTCTAGCCTCATGTGCACAGAACTGGCCCCGTCCCCCCAGCTGGGGGGCTCAGTCGTGCTAACAGAGCGGGGCGACCCCCCTCCCGCATCTCCCCAGCGACCTGAGCGGGGCTGAGGGGCTAGTGTGGGGGGCAGCTGGGGGTCTGTACATGGAGAGGTGGGGGGCAGGCCCGTGGTCCCTGGCGACCCGAGAACGAGTCCTGCAGGCTCTCCCCCGGGGGAGGGCCGGGGGGGGGGGGAGAGACATGCGGTTGGTGTGGAGGGATGGGGTGTGTGGAGAGAATGGGGGCATCTGGCTCTCGCACGTGCACACCCACCCACGCACACACATGTACACACTCGCACACACCTCCACACGCATGCACACACCTCTGAGCACACAAACACACATCCACACACCCATGCACACATCCATGAGCACCCACACATCCACGCATGCATACCCACACATGCGCACCCATGCACGCACACTTGAACACACAAAGGCACACTTCAACACACATGCACATACCCACGTGTGCACATGCACACGCTTGTGCATTCACATGCACACATGCATGCACACTCACATGCACACCCAGACATGTACACACACACACACACAATCCATGCATGCACACACGCACGCACATCCACACATGCATGCACACACCCATGCACACACACACACATCCATGCGCATGCATACACACCCATGCAGGCGCACACATGCACACTTGCACACACACACACACACACACACACACACACACACTCAGCATTGCCAGCAGCCGCGCAGTTGACCGGGAGCCAACACCTTCACTAATGGATCCCCAGGGCGGCCTTCCCAGCAGTGCGGGGTGGGGGGGTGCAGCTGCCCTGATGCGGGGGTGGGATTCCCAGAATTGCTGGCCCAGGCAGTGCTGGGGGGGGACGGGGAGAGGCTGGAGGGGGGCAGGCACGGGGGGGGGCATGCCTTGGTAAGGAGATATGGGGGGGCTGGGGACAACCCTGCTCTCTGCAGCCGTGACTCATGTGTTTACAGGCAGAGGAAGAGCTGCGGAAAGCGGGGGGGAGGGGGGGCATCTATCCTGGCTCTGGGAGGGGAGTGGGGGCTGGGAGCCAGGACTCCTGGGTTCTCTCCCCGGCTCCGGGAGGGGCGCGGGGGCTGGGGGGTTAGAGCAGGGGGGGGTGGGGGCCAGGGCTCCTGGGTTCTCTCCCCGGCTCTGGGAGGGGGGCGGGGGCCGGTGGGTTAGAGCAGGGGGGGCTGGGAGCCCGGACTCCTGGGTTCTCTCCCCGGCTCTGGGAAGGGAGTGGGGTGTGGTGGTTAGAGCAGGGGGGCTGGGAGCCCGGACTCCTGGGTTCTCTCCCCGGCTCTGGGAGGGGAGTGGGGGCTGGTGGGTTAGAGCAGGGGGGGCTGGGAGCCCGGACTCCTGGGTTCTCTCCAGAACCCTCCAACCAGCGTCTGGTGCTGTCGAGGAGCCAATTGACCTTTTAGTCCTTCTGACGCCTGAGATAGCGGCTCCCAAAGCTTTGGGTGGAGACAGACGGGTCCCTGCATAACCAGCCGCCCCGCCCCAGAGGTGGCCGCATCTCAGCACCGGGCGAGGGGTCCCTGTATAACCAGCCGCCCCGCCCCAGAAGTGGCTGCATCTCAGCTCCTGAAGCCCAGCCCCCAGCGAGGCGGTGGTAAAAGTGAAGAACCAGAAGGAGCCGGAGACGGATGGAGGCAGCCGCAGAAGCCAGACTCCAGTGCCCCCTTGTGGTGAGTTGATGGAAAAGTGGGCGTGTCTGTGCATCTGTCCGTCTGGGATGTGTGTCTTTGTGTGCCCAGGAGAGAACCCGTGTGTCTGTGTGTGTCTGTGTACACCCCAGTGTGTGCCCAGGAGAGAACCCGTGTGTCTGTGTGTGTCTGTGTACACCCCAGTGTGTGCCCACGAGAGAACCCGTGTGTGTGTGTGTGTCTGTGTACACCCCAGTGTGTGCCCATGACTTCTGGGCATGCTGGTGCCTCAGTTTCCCTCTCTGCGGCATGGGGGGGGGGGAAATCTGAGGGTTAATTTAACAGCACAGAGCGAGCGCCCCCTTGTCTGTATGGCTTGGGGAAAATATCACCCACACACCCCTGCCCCCATCCTGGGGGGTTAAATCAGCTGGTGTGAGAGGGGTGCCCCGTCTGAGCCCCATGGCAGATAAAGGCCCAACTACTGCAGCCAGTTTAGGGAGGAGCGGGGTATGGGGCAGGGGCATGTCCCCTCTAGGGGGCGCCGGCTCCCATCTGGCCCCAGGGCGGGGACTGGCTGGCTCTGGGGGGGTGGGGAATGGGGCAGGGGCCTGTCCCCTCTAGGGGGCGCCGGCTCCCACCCGGCCCCAGGGCGGGGACTGGCTGGCTCAGGGGGGTGGGGAATGGGGCAGGGGCCTGTCCCCTCTAGGGGGCGCCGGCTCCCCCCCGGCCCCAGGGCGGGGACTGGCTGGCTCAGGGGGGCGGGGAATGGCTGGGTTTGTGGGGGGCAGGGACTGGCTGGCTCAGGGGGGCCGGGGAACGGGACACATGGGGGGTGTGGCTGTGACACTTGTCCCCTGGCCTGGGCTCTCACCCCGGGTTCAGACACTGGACAAAGCAGCTGCTGGACACACACACACACACACCCTTCTGCAGCGTGACCCCCCCCCCATACCCCACAGGGGGGACCCACCCCCCCTGGGGCAGCGTCCGGGCGCTGGGCAGTAATGAGAGGCCAGGCAGGGGCTGAGGGAAGAGGGGTTTATTGCCACATGGGGATGGGGGGGAGGGAATCACAGCTTGGGGGGGTGACTGGGGGGGGGGTTAGTTACAGAAAGAAACCAGGGCCCCAGCCCCCCCCCCATTCTGTGCCAGCCCCGGAGTTGGGGTGGGGAGCTCGCTGATCTAACCTGGATCAGAGACTAACGTTAATCATACGGTGGGCTCGGCCCGGCCCGGCCTGGGACAACAAAGCCAAAGCGGGGGGTGAGGGGGCACCCCACAAGTTACTGCCCCAGGGGAGGGAGGCGGGATCCCTGCTCCTGACCTCCCGGGGGGAGAATGCGCTGGGGGTGGGGGAGGGTTTAGTGTGTAGTGCCGGGGGGGGGGGGGGGAAGAAATCCAGCGGCAGGATGGGGGGGGGGATGGGCTCTAGCGCTGGTGGGGGGGCTCTAGTGGCGTGATGGGGGGGGGAGGATTCTTGCTGCAGGCGACTTTATAAATATATCTCCGTTTATGAGACTCTATATTGCACATTACTCGGTTTAGAGGCATCACTAGAGGGGCGGGCAGGGGGGGGGGGGGGAAGCTCTAGGCCTGGCTTCCAGGCGGGTTTTTGGGGGGGAGGGGAGAGCTGAGCCCTGCACACGGGTTTCCATCAGCCATTGCTTGGGCTCCGTCGGCATGGCGACCGTCACAGGGATCCAGCAGCCTGTGGGAGGGTCTGTCAACCATTGCAGGGCGCTGTTGTCATGCTAACTGTTGCTAGGCTCCATCAGCCATCACTGGGCTCCGTCACCATGTCAACTGTTGCTAGGCTCCATCAACCATCACTGGGCTCTGTTGCCATGCCAACCATCACTGGGCTCTGGCACCGTGTCAACTGTTGCTAGGCTCCATCAACCATCAGTGGGCTCCGTCGTCATGCCAACCATCACTGGGCCCCGGCACCGTGTCAACTGTTGCTAGGCTCCATCAACCATCTCTGGGCTCCGTCACCGTGTCAACCGTTGCTAGGCTCCATCAACCATCACTGGGCTCCGTCACCGTGTCAACTGTTGCTAGGCTCCATCACTGGGCTCCGTCGCTGTGTCAACTGTTGCTAGGCTCCATCAACCATCACTGGGCTCTGTCGCCATGCCAACCATCTCTGGGCTCCGTCACCGTGTCAACCGTTGCTAGGCTCCATCAACCATCACTGGGCTCTGTTGCCGGACCAACCATCACTAGGTTCCATCGCCACGCCGACCGTGGCTCAGCTCCATCGACCGTCGCTAGGGGCTTGCCAAGCGGGTGGGGAGGGAGGGAGGGTCACGTCTCCTAGGGGAGTTCCTCTAGGGGGGGCCAGGAACGGGTTGGAGGGTGGGGGGGGGACAAGGCTCAGAAAGTGCTTCTGCGGGGGCCGGGAAGTGTGCCCAGCTCCCTAGAGATCCGTCTCCAGCAGGTACTGCTCGGTGTAGCCCTTGGCCAGCTCCAGCCGCAGGCCGGCCCGGCAGAACTCGGCCAGCTCCCCCCAGAGGCCGGGCTCCAGGAAGAGCTGGCACATGACGTTGCCCCGCAGGGCGGGCAGGCGGGCCCGCAGGTGGTGCAGCAGCTGGCTCTTGAGGTGGGCAGGGTGACGGCCGAAGGCGTCGATGTTGAGGTAGACCCAGTCCTCGCCCAGCGGGATGGGGAAGGGCTGGGTGCAGAGGGAGGCGGCCGTGGGCCGGTCCTTGCAATCCACCACCCAGTGCAGCGGCTTCTGCTGCAGCAGGGCCAGGTTGGCCTCGCTGGGCTGGTAGGGCTGCCAGTCCTGGATGAGGGTGCGGTTGGGCAGCACCTCGCTCTGGAAGGCCGGGCTCAGCACCAGGCCCCGCACCTCGCCCGGCTCCAGCGCCTCCGTGGGCAGTGGCTGGAAGCCGCCCGCCCGCAGCTGGGCCACGGCCAGGTCCAGCCGGCCCAGCAGCTCCGCCGCGTTGAACCGCACCAGCAGGATGCCCTGGAGGGGGAGAGAGAGGCAGGTAAACCGGCTGGGGGACACGGGGACCTCCCTGCTGGGGACACGGGCCGGCTCAGGGGGCTGGGGAATGGGGCAGGGGCCTGTCCCCTCTAGGGGGCGCCGGCTCCCACCCGGCCCCAGGGCGGGCACTGGCTGGCTCAGGGGGGCAGGGAATGGGGCAGGGGCCTGTCCCCTCTGGGACAGAGAACCCAGGATTCCTGCCTCCTGCTCTCACCCACCAGACCCCACTCCGCTCCCAGAGCTGGGGAGAGAACCCAGGAGTCCTGTCTCCTCCCCCTCCCCCGTGGCTGCTGCTCCATTTTGCTCTCCGGGTATCACATGACACGACTGATTTCCACTAATTGAACTAACCCCCCCCCCGCCCCCCGCCAGGCACCGCTCAGCCGGATCACGTGGCCGGGGAAAGTGGGTCAGCTGCCACGACCTTCCCGGGAGCCGGATACCAGGGTGATGGGCAGACTGAGCCTGGGCAGAGAAGCCTGGCAGCCCAGAGCCGACCCATCAGCCACCGAGCGCGGCCAACTCCGATCCAGGGACAGGAAGGGCCCCGGGGCCAGCGGGAGTAGCCAGGCCAAGCCAGAGACCCCCCCGCCCCGGGCGGCAGAGATCCCCCCACCTGCACCCCCAGGCAGGGGCTGCCGGACCCCCACAGCTCGCCCTGCTCTGGGAGGAACTAGACACTGCTGCTGCAGTGGGTTCCTGCTGGGCTCTCCTGCCCTGAGCCCTCTGGGGGTCCTTTCCCCATCACCCCCCTTTTCCCATCACCTCCCCAGAGCCAGGCCCACTGGGTTCTGTGCCCAGTTCTGGGGCCCCTGGGTTCTGTGCCCGGGTCTGGGACTCCTGGGTTCTGTGCCCGGTTTTGGGGACCCTGGGTTCTGTGCCCGGTTCTAGGACTCCTGGGTTCTGTGCCCGGGTCTGGGGCCCCTGGGTTCTGTGCCTGGTTCTGGGGCCCCTGGGTTCTGTGCCCGGGTCTGGGGCCCCTGGGTTCTGTGCCCGGGACTCCTGGGTTCTGTGCCCGGGACTCCTGGGTTCTGTGCCCGGGTCTGGGGCCCCTGGGTTCTGTGCCTGGGACCCCCTGGGTTCTGTGCCCGGGTCTGGGGCCCCTGGGTTCTGTGCCCGGTTCTGGGGACCCCGGGTTCTGTGCCCGGGTCTGGGGACCCCGGGTTCTGTGCCCGGGACTCCTGGGTTCTGTGCCTGGCTCTAGGACCCCTGGGTTCTTTTCCCAGCTCTGTGACCTCGGGCAAGTCACCGCAACGCTCTGGGCCTCAGTTTCCCCGTCAGTGGGGAGGACGGTTCTTCACCTAGTCAGCCGGCCTCTCGCTGTGTGGGGGTTTGTGGTGCCCAGAACAAAGGGGCCCCGATCTCAGTCCCCCCACCCACCCCCAGGGCACTACCGTAATGCACTTAATATCCCCCTCCTACCTGCTTGGTGATCAGCCGGTATTTCTTGAAGTCCTTGGGGCCCAGCTTGTCGTCCCGCATCAGCCGCGACACCTTGACGCCGGGGTGCTGCTCCTTGACCAGCTCGGTGCAGAACCGCTGCAGGACACCGGCCACGCCCTTCCCCCGCTCCCAGGGCGCCACGCGCAGCCCTTCCACCAGCGCCGTCTCTCCGGCGTCCACCAGGCAGACCGACTGCAGCCCGATCTGGGGAGGAAAGCGTGGGGGGGGGGGGGGCAGCGGGTTAGCACCGGCCGGGCGGGAACGGAGCCGCCGCTGGAATTAACGAGGGGGGGGGCAGCGGGTTAGCACCGGCCGGGCGGGAACGGAGCCGCCGCTGGAATTAACGGGGGGCCCCAGTCTCAGTCTGGGGGGGGGGGGGTGTCTGTGCAGCGCCTGGCACAACGGGGGGGGCCGTGAGCTTGGATTTTTTATTTCCACTGAATTTTTTATTTCCTTGTGTCAAAAATAAAATAAAAAAAAGACATTTACAATGTAATTTGAGTTTAATAAAGAATCTTTTTAAGGTCTAAAACTTATTTATTCTCTCTTCAAACACTGAAATAAGGAAGAACCAGGCAGGATCCAGGAGCCTCTCCCAAACTCTTGGCATTAAAGGCGGCTCCTCTCTATAAAGCAGAGGTTGGCAACCTTTCAGAAGTGCTGTGCTGAGTCTTCATTTTTTCACTCTAATTTAAGGTGTCGCGTGCCAGTCATACATGTTAACGTTTTTAGAAGGTCTCTTTCTATAAGTCTATAATATAGAACTAAACTATTATTGTATGTACAGTAAATAAGGTTTTTAAAATGTTTAAGAAGCTTCATTTAAAATTAAATTAAAATACAGAGCCCCCCGGACCGGTGGCCAGGACCCGGGCAGTGTGAGTGCCACTGAAAATCAGCTCACGTGCCACCTTCGGCACCCGTGCCATAGGTTGCCTACCCCTGCTATAAAGAGAGAAGGGGGGGGGACATCGAACTGGGGAGGCGACGCTTTCTGAACAGGGCCCGGCTGATTAGCTTACGGGATTTCAGACCAGCGGCTCTCAACCTTTCCCGGGGAAAGGAGTCAGATTTGTCTTGTGTACCCCCAAGTTTCACCTCACTTAGAAACGACGTGCTTCCAAAAACCAGACATCAAAATACAGACGTGTCACAGCGCACTGTCAGTGACAAATTACTTGCTTTCTCCTGGTTACCATAGAAATTACAAACTAAATCAGCTGGAAGATAACGACTGTGCTCACATCTCGGTGTGTCGTACACAGAGCCGTCTAAACCAGTCACTGTCTGTGGGGAAACTGGAGTTCGGACTGACTTCGCTAGTGCTTTTCCTGTAGCCTGTTGCAAAACTAGGCAAATCTCTAAAGGAGTTGATGGAGCCCCTGGAAGATCTCTGTGTACCCCAGGGGTACGCGTGCCCCTGCTTGAGAACTGCTGATTTGCAAGCGATGCCGGTGAGGAGGAACTCAAGCTCCGCTCACTTTCTCCTGGGCGCATTTGAAAACTTTCCCGGCCCGCTGGGCAATGATCGGTTTAATGCGCGGCCTCCCGTTAATCCCGGCTTAATAAACGAGCCGCAGAGGGAAAACGAGACGCTGGGGGAGGTCGTTCGGTTCGAGAGAAGTGAATTGCTACAGGAAAAGCACTAGCGAAGTCAGTCCGAACTCCAGTTTCCCCACAGACGGTGACTGGTTTAGACGGCTCTGTGTACGACACACCGAGATGTGAGCACAGTCGTCATCTTCCAGCTGATTTAGTTGGTAATTTCTGTGGTAACCAGGAGGAAATCAGCCATTTCTCAGCTTTTGTATTTTGGTGGCTGATTTTCGTAAGCAAGTTGTTTTGAAGGGAGGGGTAACTTGGGGGGTACGCGAGACAATCCGGCCCCTGAAAGGGGGCCAGAGCCACTGGCTCGGAGACACCCCGTACGAACGCACCTTGCGCTGGAAAAGGCACTGCCGTACAAATGGAAAAGCCGGTTAAAATGGATGATTTAAATCAATCCCCCCCCCCGGTGCCTTGTATCGGGAGGGTGTGAGCAGCGCCCGGCATGACGGGGGACCCTGATCTCGGGGAGGAGGCGTGGGGGACAACGGGGGACTGGAGGGGTGATGAGTCATCCCTTAATTACAGCCTGATTAAGCCACCTGCGGGGATGACTCATTCCTGCACTAGGCTCCAGCCAATCCACCAGCCAGGGGCTGGGCTGGCGACGCTCAGGGCAGGTCTAAAGGCCTTACAGGAGACGGGGCCCCGGGGAGTCTCCCCTGCCCGCAGCGGGTAACAGGCCCACGGGGCCGCAGCCTGCCCCAGGCTGGCTCCCGGCTCTGCTCCCAGCCCTCCCTCGTTCCTGGCCTTGCTGCCGCTGCTCCAACCACTAGGCCTGACCCTCCCAGGCCCAGCTTCTGACAGAGCCCTGATCTCACTCGTGCTCTGGGCTGGGCCAGGCTTTTAGGCATTACCAGGCTATATATGACCAGAGGATGAATTTCAGCCTATTCCCCCCCAGTCACAGGATTCAGCCACCTCTGGGGCGGGGCGGCTGGTGACACGGGGACCCCTCGCCCGGCGCTGAGATGTGCCAACCTCTGGGGTGGGGCGGCTGGTGACACAGGGACCCCTCGCCCGGCGCTGAGATGTGCCCACCTCTGGGGTGGGGCGGCTGGTGACACGGGGACCCCTCGCCCGGCGCTGAGATGCGGCCACCTCTGGGGCGGGGCGGCTGGTGACCCAAGGACCCCTTGCCCGGCGCTGAGATGTGCCCACCTCTGGGGTGGGGCGGCTGGTGACACTGGGACCCCTGGCCCGGCGCGGAGATGCAGCCACCTCTGGGGTGGGGCGGCTGGTTATACAGGGACCCCTGGCCTGGCGCGGAGATGCAGCCACCTCTGGGGTGGGGTGGCTGGTTATACAGGGACCCCTGGCCCGGCGCGGAGATGCAGCCACCTCTGGGGTGTAGCATGGGGGGAGGGGTCTTTTTATATGGTGGACCCCTGGAGTCGTTACAAGAATTCGTCAATTGCTCAGGTCCCATTGGACAGCTCCGAATCCGAAACACCCCCCCCACAGGTAATTCTGCCTGGACAGACGTCACATGGCTCCCACCCCGGTCCCCCATTGGCCGAGCACTGGGGGCAAAGGCAAATTCACTCCCACGTTGCCCATTTCCGGGGGCTGGAGGCCGGAGCTGAAGCCGCGTTCGGTTCGCTCCCCCTGCCCCGGCGCCAGGTGGTTCCTGCACCCGGACCAGCCGGGCCCGGCTCGTCGGCTCAGGTTTCTCACGGTGCGGGGGCTGGCCTGGCTGGAGGCGAGACCCGAACCCAGGGCAGGGAGCGGGGTTCACGGGCGATGCGCCCACCTCTGGCTCTGACGCCAGCGCGATGCGGATCTATAGCAGCCAGGGACACGGGTCGATCCCGCCGCAGCTCAAAGCAGGTCAGAGCCGGGAGACGAGAAATGGGGCAGGGGGAGGGGCCGTGCTGGGGGAGGTGCGGGGGTGGATCGCTGGGATGCAGACAGCCTGGGGGGGAGGGGGGGGGCAGGAATACAGACTCCACATGCAGCCACCTCTGGGGCGGGGCAGCTGGTGACACAGGGACCCCTCACCCAGCCCTGCAATGCAGCCACCTCTGGGGTGGGGCGGCGGTTACGCAGGGGCCCCTCGACCTGCGCTGAGATGCGGCCACCTCTGGGGCGGGGCGGCTAGTGACACGGGGACCCCTCACCCAGCCCTGCAATGCAGCCACCTCGGGGGTGGGGCGGCGGTTACGCAGGGGCCCCTCGACCTGCGCTGAGATGCGGCCACCTCTGGGGCAGGGCGGCTGGTGACACAGGGACCCCTCGCCCGGCGCTGAGATGCAGCCACCTCTGGGGCAGGGCGGCTGGTGACACAGGAAACCCTCGCCCAGCACTGAAATGCGCCCACCTCTGGGGCGGGGCGGCTGGTTAAACAGGAACCCCTCACCCAGCGCTGAGATGCAGCCACCTCTGGGGCGGGGCGGCTGGTGACACAGGAGCCCCTCGGTCGGTGCTGAGATGCAGCCACCTCTGGGGCGGAGCGGCTGGTGACACAGGGACCCCTCGCCCGGCGCTGAGATGCAGCCACCTCTGGGGCGGGGCGGCTGGTTATACAGGGCCCCCTTGCCCGGCACTGAGATGCAGCCACTTCTGCGGTGTAGCATCTGGGGTCTTTTTATATGGGGGACCCCCTAACCCGGCTCACTCTGCCCCAGGAGCGCGTACCCCTCAGGCCCAGGTCCGACGTCCCACTCACCACTTCTCCGTTCTTCTTGGCCAGCACCACGGTGCGGTTGGGCTCGCGGATCCAGGCGTGGTAGCGGCTGGGGAGATAATCCAGGCCCCCGTAGATGCCCTTCGACATGGCCAGGATCTCCTCAAACTCCTTCTCCGTCGCCACCACGAACTGCAGCTGCGGGTCGCTGCTGATCCCCGGCTCCAACTTCATGCCGCCTGGCTAGCGGGGCTGCGGGGGAAGAGAGCAGAGCCGTGAAACCGCCGCTGCGGGCGGGGGGACATCCACGCACCCCTCTCTCAGGTCTGCTGGGCCAGCGAGCTGCAGAGCCGGGGCAGCCCACCGAGGGAAGACGCGCACGCAGCCGACTGATACCAACATTGAGCAGAGCAGAGCACCGCACCGGGAGCGTCTGACACCATTGGTGACCCCAGCGTGATGATACCAGTCGGGTGCGTGCGCGTGTCCCCTCCGTGTGCTGCCCCGGCTCTGCAGATCGCTGGCCCAGCAGACCCCGAGAGAACCCCAATGACCACAGACTCCGATAAGGTACGAAGGCACCCGGCCAGGGTTATTGTCAAACGAAGCACAGTAATCGTTTCCCGTAGACAATACAAGACATACTACGAACTTGTGCCCCTGACAATGGACCAGCTCAGTCAGTGGCGGGACTTTCCACTGCCCCCTCGGCCGGACAAAGACGACTCCTGAGGGGTAAATTCTTATTCACAGGTACAATCAGGTTATACCTCACTCCTGACGCATTGGGGTACAACCCCGCTACACGTTCGGTTGGTTCGAACAAACAAGTCTATTCATCGCCTTGTCCTTTTGCCCCAGTCTTTAGGATGGGTCTGCCTGGTCCGTGTTATCTCTGTGGGATGTGTTCGTACTGGGATGTCCCGGTGCCATCCTGGGACACGTTCATCTTATTAGTGCTTATATGTGCCTACGTGCTTTTAGCAGCCTTCCTCTTGGCATCTTCTGGGAGCAGGGCCTGCCTCTGGCTCACAGCTTAACTTTTGCTTTATGTTAGCAACGTCTTAACCATGACTTCAGTTCAAGGGTTTATGTTTCAGGGCCCCCCCAGCTCTGCCAGTGCCTCTGATACAAGGGTTTATGTTTCAGGGACTCATCTTACTACAATTAGTACACCCTAAATCAGGCTACAGCGCTCACCGGCGCTGCTAGCAGCCGGGTGAGTCTCTGAAATGCAGCCACCTCTGGGGCGGGGCGGCTGGTTATCCAGGGACCCCTCGCCCGGCACTGAGATGTGGCCACCTCTGGGGCGGGGCGGGGCGGCTGGTTACACAGGGACTTCTCGCCCGGCACTGAGATGCAGCCACCTCTGGGGCGGGGCGGCTGGTTACCCAGGGACCCCTCGCCCAGTGCTGAGATGCAGCCACCTCTGGGGCGGGGCGGCCGGTGACCCGGGGACCCCTCGCCCGGTGCTGAGATGCAGCCACCTCTGGGGAGGGGCGGCTGGTTACACAGGGACCCCTCGCCCGGCGCTAAGATGCAGCCACCTCTGGGGCGGGGCGGCTGGTGACACAGGGACCCCTCGCCCGGCGCTGAGATGCAGCCAGCTCTGGGGCGGGGCGGCTGGTGACACGGGGACCTCTCGCCCGGTGCTGAGATGCAGTGAGAGGAAGTGAAGATTAATTTTGTGTCCAAGTGAGGTTTGATGGGGGACACGCTGGGGTGCGGAGTGATGGGAAGCTGGGTAAGTGTCATCAGCCACAGCTCCCCCTGCTAGCCCAGCCCTGGGCTCCCCCCCCTCGGAGCAGGCGTCTCCCCTGAGCGGACGCTGCCTGGGCAGGTTGGGCGGGTCTCTGGTTTCACCGCGCCGGGAGCTGGTCATTAATATTAAAGGGAACCCGAGGCGGCCTGCAGGGGCCGGGGGGGGGGGGGGGGGGGGGGGGGGGGGGGGGGGGGGGACAGCTAGGCCATGCGAGACGGAAACGTCTGGCCCGGGAACCCGACCCGCTGCCCCCCTGAAATATTCATCTCGGCCCCCTAAGGAGGTAGAGAGTCTTGGGCGGGGGGGGAATCAGGCCCACGTCCATTCTGGTGCACCCCCCTCCAGCCAGCCCCCCCACCCCGGTCTCTGTTCTGCCTGGGTGTGGCCGGGGCCCAGCGCTGGTCCCTGCCCCACCCCAGGGTTCGAGCCCCGGTCACGGTGGGGCAGGTGTGCCTACGATGCCCAGGGGCAGCTGCAGACCCGGGGGGGGGGAGGGAGGCGGTGGCCTGACACAGGTGGGGCAGCTGTGGGGCAGGGGCGGCTGCCTTGTCCCATTTCTGTGATCTCCCTCCCCTCAGCTGCAAGCTGTCCCATCCCCAGGGCCGGGGGCGGGGGGGGGACGGAGGCGGGGAGCTCACCCCCTCCCCCCAGGCCGGCACCGCCCGCTCCATTGGACAGACGGGTCGGGCTGGTTCCCCTTCCCCACCCCAGGCCGGGCCCATCCCCCTGGCGTCTGGTGCCTGCGATCCGACGGAAAAACTCCTTCCCACCCAGCTCCCCTCACCCTCCCTACCCCCCCTCAAATGCCCGGCCCCCACCAAACCCCTGTGCGCCCACCCACCCCATAGACACCCCTGGATCTCGGCCCGCCAGTCTGGGGTGGGCTGGGGGCGGGGATACAGAGGTGGCCAGGCCCGTGGGGCTGAACTGGGGGGGGGGGGAGGGAAGGGGTACCAGGCTGGTGGCAAAGGAATGGGGGTACCCCAATCTGTGCCCCTATTCTCCTGGCCTTCCCCTTAGGGTCACACGGCGGGAGAGGGGGGCTGGGAAGATGCTGTGACACCACCCCTCCACCCCCCCGCGCACCGGTTCGGTTTCGGAGGAGTCGGCGTTTGGCATCTGTCAGCTCCGTCTGCGTCACGTTCTCAGCGCCCGGCTAAAAACAGATCGTGTTAATCTGCTGGGGGGGCAGGCATGGGGAGGAGGGGGATGTGTCAGGTCTTATTAATGCAGGGGGGGGGCCAGCCCCCCAGCTAGAAAGTCCCGCTGGGGTGCATCCGGGGGGGTGGACGGAGCTGCCGGGCGTGGGGGCATCACGTCGCGTTTGACCGGCGTCCAGGCCGGGGCGCGTTTACCCCCCCCGCCCCCAGGCATCCTTCGGCCCAGGCCGGCGCTACCCCGGGGGCCAGGCACGTTCTGCCTTTGGCCGGACCCTTCGGTTACGGGCCGAGCTTGGAGCCACGCGCGTGGGGTTATCTGCAGAACTGGAGACGTTTTTCCTTTGGCTGTTTTAGATGCGCCGATGCCCGGCCGTGCAAGGGAGTGTGGAGAACGCACAGACCCCCGAGACAGGGGCTGTCCCGCATGTGGCGTTTATCCCTGGGGGTCGGGGTACCCGCCTGTGATGGGGGGTCCCTGGGGCAGTGCCCTTAACCTGACCCGGCAACGCTGGTCCACTTGTGTTCGATATTAACCGGGCCGGAGCCCCTGGGAGAAGCCGGACGCAGCCCAGCGGGGCAGGTGCTGGCCGGGGCCGATGGAGACCGGGGCGGGGGGTCCCTCCTGCTCCCCTTTAATTCACAGTTCCTGGGGCCAGACTCCCCCTCCAGGCCGGGGGACTCAGCCGCTCGTGCTGGAGGTTGGAGATCCCAGGTCAGCTCCCAGCTCCCGACCCCCAGAGCCCTTCAAAGTTAAAGCCGGGTTACTGGCCGGGAGTCCGCAGGGCCAGTGCCCCAAACGGGCCCCACCCGTGGTCCCCCAGCCTGCCCCGGGCACACGGACGCCGGGGGGGCGGGGCCCGAGGGTAAAGCCGTCCAGCGGCAGGCAGGGAACACGGGGGGCCGAACGGCTCCCAGCCAGCGCCCGGGAGAGCCCCACGGGGCACTGGCCACCGGACACGGGCGCTCTCTGCCCAGGTGGGTCCCGCCGGGCTGGGATCCGAGGGTGGGCGCCGACCGGGCACAACGCGACGGGCGAGAGAAAAGCTGCCCCACGGCCGCCCCTCCAGCCCACGCGCCCCACATCGGTCTAGCTGGCGGGTTACCCCTGGGTGCCCCACATGGGGTCCCAGCTGGCCGGCTAGTGTGGGGCAGCGAAGGGAGAGGGCTGCCTGCAGGGGAGGGGGATGGGTGTGGGGCAGGGGAGGAGGATGGGGTGGGGTGGGGGAGGGG
>QXTE01000568.1:133878-144827 GCA_003942145.1 Platysternon megacephalum
GGGGGGCGGGGAATGGGGCAGGGGCCTGTCCCCTCTAGGGGGCGCCGGCTCCCACCCGGCCCCAGGGCGGGGACTGGCCGGCTCAGGGGGGCGGGGAATGGGGCAGGGGCCTGTCCCCTCTAGGGGGCGCCGGCTCCCACCCGGCCCCAGGGCGGGGACTGGCCGGCTCAGGGGGGCGGGGAATGGGGCAGGGGCCTGTCCCCTCTAGGGGGCGCCGGCTCCCACCCGGCCCCAGGGCGGGGACTGGCCGGCTCAGGGGGGCGGGGAATGGGGCAGGGGCCTGTCCCCTCTAGGGGGCGCCGGCTCCCACCCGGCCCCAGGGCGGGGACTGGCCGGCTCAGGGGGGCGGGGAATGGGGCAGGGGCCTGTCCCCTCTAGGGGGCGCCGGCTCCCACCCGGCCCCAGGGCGGGGACTGGCCGGCTCAGGGGGGCGGGGAATGGGGCAGGGGCCTGTCCCCTCTAGGGGGCGCCGGCTCCCACCCGGCCCCAGGGCGGGGACTGGCCGGCTCAGGGGGGCGGGGAATGGGGCAGGGGCCTGTCCCCTCTAGGGGGCGCCGGCTCCCACCCGGCCCCAGGGCGGGGACTGGCCGGCTCAGGGGGGCGGGGAATGGGGCAGGGGCCTGTCCCCTCTAGGGGGCGCCGGCTCCCACCCGGCCCCAGGGCAGGGACTGGCCGGCTCAGGGGGGCGGGGAATGGGGCAGGGGCCTGTCCCCTCTAGGGGGCGCCGGCTCCCACCCGGCCCCAGGGCGGGGACTGGCTCAGGGGGGGATGGGGGTGCACGGGGTCGGGGGACAGGGACACTCACCTCTCTCTGGGGTGTCGCGGTCGAGCACCCACCACACGAAGTACAGCACAGAGACGGCCCAGAGGCGGGTGAAGAGCAGGTAGAACAGCAGGGACGTGAAGAAGGCACCTGTGGGGGGAGGACAGAGCTGAGGGCCGGCCCCACACTGAGGTGTCCAGCGAAGAGATTGTAGAACAAATGGATCAATTACACAGCGAGCTGTCGCCAGGCCCAGATGGGATCACCCCAGATCTGCAGGAACTCAGGAAATTGCAGAGTATGTCACCTGTCACCTAACTCAGCCGCCGGACCAGATGACTGGAGGACAGCTAACCTGACGCCGATTTTTAAAAAGGGCTCCAGAGGTGATCCCGGCAATTAGAGGCCGGTGAGCCTGAGTTCAGTACTGGTCAAACTGGTTGAAACTCTAGTAAAGAACAGAATTGTCAGACACAGAGATGAACATAACTTGTTGGGGAAGAGTCAACATGGTTTGTAAAGGGAAATCACGCCTCACCAATCTACTAGAATTCTTTGAGGGGGTCAACAAGCATGTGGACAAGGGGGATCCAGTGGATATAGTGACTTAGATTTTCAGGAAGCCTTTGACAAGGTCCCTCACCAAAGGCTCTTACGCAAAGTCAGCTGTCATGGGGTAAGAGGGCAGGTCCTCTCATGGATTGGAAACAAAGGGTAGGAATAAATGGTCAGTTTTCAGAATGGAGAGAGGTAAATCGTGGTGTCCCCCAGGGGTCTGTAGTGGGCCCAGTCCTATTCAACATATTCATAAATAAACTGGAAAAAGGGGTAAACAGTGAGGTGGCAAAATTTGCAAATGATCCAAAACTACTCAAGATAGTTAAGTCCCAGGCAGACTGCGAAGAGTTACAAAAGGATCTCACAAAACTGGGTGACTGGGCAATAAAATGGCAGATGAAATTCAATGTTGATAAATGCAAAGTAATGCACATTGGAAAACATCATCCCAACTATACCTATAAAATGAAGGCGTCTAAATTAGCTGTTACCACTCAAGAAAGCGATCTTGGCGTCATTGTGGAGAGTTCTCTGCAAACATCCACTCAGTGTGCAGCGACAGCCAAAAAAGCGAACAGAATGTTGGGAATGTGACAAAGTGGGAATGTTCTTAATGTTTCCTCTGAATACTGTGTGGGTGCCTCAGTTTCCCCTATGCAGTTCTTAAGTATCTAGGTGGTGGGATAAGGGTATATGGTTGTTGCAGAGCGACAGGCCAGTGCACATAAATGCCTGACACTTTGTCTCCTGGCAACTGATGGCCTGGGCCCTCCTCTGCAAAGGTGCCAACTGAAGGTGTTGGAGACAAAGAGGTCAGGTGACCTCCTGGCCCGGGGAAAGGGACAAAGCCCAGAGGAGGAGGGGCTGGAGGGGGGTTTTCAGTTTGGAGCTGGCTGGGGAAACGGAGGGGGGCCCAGACGGGGCTCTGGCCCCCCTAGGGCCCCAAGATGGACCTAACTGAGGGGGTCCTGTTATCTGTACCTGCAAGACCTGTTTTAGACCCTGTTCCTGTCATCTAATAAACCTCTGTTTTACTGGCTGGCTGAGAGTCACGTCTGACTGCGAAGTGGGGGGTGCAGGACCTCTGGCTTCCCCAGGACCCCGCCTGGGCGGACTCGCTGTGGGAAGCGCACGGAGGGGCATATGCTGAATGCTCCCAGGAGAGACCCAGGAGGTGAAGCCGTGTGAGCTTCTTGCCCTGCAGACAGTCTGCTCCGAGGGAGAGGAGGCTCCCCAAAGTCCTGACTGGCTTTGTGGGGAGCAGTTCCAGAGCATCGCCCGGGGACTCCGTGACAGGGAATCATTAAGAAAGGGATCGATAATAAGACAGAAAATATCGTGTTGCCTCTATATAAATCCATGGGACGCCCACACCTTGAATACTGCCTGGGGATGTGGTCGCCCCATCTCAAAAAAGATCTATTGGAATTGGAAAAGGTTCAGAAAAGGGCAACAAAAATGATGAGGGGTCTGGAACGGCTTCCGTATGAGGAGAGATTAATCCGGCGGGGACTGTTCAGCTTGGAAAAGAGACGCCTCAGGGGGGATACGATCGAGGTCTATAAAACCAGGACTGGGGTGGGGCAAGCGAACAGAGATGTGTTATTTACCCTTTGGCACAACACAAGAACTAGGGGTCACCCGACAAAACTAACAGGCAGCAGGTTTAACACAAACAAGAGGAAGTGCTTTGTTAACCTGCGGAACTCCTTGCCGGGGGATGTTGTGATGGCCTATCTGGCAGCATCCACCTCCCCCATCGCAGGAGTCAGCCCCCCCCTCCCCTGGCCCCCTGCCCCTAATTGGCCTCACTTACCGAAGAAGAGGAAGCTCATAACCCACTGAAAAACGCTCAGCAGCTCAAGGTGCTTCTTCAGGGCGCCCGTCATCCTGCCGGGGGGAGCCCAGCTCCACGAAGCCCCCAGCTGGGAGGAGAGAACAGAGTCCGGGCCCGGCCGGTCACCTCTTCATCCAGGGACCCCTTGCCCGGCCCTGAAATGCAGCCACCTCTGGGGCGGGGCAGCCGGTTACACAGAGACCCCCTCGCCCAGCGCTGAGATGCGGCCACCTCTGGGGCAGGGCGGCCGGTTACACAGGAACCCCTCTCCCAGCGCTGAGATGCAGCCACCTCTGGGGCAGGGCGGCCGCTTACACAGGGACCCCTCGCACGGCGCTGAGATGCGGCCACCTCTGGGGCAGGGCAGCCGGTGACACAGGGACCCCTCTCCCGGCGCTGAGATGCGGCCACCTCTGGGGCGGGGCGGCCGCTTACACAGGGACCCCTCGCCCGGCGCTGAGATGCGGCCACCTCTGGGGCGGGGCAGCCGGTTACACAGAGACCCCCTCGCCCAGCGCTGAGATGCAGCCACCTCAGGGGCGGGGCACAGGGCTGGTTATATGGTCCTGGCTCTGAGATGGGGCACGGGGGCTGTTTACCCTACAAGCACCCCCCCCCCCCCGCAATGCGTGAGGACACGTGCGCCCCAGGGGGAAGGGGGGGGGAAGGGAGACAGACACATGGGGAGGTGTGGGAGATGGATGGACGGATGGGAGGGCTGCCCAAGCTCTGGGGGTGGGGGGATGGAGGGTTAGGACCCAGCAGTTCTGGCTCCCACAACACCCTGTGGAGGGGAGAGGAACTGACCCCCCCTCCCCGCCCAGATTCACCCAGGTCCTGCCCTCCCAACCCCTCCCCCCCGAGCCTGGCCCCTGCCCCCCAGCAGCAGGGGGCTCTCACCACCAACTCCACACCCTGGGGCCTGCTCCCTGCTCCGGATCCGCGCCCCACTCACCACTCCGCACTTTGGCCCCAGGAGCGACATGAGACTCCGGCGGGGCAGGAGATAAGCGGGGGCGGGGGCGGGGGCGGGGGGGGGAAGGAAGAGACTCAGAGCCAGGGCCTGGCGCGGACCGGACTCCTGGGTTCTCTCCCATGCTCCGGGAGGGGAGTGGGGGCTGGGAGCCAGGACTCCTGGGTTCTCTCCCAAGCTCTGGGAGGGGAGTGGGGGCTGGTGGGTAAGAGCAGGTGGGGCTGGGAGCCAGGACTCCTGGGTTCTCTCCCATGCTCCGGGAGGGGAGTGGGGGCTGGGGGCCAGGACCCCTGGGTTCTCTCCCACGCGCTGGGAGGGGAGTGGGGGCTGGTGGGTAAGAGCAGGTGGGGCTGGGAGCCAGGACTCCTGGGTTCTCTCCGCGGCTCTGGGAGGGGAGTGGGGGCTGGTGGTTAGAGCAGGGGCGGGGCTGAGAACCAGGACTCCTGCTAAATGAAGGTACCTCCCTTGCCACCCCCCATTCTGTGCCTCATTTTCCTCAGTGTTTAACGAGCTGCTACCAGCTGCCTTCACTCGGCCCAGGGAGACCCCTGCATGCCCGACAGTGATCCGAAGCCCAGAGCTGGGTGGGGGATGATCGGGGCAGAGTCCAGGCCCCACTGTACCCCCACCACAGGGGGGCCCTGCACCCCCTTACACAGCCCCCCCCACACACCTCCCCCACCCAGCCTCAGGCAGGAGCCCCATTGCTAGGAGGAGCTGGCACCCCCGGTTGGCAGTCCAGACCCCCCTCAGCCTCCCCATTTGCCGCTGGCTCGGTAAAGAACCTCCGACAAGCAGGGAGGGGTGGGGAGCTGGGATATTTTGCCCAGCAGCTGGTGTTGCTGGTGTCAGCCACGAGGAGGCGCACGTCCCCCTTCGAGCCAGCCAGGATGCCAGGGGAGATGGGCCCCTCGGCCGATGATTTCCGTGGTGGGACCAAAAAGCCCGGGGGGGGGGGCGCCACCCCCTGGCTGCGGTGTCCCGCTCCAGGCGTCCCCTCCCGAACAGCATCGAGCGGACCAGGGAAAGGGCAACGACCCGGGAACGGCTCCAGACTGGGGCTGCTGCCTGGGGGAAAAGAGACGACTCGGGGTAGTGTGGAGGGGGGGGGGGGGGCGGGATATGACCCAGGGCTGTAAAACCAGGCCTGTTTCCTCCTTCCCATAACAGCCGATCCGGTGGCACCCGCCAGCGGGTTAACACAAACCAGAGGAAGCCGTGGTTGGCCACACAACGAACCTGTGGGATGCCCTGCCAGGGGACCGTGTGACCCAGGTCAAACCCCACCGAGATCAGTGCCTGGAGGGCAGGTCCGTTGAGGGCGGCCCCAGGCGCCGGGGTCCCTATGCCAGGACAAGACACCCAGGGGATCTCCACCGTTACCCTGTTCTCTACAATCCCCCTGGGGCTGTGGGAGCAGAGCCGGGGAGAGAACCCAGGAGTTCTGGCTCCCAACCCCCCGTGCTCTAACCCACCAGCCCCCCCTCCCCTCCCAGAGCCAGGGAGAGAACCCAGGAGCCCTGGCTCCCCGCCCCCCCTGCTCTAACCACCCGCCCCCCATCCCCCCCCCAAGCCGGGGAGAGGACCCCGGAGGGCTGGCTCCCCCCCCCCCCCCCCCCACCCCCCGGGGGGGAACCCACGGAACGGGGGCCCCCCCCCGGCCCCCCCCCCCCCCCGCCCCCCCCCCCCCCCGCCCCCCCTCCACCACCCCCCCCCCCCCCCCCCCCGCTCCTCCCGACCAGCCCCCCCCCCCCTCCCAGAGCCGGGGAGGGGACCCAGGAGTCCTGGCTCCCCAGCTGCTCTCCCCAGCCCCCCCGCCCCCCCCCCCCCCCGCCCCCCCCCCCCCCCGCCCCCCCTCCACCACCCCCCCCCCCCCCCCCCCCCCCAGAGCCGGGGAGAGAACCCAGGAGTCCTGGCTCCCCAGCTGGTGTCCCCAGCCCCTGTGCCACGCTGCCTCGGTTTCTCAATGCCCGGCCTGTCTGCTGGTGCCCTTTGCCCAGCCCTGGGCTGAGTTTGCAGAAAGATAAATGTTTAACCAGCTCCTGCACCGGGGCCGGCTGGTTACGGGGCCCTGGGGCCATCCAGCCCCCACCGCCTTTAAGCGCCTCAGGGCAGGAGGCAGGCTCTTCACCCAGGACTCCGGGAGGGGAGTGGGGGCTGGTGGTTAGAGCAGGGGGGGGCTGGGAGCCAGGACTCCTGGGTTCTCGCCCCGGCGCTGGGAGGGGAGGGGGGGCTGGTGGTTAGAGCAGGGGGGGGCGGGGAGCCAGGACTCCTGGGTTCTCTCCCCGGCTCTGGGAGGGGAGTGGGGGCTGGGGGGTTAGGGGGCTGGGAGCCAGGACTCCTGGGTTCTCCCCCCAGCTCTGCCCCCGAGCTGCTGTGTGACCTGAGGCAGGGTGGAGGCAGCGCTCCCCTCCCTACACAAACCCGGGCAGCCCGTCACCCCCTGCCCCATTGCCCCAGTGCCGCCCCTTCCCCCACACACAGGACACCAGCCTATTGCACAGGAAGGTTGTTTATTGCAAGCCCCGTGGGGCTGGAGTTACAGTCTGGCCCAGGCCCACTTCAAACAGTAACCGGGGGGGCTGGCACCAGGCTGGGAGGAGGGGGGGGCAGATGCTGCCCAGACAGCCGTGGGACCCACGGCCACAGTTGCACAACAGCTGCCCTATTGCAGCAAGGCGAATCCAGAGGGAGAGGGGGTGGGAGTGGGGGGGGCAGGGGTCTGCAGGAGAAAGGGCAGTCTCTGCCCCACGCCCCCTCCCCCCCACACCCTCTGACTCAGAGCGAGGCTGGCTGGAAGCACACCCCACAGCCCCTAGCCAGCCCCACACCCCTCCTGGGGGGGGGGCTGGGGTACCCTGAGATGGGCAGCCGGACCCTGGGGCAAGAAGTGGGGGGGGGAGCAGGGAGCGGCCAAGCCTGACCCAGGGAGTTGGGGTTTCCCCTACAGGGCCCCCTCCCCATTGAAGGGGGAACCAAAACGCGCCCCCGAGGGCTCCCCATGGGGGGGAACCAATAAGAACTGCAGCCCCCCCACTGCTCCCCACAGGGCCTGACCCCCACCACCACCCCCGTATCAGAGTCCCGGCGTGCTGCGGCAGGCTCTGGGGGGCAGCGCCCCTAGATGAGGTTGAGGTGCTTCTCCGGGGGGACCCCGTACTTGGTCTTGTTCTCCTCGAAGAGCGCGATGAGCCGCTCCAGGTAGGTGGCGTGCAGCCGGTCGACGGCCTCACGGGACGGGCAGGGCGTCCGGGGCACCGGGATGGGCGCCCCCACTAGGGGAACAGACGGAGTTAGCGGCAGATCCCTCCCCCCGCCACCACCGCCTCCACCCCACCCCAGAGACGCGTCGTTAAAGTCTGGCTCCGTATGGGGCAATCGCCCTGATCCCCTGGGGTGGGCATGGGGGGGACTGGGTCAGAGAACAGCTGGCAAAACCCACGTCGCACCAGGCGCTTCAGACAGACACCCCCCAGTCACCAGCTCCCCCCACAGCCCAGCTGGGGTCCCTTCCCGCTCCCTGCCCCCACCCCCGGCAAACAGCTTCCCGCTACAGCCGTTCAGCACAGGATGTGTCGACTTCGGCACCCCAAAGCTGCTGCAGGGAGAGAACCCAGGAGTCCTGGCTCCTGGCCCCCCCTGCTCTAAACCACCAGCCTTCACTCCCCTCCCAGCGCCGGGGAGAGAACCCAGGAGTCCTGGCTCCCAGCCCCTCCTGCTCTAACCCACCAGCCCCCACTCCCCTCCCAGCGCCGGGGAGAGAACCCAGGAGTCCTGGCTCCCAGCCCCTCCTGCTCTAACCCACCAGCCCCCACTCCCCTCCCAGCGCCGGGGAGAGAACCCAGGAGTCCTGGCTCCCAGCCCCTCCTGCTCTAACCCACCAGCCCCCACTCCCCTCCCAGCGCCGGGGAGAGAACCCAGGAGTCCTGGCTCCCAGCCCCTCCTGCTCTAACCCACCAGCCCCCACTCCCCTCCCAGCGCCGGGGAGAGAACCCAGGAGTCCTGGCTCCCAGCCCCTCCTGCTCTAACCCACCAGCCCCCACTCCCCTCCCAGCGCCGGGGAGAGAACCCAGGAGTCCTGGCTCCCAGCCCCTCCTGCTCTAACCCACCAGCCCCCACTCCCCTCCCAGAGCCGGGGAGAGAACCCAGGAGTCCTGGCTCCCAGCCCCCCCTGCTCTAACCCACCAGCCCCCACTCCCCTCCCAGAGCCGGGGAGAGAACCCAGGAGTCCTGGCTCCCAGCCCCCCCTGCTCTAACCCACCAGCCCCCACTCCCCTCCCAGAGCCAGGGAGAGAACCCAGGCGTCTGGGCTCCCAGCCCCCCGGCCCCGGCCTACCCACGGTGTGGATGGGGCTGCGGAAGGGCAGCAGGCCGAAGCTGTACTGAAAGACCCCACGGGCGTGGAACAGGGGCAGCGCCAGCCCCATGAGCTTCTGCAGCCGCTCCTGCACGGCCCGCACCAGCGAGCCCCGGGGGTTCGGCACCTGGTGGAACAGCTCGTTCTCCCCGAAGGAAAACACGGGCACCAGGGCGGCGCTGCGGGGAGAGGGGCGGGTCAGGGGGAGCCTCCAGGACCCGTGGCCCCCACCCCCCATGTGCTGGCCCCCCCTTGCACCACCTGCTGCTCTCCCCTGGACGCCTCCCCCAGATGCCCCCTACTCCAATGCCCCCCCCCACTGCTCCAGCCACTGCCCCACAGTTCCACCCGCCCAGATCTGTGCCCCTCCTGACACCCCCCCTGCTCCCACAGCCCCCCACACCTCCCCTCCACATCCAGCCCTCAGGATTCCCACAGCCCCACCTGCCCCCAAATCCTCCCCTGCTGCACCCCCTCCACTTTGTAACCCCCTCCCCAGCCCCCCCAAATCCCCAGCCCCCCCATACCACAATCCCCCACACGCATCAATTCCATTCCCCCCCCCCCCGAGTCCGTTTCCCCCCCCCCGCACCTGAGCCATTCCAGCTCCCTTCCCCTGCCGCCACCCCACAGCCACCCCCCGGCCTCCAGGCTCACAAACCCGTGCTGCAGGGCTGCCTTGATGAACCCCTTACGGCTGAGGATCTGGAGGGTCAGTGCCCCAGGCCGGGCCTCCAGCGACTCAGGGGGGCCCCCCACTGCGATCACAGCCACCTGCCCCCCGCCCTCCTGGTCCAGCAGGTAGGAGACACTGGCCTTGTCCGAGGAGACCAGACCTGGAGCGAGAGAACAGGACAGTCACCGCGCTGCCTGGGCCGAGAACCCAGGAGTCCTGGCTCCCAGCCCCCCCTGCTCTAACCCCCCAGCCCCCACTCCCCCGCCAGAGCCGGGGAGAGAACCCAGGCGTCCTGGCTCCCAGCCCCTCCCTGCTCTAGCCACCAGCCCGCACTCCCCTCCCCGAGCTGGGGAGAGAACCCCGCCGCCCCGGCCCCCCCCCCCCCCGGGGGGGGGGGTGCGGGCGGGAGGGCAAGAGCAGGGGGGGCTGGGGACGAGGCCGCCGGGGTTGTCGGGCCGGGCCCGGGGGGGGCGGGGGGCAGGGCCGCTGGGGTTCGCCCCGGGGTCGGGGAGGGGGGGGGGGTGGGTGGGTGAGGGGGGGGGGGGGGCGCGGGGCGGGGGGGGGTTGGGGGGGGGGCCCCCCCCCGCTGAGCGCCAGCCCCCCCTCCCCCCCCAGACCCCGGAGAGAACCCGGGCGTCCCGGCCCCCCCCCCCCCCGACCCACCCCCCCCCCCTCCCCTCCCAGACCCAGGAGAGAACCCAGGCGTCCGGGCCCCGCTCTCACCCCCGCTCATGATGTAGTCGCGGAAGAGGGGCAGGCGGAACCAGAAGGGCAGCATGAGCAGGTGGGGCGTGAGCCCCGGGAACAGCTCCCCGAACCCGGTGGCCTCGGTGCAGAAGTTCCCGAAGGCGCCGGCCACCAGCACCCCGTGGGGGTGGAACCCGAAGAGGTAATTGCGGGCGGGGTCCAGGGGCGCCGTCTTCACCAGCTGCGGAGAGAGGGGAGGGCTGAGAGAGGGGGGGGCCCCCCCAACATGGGGCAGCAGGAGCGGGGCAGGGGAAACCGGGGGTGCCAAGACACCGCAGGGTGGGGTACACCCCAGGATGCAGCAGCCCCCCTCACCCAAGGGCCACCAGGGCAGGGACACAATATGGGGCACGGGGGGACAGTCCCCCTCACCCAAGGGCCACCAGGGCAGGGACACAATATGGGGCACGGGGGGACAGTCCCCCTCACCCAAGGGCCACCAGGGGGGGACGACACACGATATGGGGCCCGGGGGGGGGGGGCGCAGCCCGGGGGGTCTCACCGTGATGGGGAAATAGTCTCGGAAGTGCCGCCAGACGGGCCAGTTGCGGACCCAGGGCGAGCGGCGCCCCCCGCGGGCCGGGGTCTCCCGGTCCAGGTAGAGCCAGGCCAGGTAGAGCAGAGCCGGCAGCCAGAGCTCCCGCAGCAGCGCCAGCAGGAACAGGGCCAGGCAGCACTGGGCTGGGGGGGGGGGGGGGGGGGGAAGGGGGGGGGGGGGGGGGGGGGGGGGGGGGGGGGGGGGGGGAGAGAAGAGGGGAGTTAGGGACCAGCCCCCCCCCAGTGCACCCAACCCCCCCACCACAGGGCTGCTCCCCCCCATGTACCCCCCAGGGCCGGCTCCAGGCACCAGCTGACCAAGCAGGTGCTTGGGGCGGCCCCTCGGGAGAGGGGCGGCACGTCCAGCGATTCGGCGGAGGGTCCCTCACTCCCGCTCGGAGCGAAGGACCTCCCGCCGAATTGCCGCCGCAGATCGCGATCGTGGCTTTTTTTTTTTTTTTTTTTTTTTTTTTTTTTTTTTTGTTGGCATAAAACCTTGGG
>QXTE01000568.1:171970-186275 GCA_003942145.1 Platysternon megacephalum
GATAGATAGATAGATAGATAGATAGATAGATAGATAGATAGATAGATAGATAGGGTGGGTGGGGATAGATAGATAGATAGATAGATAGATAGATAGATAGATAGATAGATAGATAGGGTGGGTGGGGATAGATAGATAGATAGATAGATAGATAGATAGATAGATAGATAGATAGATAGATAGATAGATAGATAGAGGGGGTGTGTGGGATGGACAGACAGACAGCTACTCTCTCTGTGTCCCATGATGCCTTTGCAGAAGCCCTGCATTCAGTGACACGCGTGTAACACGCCTCATGCCCACCCATCTGACCGAAGCCGCCGCCCTCCCGCTTGGTCCAGCTCCGCCTCCCACTTCCCGCTCCTGCAGTGCTTGGGAATCTCCCACAATGCACTGCAGCGGCGCTGGTACCCGGGGTACCCCACGGCTCCCTGCGCCCACCAGCAATGAATGTGGTGGCGGGAGGGGGTGCAGTGAGGCTGTGTCAACCCTTGCACTGCTGCTGTTACCAAAGGGGGGGAGGGATAGCTCAGTGGTTTGCGCATTGGCCTGCTGAACCTAGGGTGGTGAGTTCAATCCTTGAGGGGACCACTTAGGGAATTGGGGCAAAATCAGTACTTGGTCCTGCTAGTGAAGACAGGGGGCTAGCCTCAATGACCTTTCAGGGTCCCTTCCAGTTCTATGAGATAGGTATATCTCCATATATTATTTATTAAATTAAGCACCCTCCCCCTGGCTGAGAGAGCGAATCAAGCAGGCTGTTTATCTTTAGGACCTACAGGAAGGGGGGGGGGCCTCGCTGAGACGGGTTTTCCCCCTGAGCAGCAGGGCCCAGGGGAAGAGGTGGGCAGGCAGCAGACAGAGCGACGGACGCAGAGTCAGGGCCGGAGCTGCGAGGAACCGCGGTGCTGGTGACGCGCCCGCGGGGTGAAATAAGCCATCGCCACAGGATGCCACACAACATCCGCTCCACCCCCCTCCTTTATCAGCACCATCCTCCTGTCCCGAGGCCAGGGCAGGAAACCACCGCTGCTGAGGCCCTGCTCTGAAACAGACCCAGGTGTTCGGGAGGGGCAGCTGTCACCGTCCCCACGACCCTCCCAGGAACTGGCCAAGATCATCCCCTGCGGGCCAGAGCCCGAGATGGGCCATAACACCCTGGGCGTCACAGAGGGGTGGGGAATCGGTATCTCAAAGTGTCACACGAGAGCATGAAAGTGCCACCCTGGCGTGGCACCGGGAGGGGACGGCTCAGGGAGGGGACAGCTCCGGGGGGTGGCACAGGGAGAGGACGGCTCTCACAGTCTCTAGGAGGAACCCGTCAGTGGGCCAGACCCCCGAGGGGTCTCCCCCTTCCTCCAGGGTCGGCCACGCGGCTTTGCCGCCTCCTTAGGCTGGAGCTCGGGGCCTGCAGCCCCCCACCCCCACCCCGCTGCTCCCGTCTGTGAGCTCCGGTCCCTGGGGGGGACTCGCCCGCTCTGCAGAGATTAACGCCCCTCGCCCGGCGTTTGCAGTGTCGCTCACACGCCGCTGTCAGAACAGCCGGGTTTATTCGTCCCCCGGCCCCCGGCACAGGCCCTGGTGAGCGTGGAGAACAGACAGGTTCAGCCCGGCCCCATCCGGGTCACCCAGAGCCCAGCCAGGCAGGGCCCCCGGCTCCCGCTGGGCCCTTCGGTCTCGTTCCCACCTGGCTCCGCCTCGGTTCTTGGCTCTCCGGCTGGTCGCTCGGTGCTAGGTATGAAATGTCCCGGTAACTGGTGTCACGGCGTCCCCGGGCGGTGCCCTGGAGCTGCTCCCTACGAGGCCCGGCCGGACTCTGGGGGAGTCTCCTGTCTCGGGGCCGACTGTCTGCAGGGCAAGGAGCTCACACGGCTTCACCTCCTGGGTCTGACCCCGGAGCATTCAGCATCCTCTGCCCCTCCGTGCGCTTCCCACAGCGAGTCGCCCGGGCGGGGTCCGGGGGCAGCCAGAGGGTCCTGCCCCCCAGCTCCGCAGTCAGACGTGACTCTCAGCCAGCCGGGAGAACAGCGGTTTATTACTCGACAGGAACACGGCCTAGAACAGAACTCGTTAGTGTAAGCAGAGTCAGGATGAGCTCTACTCTGACATCTGGTGGTGAATTATGGCGAGTGTGGAAAACAACTTCAGGGGCTGATCTTGTTTGCATAGGCACACTCACTCCGCCTAGCATGAGCCTACAGCAGCCCAAAATGGTAACTTTGGCTGTTGTAGGATCCCCAGTTTCTCTGTTATTGGGGCAGGAAGAATAAAGTGTTGTTACCCTGGTTATGTGAATCAAGGCCAGTGGAACTGTTTTATGACAGAGGGACTCACCATCAACTAAGTAGCACTTGCTAGACAAGGGACATGGGTTCCAAAACCCAGTGAATGAAGAGAGGTTGGGGACAGGTGTTTGTACCTCAGGGGCTTGGGTTTTAGGGCCTGCAACACTGATTGCACCCCTGTTTCCCCTCCTTTGAATGTGAGCGTTAACTTTGATCCCATTAGGAGTCTAGTTACAGACTGCTGAGCTGAATTTGCTTTGGGCCAATGGTGCACCAGCACTGGGGCTCCCCTACTACACGCTGAAATCACTGAGTGCTGAAATCACTGAGTGCTGTGTTAACTAGTGGGGGAGGCTGAAGCTATATTGCTGATCGGCTGGTGGAGTGGAGCAGTTTGTGGCGTGGCTAATGGAGTGTGGGGGAGTCCGGGCCCTGCACCCCAGGCTTCCTGTGATTCATCATAACTCTCAGCCAGCCAGTAAAACAGAAGGTTTATTGAGACGACAGGAACACAGTCCAAAACAGGTCTTGCCAGTACAGACAACAGGATTCCCTTTAGTTAGGTCTATCTGGGGGCCCCAGGTACAGACAACAGGATTCCCTTTAGTTAGGTCTATCTGGGGGCCCCAGGGAGGCCACGCTCCCCACTGGGAAGCCCAAGCCCCATCAGGCTCCCCTTTCTATTTCCAGCCAACTTCCAAAACTGAAAACCCTCCTTCCAGGCGTCTCCTGTCTCCCTTCCCCCCGGCTCCTCCCCCAGCCTTTGTCCTTTGTCCAGATTCCCAGGTCAGAGGTGTTACCTGGTCTTCAACCCCCCTCCTGGGTTCTCATGTTACCTGCTCAGCTATCTCCCTTCCCCCATGCAGACAGTCCGAGCCCAGCTCCCCTGCAACCTTCCCCCTCAGTATTCAAAGAACACCACAAAACATTCTCACTTCGTCACAGGGAGCAGTTTGCGGGACGGTTGGCGCGGGACAGCGAGCGGAGCAGTTTGCGGGACGGTTGGCGCGGGACAGCGAGCGGAGCAGTTTACGAAGCGGCTGGCAGAGCAGAGCAGTTTGAGGGACGGTTGGCGCGGCCCGCGGGACAGTGAGCGGAGCAGTTTGTGGGACGGTTGGTGCAGCTCACGGGATGGATAGTGGAGTGGAGCGTCTCGTGGTGAAGGTGGCAGCAGAACCCCACGGAGAGGCGGGGCAGTTGGCCTCGGACCATGTAAGGTGCCCCTTAACACCCTGCGTACCCTTTCTCCTCCCCCCCTCTTCCACCCAGGCTGTGGGGGGCAAAAACTCTGCAGCTCTGGGGCTGCACTGACCAAGGACAGAGACTCTTGGGTTGTTGGACTCAAGAGACTTTAGGGGTGTTGGACTTTTGGGACTTTGGGGTGATCGTTTGGGTTGTTGGACTTAAGACCCTGAGGGGAAAAGGACACTGCCAACCTTACTTGGGGGTGGGTCTTTTGCTCATGGTTTGTATTATGAATCCTGTTTGTGGTGTTTCCCCAATATAATGCCGCATTGTTTCCCTCCTTTATGAAAAGGATTTTGCTACACTCAGACTCCGTGCTTGCGAGAGGGGAAGTATTGCCTCTTAGAGGCGCCCGGGGGGTGGTATGAAATTGTCCCAGGTCACTGGGTGGGGGCTCGAGCCGGTTTTGCTTTGTGGTATTGAAACGGAACCCCTAGATACTGAACCCGGCCCTTGTTGCTGCCAACTCAGATGGGCAGAAGGGTTACACTAGCACAAGTCCATCTTGGGGAGTCGTGGGCCAGACGCCCTGGACTCCCCCTCTTCCAGTCCCCCCCCCCCACGCAGACTGCCAGACTCCAGCCACCCGAACTCAGACACCCCCTCATGCCCCTCCTCCTTCTCTGTGTCTCGCTTCCCGGGCCAAACGTGTCACCTGGTCACACACACACCCCTCCTGGGTCTCAGGTTACACAGGTGCAAACAGCTGGGCAGCCTCACCACACCCCCAATTCCCACCCCCGAAGTATCGGTGCAGCACACAGGGAAACTGAGGCACACACCGGCTTAGTATAGGACAGTAAGACTCACATGCAACATAACAAGATGAATAAAACCCCGACTTCGTCACATCTCTCCCCCCTCCGAGACCGAACTGAGCGGGGTCACTTTAGCCAGGGACCTGGGGAAGTTCCAGCCCCCCTCTCCGGGACAACGCATCCGCTATAACGTTGGCACTCCCCTTAGCATGGACCACGTCCATGTCGTAATCCGGAAGCTGGAGACTCCACCTCAGGAGCTTGGCATTGGCCCTTTTCATCTGGTGTAGCCACATCCGGGGCGAATGGTCGGTGTACACGGTGAAGCGCCGCCCACATAGATACGGCTGCAGCTTTTTAAGGGCCCACCCCATGGCCAGGCACCACTTCTCTATGGCTGCATAGTTCTGCTCCTGGGGCAGCAGCTTCCTGCTCAGGTACACGATGGGGTGTCTCTCTCCCTTTCCGTCAACCTGCATTAGCAGCACACCCAGTCCCGTGTCCGAGGCGTCGGTGAACACCATAAAGGGCTTGTCAAAGTCTGGGTTTACCAGCACCGGGCCCTTGACCAGATCCTCCGCCAGCGCCCGGAGAGCCTCCTGGCACTCCTCGGTCCAGATCACCTTGTCCGGCTTCCCCTTCTTGCACAGCTCCGTGATGGGGGCAGCTAGGGAGCTAAAGTGGGGCACGAACCTCCGGTGGTACCCCGCCATCCCAATGAAAGCCTGGACCTGCTTCTTAGTCTGGGGAGCGGGCCAGTCTCTGATCACCTCCACCTGGGCCCGCTCTGGCTTTAGGCAGCCGCTCCCCTCACTTTGTGGCCCGGGTACGACACCTCTGACCTCCGCACCTTGCACTTCTCAGCTTTTATAGTCAGGCCTGCGTCCCGGAGCCGGTCCAGCACTTGTTGTACCTGGGACACGTGACCCTCCCAGGTCTGGCTAAAAACGCAAATGTCATCAATATACACCAGGGCAAAACTCTCCATCCCCCTCAGTAGCTGATCCACCGGGCGCTGGGAGGTGGCAGGTGCCCCCTTTAGGCTGAAAGGCAGGACCAGGGACGCGTATAACCCCAGAGGGGGGATAAAAGCCGATTTCAGTCGGGCATCCGGATCCAAAGGTACTTGCCAGTGGCCCTTGGTGAGATCCATAGGAGTGAGATAACGAGCCCCCCCTAGTTTGTCTGGAAGCTCGTCAGGCCTAGGCCATGGGGTAGGCATCAAACTTGGTGATGTCATTAAGCCTCCGGTAATCCACACAAAGCCGGATTGACCCGTCCTTCTTGGGGACCAGCCCCACGGGAGAGGCCCATGGGCTGTTGAACGGCTGGATCACCCCTAAAGCCAGCATGTCCCCGACCTCTCTCTCCAGGTCTGGGGCTGTTCTCCCAGTGACCCTGAATGGAGAACACCTGATGGGAGGGTTGGGTCCCATCTCCACCCAGTGCACAGCCAGGTTAGTGAGCCCAGGCCGGCTGGAGAACAGCTGCCGGTATGAACGCAGCTCGGCTCTGATCTCTGCCGGCTGGGCCGGGGTGAGCTGGTCTGAGAGGGGGATTGATTCCAGTGAGGGGCTGGCTCCCGTCTCAGGGAGGAAACCCACCAGGGGGTCCTCTCCCGTCTCCTCCCACTGCCCACACACGGCCAGCACCAACTTCTCCCTGTCCCAGCACGGCTTCGTCATGTTGACATGATGCACCCGGTGGCTGTGAGCCCGGTTGGACAGTTCCACCACATCGTTCACCTCGTTTACCTGTTGGATGACCTAGAAGGGGCCGTCCCAGGCAGCTTGTTCTTCCTCACGGGGATGAGGAGCATCACCTGGTCCCCGGTGGCATAGGAGCAGCACGTGCTGAGCGGTCGTACCAGACCTTCTGCTTCCTCTGGGCCCTGGCTAAATTCTCCCCGGCCAAGCCCATGAGCTCCACGAGCTTTTCCCGGAAAGTCAGAACATACTCCACCCCTGATTCCCCATCGGGAGAGGCCTTCCCCTCCCACTCGGCCCTCATCAAGTCCAGGGGCCCCCTCCCCCTCCTCCCGTACAGCAACTCGAACGGGGAGAACCCGGTGGATTCCTGGGGCACTTCCCGGTGTGCGAACAGCAGGTGGGGTAGATACTTGTCCCAGTCCTGCGGGTGCTGGTCCATAAAGGTTTTCAGCATCGTCTTTAGGGTCCCATTGAGCCTCTCCACCAGCCCGTTGGACTGGGGGTGATACGCTGAGGCCCAGGAGTGTCGGACCCCAAACCTCTCCCACGAGCACTGGAGCAGGGTTGACATGAAGTTAGACCCCTGGTCTGTCAGGACCCCCTTGGGGAACCCCACTCTGCTGAAAACACTCAGCAGCACGTCTGCCCCGGCGTCTGCCTCGATAGAAGACAAGGCCATTTTGACGAAGTGGGAATGTTTTGATGTGTTCTTTGAATACTGAGGGGGGAGCATTGACTGGGGAAGGCTGCAGGGGAGCTGGGCTGGGACTGCCTGCATGGGGGAAGGGAGGAGACCTGAGCATGTAACATGAGAACCCAGGAGGGGAGTTGGAGACCAGGTAACACCTCTGCCCGGGAACCTGGACACAGGACAAAGGCTGGGGGAGGAGCCGGGGGGAAGGCCAGAAAGGAGACGCCTGGAGGGTTTTTCAGTTTGGGGCTGGCTGGAAAATGGAGAGGGAAGCCCTGATGGGGCTTGGGCTTCCTGACGGGGCCGTGGCCTCCCTGGGGCCCCCCAGATGGACTTAACTAAAGAGGTCCTGTTGTCTGTACCGGCAAGACCTGTTTTGGACTGTGTTCCTGTCGTCTCAATAAACCTTCTGTTTTACTGGCTGGCTGAGAGTCACGGTGAATTGCAGGAAGCCGGGGGGGCCGGGCCCGGACTCCCCCACGCTCCATGACAGCCACTGTGGTGGGTTGGGTCACAGAAACCCCCTTGGGAACTGCCACCTGATGTGCTGAGACTGCCCCTGAGCCCGTTTTCCCTGCCAGCCTGGGACTTCAGTACCCTGTCTTGTTGAGCCAGACACGCCAGCCTGATGCAAACACAGACCCAGGTCTGAACCACAACCCCCACAAGCTGCAGGCTTCACTGAAAACAGCTTCAGAAGTGTTCCTGTCTCCAGCACCCAGATACCCAGCTCCCAATGGGATCCAAACCCCAAATAAATCTGTTTTACCCTGTATAAAGCTTATATAGGATAAACTCATACATTGTTCGCCCTCTATAACACTGATAGAGAGAGATGCACAGCTGTTTGCTCCCCCAGGAATTAATACATACTCTGGGTTAATTAATAAGTAAAAAGTGATTTTATTAAATACAAAAAGTAGGACTTTAGTGGTTCCAAGTAATAACAGACAGAACAAAGTGAATTACCAAGCAAAATAAAATGAAACACGCAAGTCTAAGCCTAATACAGTAAGAAAGTGATTACAGATAAAATCTCACCCTCGGAGATGTTTCAATAAGTTTCTTTCACAGACTGGACACCTTCCTAGTCTGGGCCCAATCCTTTCCCCTGGTACAGCCCTTATTCCAGCTCAGATGGTAGCTAGGGGATTTCTCATGATGGCTCACCCCTTTGTTCTGTTCCACCCATTTATATATCTTTTGCATAAGGCGGGAATCCTTTGTCCCTCTGGGTTCCCCCCCCCCCCCCTTCTCAATGGAAAAGCACTAGGTTAAAGATGGATTCCAGTTCAGGTGACATGATCACATGTCACTGTAAGACTTGAGTACCCACTTGCCAGCACACACATATACGGGAAGACTCACAGGTAAATACAGCCATCTGCAGTCAATTGTCCTGGTCAAGATTCCAAACCACCATTAATGGCCCACACTTTGCATAATTACAATAGGCCCTCAGAGTTGTATTTCATATTTCTAGTGTCAGAGACAAGAGTGGTACATTCATACAAATAGGATGATCACACTCAGTAGATTATAAGCTTTGTAATGATACCTTACCAGAGATATGTTACATGGCACATGTAGCATAAAACATATTCCAATTATGTCATATTTACATTCATAAGCATAGTTCTATAACGCCTTATGGGGTGCAACATCACACCCTCCTCCTGAACTTACTGCCAGAGACTTGGACACTGTCCACGGCGGAGGCAGTACATGTAAAATCCCTGTTTCTCTCTGGTCACACCCCCTTTCAGTACCTTTAAACCATATGATGTCATTCATAGGTGTTCTAGCAAGGTTTGGGGTTCCTGGTCTACTGAAAACATGTTGGGGTGTAGTGCTGCTAACAGAATGCAGACAGCAATATCTGTTAAAGTGGAGGCGTCTTGGCATTTAGCCACCAATGCCATGAGGCGGTGTGCCTCAGTTTCCCCTTCCACACAGCAGCGTGGGCCTGTTATGCTGTTGCAGCTGTGCCAAGCTTCCAGTCTGTTTACAGGTAAAGGCTGAAAAGTGACATGCTTGTGGGGCTGTCTTGTTACCATCCCTAGCATGTACAACAGTCTCTTCCACAAATCAGGTATGTCCCACATCTTTAAAGGGTTAACCACTAGTATTAACTCCTTTGTCTTGACCCATAGATGACATAGCAGAAGACATAAGATTAACAGCAAATCTACGGCGGACAGGCTTTGTTCACACAATTTAGCTTGTTTAGTGTCTACTGCATTTTTCCATTTCTTTGTGCCCCCTGGTAGGCACGCTGATGCAGATTCTTCTGCCTCTTTGGGGAAGGCTTTTAATTCAGGCATGTGTTTGAGGCTCTGGCCAGGAAAGGGTGCCCCTCCCTCTGGGATTTCTCTGGGCTGGACCCCACTCCCTTGTGAAGTAAGGCAAAGTTTTTCTTCCTCCTGCCTTGAAGAGACAGTTTTACCTCTTACAAGCGTAGCAAGAACAACATCTTTCAATGGGGTGCTTTGGACTGGTAAGACCCCCTCGGACACCCCACTCTCTCTTCCCAAAAGGTCAGCTGGGGGGGGCGGTGCTCTCCTCCAGGAGATCTGACCCCCGGTCTTCCCTTAAAACCGGATTCACAGGAGAGGGGTCTGGCATCTTAAATGCAGATTTTTCACCCTCCTCCTGGGCAAGATCCTCCCTACAAAAGGTGGGCGCACTCTCCGGCCCCCCTCTCACCTTCCATCTGGAATTCCCTCTCTGGGCTCCCCTCTGGGTCAGACACTCCTGTGCCCCCCAAAAGGGAAGGTGACCCTGGTCCAGCTATGGGCTCACAGCTACCAGCTATGATAGACCTATCACTGGCCAGCAAAATCCCCCCCCCTTTCACTCAGGTTGGGCTGGCACCCAGCTACAGCGTCCTTGGGATCTGTTCCCACCACAGCAGTCACCAGGACCCCAACTTCCACCTCCGGGACACACGTCTCTGTGCACCCCAGGGCAGGTCCTGTCCCCTGCTGACCTGCAGCCTCCTGGCAGTCAGTGGCTGTGGTGGCCCCCCTGTTACCAGGTGGTACATTCCCCACCCCCGGGGAGATGATTACAGGACAGGAGCTGGCTTCGTCCAGCCCCTCCCTCTGGAACTGCCCTTGAGCCCTGGGGCTACAGGAACTGGCTACAACCATCCCTGCCCCCGAAGCTGCTCCCTGTACTGCTGCAGGGGGAGCTAAGAGACACCCTCCTATTCCCCCAGCAGTCCATGTGACTTCACCCTCCCCTCCGGGGCTTTTAGCACAAGATTCCTTCTCACTGCTAACCAACCCTGGGACAGATTCTGCCACATCAAAGAAATCATTCCCCAGTAGAAACGGTGCAAAGTTGTGTGCCACCGTTGCAATAGTCAGTTCAGCCTGAAAACCTCCAGTTTCCATGTGTACCTTAGCTAAAGGTGCAAGGACTTTGTAACCCCCAACCAGCTCTAATTCTGCCATTTTCCCTGGCAACAAATCCTTCTCCTGGATCAGGTCCCTCCTGACCACAGAAATCTCTGCACCCGTGTCCCTCAATCCCAGGAGTACTTTCCCATTAAGTTTAACAGCATGCATATGCTCACTGCTTGGTTGTGTGGAAGCAAGCTTTACAAATCCTGTGTGGAAAGAGGAAGCAGCCTGGCTCTGAGAAGCAGCAGCTTCATGTGTTACTTGCTGCCTGTTCCCACTCCGCAAGGGACACTTATTCCTCAGGTGCTCAGTGGATTTACAATGATAGCACCTCTTGGGCTCCTCTGCTTGCACAGGAAATTTGGGACGAGTAACAGGGGAATGGGGAGGTGAACGTCCAGCCTCCTTTTTCCCAGGGGTAAAACAGTGATTTTGCTTTCCACCAACCACGTACCCTTCTGCCAGTGGTTTATGTTTAATTGCAGCTTGTGACTGCTCAAAAGAGTCTGCAAACTCAGCCAATCCACCCACTGCATCCACCTTTTTGTCCCACGTATACTGTTTTACATCATCACTGCACATGGACGGTGCCCTTCCTAACCTGAGAACCAGGAGAGGGATGCGACCAGGTGACCTGGGAAGCAGGACAAAGACCAGAGGAGGAGCAATGGGCATGTCGGCAGTAGCAGGGTCCAGGACAGTCTGCTGTGGGGGGACTGGAAGAGGGGGAGCCCTGGGCATCTGGCCTGGGGTCCCCCAATATGGACTGGGCTGAAAATCAGATTTCTGTGCTAACGAGTTCTGTTCTACGCCCTGTTCCTGTCGAGTAATAAACCTTCTGTTCTCCCGGCTGGCTGAGAGTCACGTCTGACTGCGGAGCTGGGGGGCAGGACCCTCTGGCTGCCCCAGGAGACAGTCTGCTCACGGAGAGAGGAGGCTCCCCCAGAGTCTGGGCTGGCTTCGTAGGGAGCAGTTCCAGAGCATCGCCCGGGGACGCCGTGACAAGGGGGCATGTAGGGCACAGGGGGGCTGGAGGACACGGGGGTGTGACGAAGTGGGAATGTTGTTAATGTTTCCTCTGAATACTGTGTGGGTGCCTCAGTTTCCCCTATGCAGTTCTTAAGTCTCTAGGTGGTGGGATAAGGGTGTGTGGTTGTTGCAGAGCGAAGGGCCAGTGCACATAAATACCTGACACTTTGTCTCCTGGCAACTGATGGCCTGGGCCCCTCCTCTGCAAAGGTGCCAACTGAAGGTGTTGGAGACAAAGAGATCAGGTGACCTCCTGGCCCGGGGAAAGGGACAAAGTCCAGAGGAGGAGGGGCTGGAGGGGGTTTTCAGTTTCGAGCTGGCTGGGGAAATGGAGGGGTGCCCGGATGGGGCTCTGGTCCCCCTGGGGCCCCAAGATGGACCTAACTGAGGGGGTCCTGTTGTCTGTACCTGCAAGACCTGTTTTAGACCCTGTTCCTGTCATCTAATAAACCTCTGTTTTACTGGCTGGCTGAGAGTCACGTCTGACTGCGAAGTGGGGGGTGCAGGACCCTCTGGCTTCCCCAGGACCCCGCCTGGGCGGACTCGCTGTGGGAAGCGCACCGAGGGGCATATGCTGAATGCTCCAAGGAGAGACCCAGGAGGTGAAGCTGTGTGAGCTTCTTGCCCTGCAGACAGTCTGCTCCGAGGGAGAGGAGGCTCCCCAAAGTCCTGACTGGCTTTGTGGGGAGCAGTTCCAGAGCATCGCCCGGGGACTCCGTGACAGGGGGAATCCATGGGCCCTGCATAATTGGGTGGGGGGCTGCAGGGGACATGGGATCTCGGCGGGAGGGATGCTGGAGCTGTGGGGGAGAGGACGGGGGGGGGGGTGCCAGGCTGCACCATAATTAGCTGCTCCAGTTCCCCTTTTCCCACTTCCCAGCAGCTCAGCCGGATCCGCAGAGGAACCAGCATCTCTGGACCGGGGTATCCCCCCGTCTGGTGACCCAGGCATGTCTGGGGCAGGGCTCAGCAGTGACACCGGGATCCTGGCCACCCCACAGCCCCCTGGGTAGCAGCCCCCGGCACACAGGCCACCCCAGGGTCACTAGCGCGTGTGAACTGGTGTGAAACCAAACCTCACCGGGCAGCAGGCCCCGGTAACTACTGATGGTGAGCCGGGCCTCACCCCCACCCCCGCCCCCAGCCGGTTCCCCCAATCCCCCCACGACGCAGCCAGCCCCAGCCCCTGCCCCCAGTTGGCCCCCCAACCCGCCCCCTTGCTCTAACCCACCAGCCCCCACTCCCCTCCCAGAACCGGGGAGAGAACCCAGGAGTCCTGACTCCCAGCCCCCCCTGTTCTCACCCACCAGCCCCCACTCCACTCCCAGAACCGGGGACAGAACCCAGGAGTCCTGGCGCCCAGCCCCCCCTGCTCTAACCCACCAGCCCCCACTCCCCTCCCAGAACCGGGGAGAGAACCCAGGAGTCCTGACCACTGCGCCCCTCCCCCCCCCCGCAGTGTCTCATTGGCACAGGGCAGGGGGGCGGATTTCACAGGAAGGACCAAGGTGCCACCAGCTTCCTCAAATGAGCAGGGAGGGGCGGGGGGGGCAGAGCCAGTGGGGCCGGAGTCGCCTTCACTGGGGCCATGCGCCGGGAGCTGCTGCTGCTGTTCCTGGTGGGGGGTGAGTGCCCTGGGGCGTGACACGGGGGTGCAGAGAACTGGGGCGCGGCCCCCTTGTCACTGGCGAGACCCGAACAGCAGGGGGTGATGGGGGGACAGGGAGGGGCTGGCTGGGGCAGGGGAATAGGGAGGGGGCACAGGGAGGGGGCAGGGGAATGGGGCGGGGGCACAGGGAGGGGTGGCTTCATTCACTGTTGGTGCTGGGGGGCTGGAAGGGGGCTGAGGAAGGCTGGGGGGTGTTTGTGACCCGCTGGCTGTGGGTGGGACCCCGGGGCCAGCCGCGGTGACGGGATTGTGTCTCTGGGTCTTCGCAGCGGCTGCCCATGATCCCCGGTACACGATAACCCAGCCCGAGTTCCTGCCGGCGCCGGCCGGGGGCTCCGTCACCCTGCCCTGCGCCTTCACCTACCCCCGCGAGATCGACCCGCTGCGGGACCTCCGGGTTTACTGGAGACGGGGGGGATTCTATGGCGAGTTTATCTACAATCACACCGAGGGGTTCACCCACCCGGATTACGGGGGCCGCATCGCCCTGGTCGGGGACCCGCACGGGAGCCGAACGGCCTCGATCCGCATCGACCGGCTGCGGGAGTCGGACGCCGCCATGTACATCTGTCATGTCAGGGTGCAGAAGAATGACAGCGAATGGGAGCAATGGCGCCGTCACCCTGGGATCAACCTCACGGTGACAGGTGAGAGGGGATGAACCGTGGGGGGCAGCGGGATACTGCAGGGGGAGAGAGAGAGAGAGAGAGAGAGAGAGAGCTGCTACTGGGCACAGATCCCCCACATCCAGGAGCAAGGGGGGGTCTCCCATACCTGGGGGGAAAGTGGGGGGAAACAGGGTCTCATCAGGAGGCAGTGTTGGGAAACAGGGTCCCTCTCATATCCAGGGGGATGTAGGGGGAAGCAGGGTCTCCCATACTTTGGGGGCCATAAAGGGGAGCAGGGACCCCCCATATTCAGAGGGCTGGGGGGGAAGGGGTCACTGCACCCTTCGAGCCGGGGAGCGGGTGGGTCTGGAGGGACAGAGTTTGCCAGGGGAGCCCGGACTCACCCGCTGTCCCCTGCTCCCTCCCCATGGCGGGAAGCTCCCAGCCCCACGGACAGCACGCAGCACCCAGAAATGGTCACAACTGATGCGGCATTTGCCGAGAGAACCTACTCCTGGCGCATCAACACCGTTCACCTCGTCCTCATCGGCCTCGTCCTGGTGCTTTCCAAGGCCGGTGTCTCCGTCGTGGTCTTTGCCCTGGGCCGGCGGCTGGGCTGGGATCACGGCCCAGAGAGGGTCACCGGGCGGGTGTCCGGGAGCGACGCACCATCGGCGTCAGGATTCGAACTCACCTCCCTGGCACAGAGCTCTCCGCCAGGTATCCCCAAGGAATGACACCGTCCAGCAGCAGTAGAATGGCTGTTATCTTCCAGAGAAACATCCGCTAGCCAGAGCAGAGAGGGATGGATAGTGTGCATGGGGGGGAGGGGGGAGGGTGGGGATAGATAGATAGATAGATAGAGGGGGTGGATGGGGATAGATAGATAGATAGATGGGATGGG
>QXTE01000568.1:188744-201065 GCA_003942145.1 Platysternon megacephalum
GGGGAGAGAACCCAGGAGTCCTGGCTCCCAGCCCCCCTGCGCTAACCCACCAGCCCCCGCTCCCCTCCCAGAGACGGGGAGAGAACCCAGGAGTCCTGGCTCCCAGCCCCCCTGCGCTAACCCACCAGCCCCCGCTCCCCTCCCAGAGACGGGGAGAGAACCCAGGAGTCCTGGCTCCCAGCCCCCCTGCGCTAACCCACCAGCCCCCGCTCCCCTCCCAGAGACGGGGAGAGAACCCAGGAGTCCTGGCTCCCAGCCCCCCTGCGCTAACCCACCAGCCCCCGCTCCCCTCCCAGAGACGGGGAGAGAACCCAGGAGTCCTGGCTCCCAGCCCCCCTGCGCTAACCCACCAGCCCCCGCTCCCCTCCCAGAGACGGGGAGAGAACCCAGGAGTCCTGGCTCCCAGCCCCCCTGCGCTAACCCACCAGCCCCCGCTCCCCTCCCAGAGACGGGGAGAGAACCCAGGAGTCCTGGCTCCCAGCCCCCCTGCGCTAACCCACCAGCCCCCGCTCCCCTCCCAGAGACGGGGAGAGAACCCAGGAGTCCTGGCTCCCAGCCCCCCTGCGCTAACCCACCAGCCCCCTCTCCCCTCCCAGAGCCGGGGAGAACCCAGGAGTCCTGGCTCCCAGCCACCCCCCAAAGTCAGGTGTGTCCTCTCCCCTCCCCTGCCCTGCTGTGGGGGTTGCTGGGATCAGGGGTGGGGGGGGTCTCCTACCTCCGCCTCCTTGTCCACTCCCGCAGGAGGTGGCCCAGCAGCAGGACGCTCCCCAGCAGGAAGAAGCCCCCGGCGCCCAGGGTCCCCAGCACATCGGGGCGCAGGAAGGCGTGGCCCAAGGAGTGGGGGGCTGGGGAGGGGTCAGTGGCTGCGGGGGAGGGGAGATAGATTGGAGAGCGTCCAGGGGTGGAGAGTGTCCAACCATCCCTCCAACCATCCCCCTGCACCCTGCTTCCATCCCTCCCTCACCACCCCGCTTCCATCCCCCGCACCCCGCTTCCATCCCTCCATCCCCACCCCGTTTCCTTCCCTCCATCCCTCCGCACCCTGCTTCCATCCCTCCCTCACCACCCTGCTTCCATCCCTCCATCCCTCCCTCACCACCCCGTTTCCTTCCCTCCATCCCTCCGCACCCTGCTTCCATCCCTCCCTCACCACCCTGCTTCCATCCCTCCATCCCTCCCTCACCACCCCGTTTCGTTCCCTCCATCCCCTGCACCCCGCTTCCATCCCTCTCTCACCAACCCGCTTCCATCCCTCCATCCCCTGCACCCCGCTTCCATCCCTCCCTCACCACCGCGCTTCCATCCCTCCATCCCCCGCACCCCGCTTCTATCCCTCCATCCCCACCCCGTTTCCTTCCCTCCATCCCTCCGCACCCCACTTCCATCCCTCCATCCCCACGCTGCTTCCATCCCTCCCTCACCACCCCGCTTCCATCCCTCCCTCCATCCCCCTGCACCTCTCTCTTATACCCCCCGCCATGTGCACACGAGTCAGCTCCCCGCCACCCCCCACAGTCCGGTGTGTCCCCTCCCCCCCCCTCCCCCCCCCGCCTCCCTCCCCCCCGCCCCCCGCCCCCTCCTTCCCCCCCCCCCCCCCGCCCGGCCCCCCCCCCCCCCCCCCCCGCACCCCCCTTCCCTCCCCCCCTCCCCCCGCCCCGCCCCCCCTCCACCCCCCCCGCCGCCCCCCCCCCCCCCCCCGTCCCATCCCACCCCCCCCCTCCCGCTCCCATCCCTCCAACCCCCTGCGCCCCGCTTCCATCCCTCCCTCACCCCCCCCCTTCCTCCCCTCCCTCCCTCACCTCCCCGCTTCCATCCCTCCCCCCCTCCCCACCCTGCTTCCGTCCCTCCCCCCCCCCCCCCTTCCTCCCCTCCACCCCTCCGCACCCCACTTCCTTCCCTCCATCCCCACGCTGCTTCCATCCCGCCCTCCCCGCCCCGCTTCCATCCCTCCCCCCACCCCCCCCCCCCTCCACCCCCCCGCCCCCCACTTCCCTCCCTCCCCCCCCCCCCTCCTTCCCCCCCCCCCCCCCCCCGCACCCCCCCCCCCCCCCCCCGTTTCCTCCCCCCCCCCCCTCCATCCCCCCCCCCCCCCCCGCCGCCCCCCCCCCCCCCCCCCGGCCCCGGGCCCCCCGCCCCCCCCGCCCTCCCCCCCTCCCCCCCTCCCCCCCTCCCCCCCCTCCCCCCCTCCTCCCCCCCCCTCCCCCCCCCTCCTCCCCCCCTCCATCCCTCCCTCCCTCCCCCCCCCCCTCCCCCCCGCCCGCCCCCCCCCCCCCCGCCCCTCCCCCCCCCCCCCCGCCCCCCGCCCCCTCCTTCCCCCCCCCCCCCCCCCTCTTCCTCCCTCCCGCCCCCCCCCCCCCCCTCCCTCCTCCCCCCCCCCCCCCCGGCGCCCCCCCCCCCGGCCCCGGGCCCCCCGCCCCCCCCGCCCCCCGCCTCATCCCCCCCCCCCCCCCCCCGGCCCCCCCCCCCCCCCCCCGGCCCCCCCGCCCCCCCCCCCCCCTCCCCGGCTTACTTCTGTTTATTGTTTGTTTTAGAAGTTTGTAAACCATAAACAAAAGATTTAGAAAAAAAAACACCCCCCCCCCCCTCCCCCCCGCCCGCCCCCCCCCCCCCCCCCGCACCCCCCCCCCCCCCCCCGCGTCGCCCCCACCCCCCCCCTCCCCCCCCCTCCTCCCCCCCTCCATCCCTCCCTCCCTCCCCACGCCGCTTCCTTCCCTCCATCCCCCATACCCCGCTTCCTTCCCTCCATCCCCCGCACCCCGCTTCCATCCCTCCATCCCCCTGCACCCCGCTTCCATCCCTCCATCCCCCTGCACCCCGCTTCCATCCCTCCCTCCATCCCCACCCTGCTTCCATCCATCCCTCCATCCCCACCCCGCTTCCATCCCCCCGGCCGGCTGCCCACGCACCGGGCTCGGGGATCAGGACCGGCAGGCACTGCTCCGACACGCCCGAGGGGAAAGTCGAGAACTTGCAGCAGTAGCGCGTGTCATTGTGCTGCAGGCCCAGGCTGGGCACCGTGAGTCCCACCTGCCCGTCGCCGGACACACTGGTGACCCGCAAGCGGCCCCGGACAGCGGGGAGCACGTAGGGCCCGTGCGTGGGGTCTATCACGGCCAGGTCCTCACGACTCCAGTTCTGGCCCCACCGCCACCAGCTCACCAGGGTGATGTGCTCCCGGCCCGGGAAGGCGCAGTGAAGCTGCAGGGGGGACCCCAGGGCAATGGGGTCCTCGGCCCAGAGCTTCAGCCCTGTCTTGCTGGTCCCTGGCGGGGAGAGAGGAGAGGGGTTAGACCCCCCAGAACCACTGGTCCCCCCCTGCCTCGCTCCCACCCCCCTGCTCTAACCATCAGCCCCCACTCCCCTCCCAGAGCCGGGGAGAGAACCCACGCGTCCCGGCCCCCAGCCCCCTCTCCCCTCCCAGAGCCGCGGAGCGAACCCAGGAGTCCTGCCTCCCAGACCCCCCTGCCCTCACCCCCCCGCCCCCGCCCCCCCCGCTCCAACCCACCAGCCCCCAACCCCCGCCCAAGGCCCGGGGCGGTGACCCCGGGTTCGCGGCCAAACCCCCCCCCCGCCCCTGCCCCCCCGCCCCCCCAGACCCAAGCCCCCAGCCCCCCCCGCTCTCACCCACCCGCCCCCCCGCCCCACCCACCGCTCGGCGAGCGGGCCCGAGCGGCCGGGCGTCCAGCCGCGTGCGCTAGCCGACCAGCCCCCACGCCCTCCCAGAGCCAGCGAGAGAACCCAGGCGCCCTGGCCCCCAGGCCCCTGCTCTGACCCACCAGCCCCCAACCCCCGCCCAAGGCCCGGGGCGGTGACCCCGGGTTCGCGGCCAAACCCCCCCCCCGCCCAGCGCCGGGGGGGGGAACCGGGGGGCCTGGCGCCCCCGCCCCCCCCCACTCCCCGCCCCGCAGCGGGGCGAGCACCCCGGCGCCCTGCCCCCCCCGCCCCCACCCCCCCCCCAGGGCCGGGGAGCGCACCCAGGCGTCCTGGCTCCCAGGCCCCCCGGCTCTAACCCCCAGCCCCCCCCGCCCCCCACCCCCCCCCAGAGCCGGGGAGGGACCCCAGCAGCCCGGGGCCCAAGCCCCCCCGGCCCTACCCACCAGCCCCCCCCCCCCGCCCACCCCCCCCCCCCAGCCCCCCCTGCTCTAACCACCAGCCCCCACTCCCCTCCCAGCGCTGGGGGAGAGAACCCAGGAGTCCTGGCTAACAGCCTCCTGCTCTAACCCACCAGCCCCCACTCCCTCCCAGAGCCAGGGAGAGAACCCAGGCGTCCTGGCTCCCAGGCCCCTGCTCTGACCGGTGTCCAGGCACTGGCTGAGGAGCAGGGCGACGAGCGGGAAGCTGCCGGGCCCGGCCATGGCGCTGCGGGAGCAGAGACAGCAGCAATCGCAGCTTTCGTTTCCCCCCTCGCCGGCAAACAGGAAAACGTCGCCTCCCACGCGCCCTGGGGCCCTGCCCGCGCCAGCCCCACATCTCCGGCCTCGCCGACGGGCCGGCTGCTGCTAACCACATCGTGCAGGGCCGGTCCCTTTCCCTCGCACACACGCCCGGCCCCGTGCAAAGCTCTCGCACGGCCTGTGCCAGGCACGCCAGTCTCAGGTCACCAGGGTCACGCCTGCCTCGTCCCAGCTGGCGTGCCCAGCTCCCGGCGAGAGCGTGGGAACAGAGACCCCCCCCCACACACACACACACAGACACACACACACCCAGCTGAGCCCTGGCGACACCCCACACGGGGCGGTCAGAGTCCGCAGTGCGGGGAGAGATGTGACGAAGTGGGACTGTTCTTAATGTTTTCTCTGAATACTGTGTGTGTGCCTCAGTTTCCCCTATGCAGTTCTTCAGTATCTAGGTGGTGGGAGAAGGGCGTGTGATTGTTGCAGAGCCCGAGAGGGCCAGTGTGATGGTGTCTCCATAGAGAATGGCCGACACCCTGTCTCCTGATGGCCTGGGCCCCTCCTCTGCAAGGTGACAACTGAGGGTGTTGGAGAACAAAGAGGTCAGGTGGCCTCCTGGCCCGGGAAAGAGCCAAAGCCTAGAGGAGGAGGGGCTGGAGAGTTTCAGTTTGGAGCTGGCTGGGGAAACGGAGGGAGGCCCAGAACCGGGGTCTGGGCCCCCTGCCCCCAGAATGGACCCGGCTGAGGGGTCCGGTTTCTGTACCTACAAGCTCTGGTCTGGACTCTGTTCCTGTCGTCTAATAAACCTTCTGTGTTACCGGCCGGCTGAGAGTCCCGGGGAATCGCAGGAACTGGGGGTGCAGGGCCCGGACTCCCCCACACGCCGTGACAGGGGGATGGACGGAGGTGGGGGGTTTAAGCCAGCACCCACCCATAGACACGCGCACGCACACACAGACACACCCACCCATAGATACACAGGCATGCACACACAGAGACGCACAAACACACCCACACACGCAGCCACAGACACATGCACATGGCACGCACACACAGACACACCCACACATGGACACACACACAGACACACCCACACATGGACACGGACACACACACACATGCAGCACACGCAGCACGGCACAGCGGGCGTAGTGCAAGGAACACCCACCGTGCCAGCATACACAGACTGCAACACACAACACAACACGTGTCCCCAGCCACACATGGCACACAAAGCACTGCGACACACAGCTGCACCAGTGCACCGTGGACACACGCTGTGTCACAAATCCATCCCGGGACGGCCCGCACAACCCTGACCCACACAACAACCGCCCTGCTATATCCATAGCACACTGCACTGCAGTCAACACACGCACAAACACACAGAGCCCAGGCCCGCACGGCAATGCACAACTCTACACAATGCAACAAGCAGGCAGGTTCCTAACAAACACCCACAGACACACTGCAGCCCCCCAGCCAGACCCACACAATTTGCAATGCAACACAGCAGCTCCAGCACACCCCCACCCCAGCCACACAACACGCCAGGCGCTGGGGACACCCCGCACTGCACCAGAAACCGCGCACAACAAACTCACAACGCTGCTCACCACATCGTACACACGCAGGGCATGCAATGGGCACACCCGGCCGTGGGGACGCAGCCTCTCCGCATCGGGGGGTGGGTGGGGTTCATATTGGGGTCTCCGAGCCCCCCGGCCCCCAAGTCTCCCCCCCCGCAGCCCAGGGCACCTCCCCCCCACACACACACACACACTTCACAAAAGCCAGTTTCAGTCTTTTTTTTTTTTGGACTGAACTGGCAAGTGGGGGGGGTGGGGGTCCAGAGTCAGCAGCCAAGCCCAGTGCATTGTGGGATAGTGAAGCCCGGTGCATTGTGGGACGGCTAAGCCTGGTGCATTCTGGGAAGGCCAAGCCCAGTGCATTGTGGGACAACTAAGCCTGGTGCATTGTGGGACAGCCACACCCGGTGCATTGTGGGCCGGCCAAGCCTGGTGCATTATGGGCCGGCTAAGCCTGGTGCATTCTGGGAAGGCCAAGCCCAGTGCATTGTGGGACAACTAAGCCCGGTGCATTGTGGGACAGCCACGCCCGGTGCATTGTGGGACGGCTAAGCCTGGTGCATTCTGGGAAGGCCAAGCCCAGTGCATCGTGGGACAACTAAGCCTGGTGCATTGTGGGACAGCGACACCCGGTGCATTGTGGGCCGGCCAGGCCTGGTGCATTATGGGCCGGCTAAGCCTGGTGCATGCTGGGAAGGCCAAGCCCAGTGCATTGTGGGACAACGAAGCCTGGTGCATTGTGGGACAGCCACACCCGGTGCATTGTGGGACAACTAAGCCTGGTGCATTGTGGGACAGCCACACCCGGTGCATTGTGGGACAGCTAAGCCCGGTGCATTCTGGGAAAGCCAAGCCCGGTGCATTGTGGGATGGTGCGTGGGGGTGGGGGTGCACAGCTGTGTGAGTGCACACTGGTGGGCATGTCTGCATCACGCCATACGCGGGGCAGTGCGTACGCGGGTGTCTCAGAACCGCAGGGCTGAAGGCCGGAAGGAACCACTCGACCCTCCTCCGTTACGGACGACCGGGAAGGAAATTATCTCGAACGCTCGTGGGTCAGCGTCCTCACCCATAAAGCCCAAGATGGGATGGGAGTTGGTGTCTGCTACAGGCTGACCGGCTCCTTAACCATCTATCTACGAGGGGGGGGGGGGGGAAGCTGCCCAATCACGGGGGATTTCAGGTTGAGCGACGTATTTCCTAGCTCAAAAAGCGTCGCAGCCAAAACAGGGCAAATCCTAGATGAGACCCCGTCTTGGCAGCCAAAGAGACACTGAGCACAGAACTAAAAATGAACGGTCGCTTTAGGTACCAGTAATCACGGCTTGACCACATTGCTAATGTGCAAACAAACGAAGTCCAAACCTGCGACAGATCTGCTCGGTGCTTTCAAAGAGACCATTTCACAAAGCAGATGACCATTCTGGCCCGACCTCAGCTGGGAGGAAGAATTTAATTAGAAAAAGGTGAATGATACTCAAAAAGCCACATTTCCACAATCGAAAGGAAGAAGTGCATATTGGTTAAAAAAACCAACCTGGTTTAGAGGGGGAAGTGTAGGCAGCTATAAAAAAGTAAAAATAAATAACTGGAAGAAAGGGCAAGTTGGCTGTAAGGAAAATGGATCCGAAGCTAGGAATTGTAGAAAATTGATAAGGGAAGCGAAGGGACACCAGGAGAAATCTGGGACCGGCAGAGTTAAGGACAAAGGAAGGTGTTTTTAAAAGTACATTAGGAAGAAAAAGAAATTCTGACAATGGTATTGGTCCATTACAGGAGGGAAACGGTAGAATTATCATCAGTAATAATTAGGGTGACCAGACAGCAAGTGTGAAAAATCGGGACAGGGGGTGAGGGGTAATAGGAGCCTATATAAGAAAAAGACCCCAAAATCGGGACTGTCCCTATAAAATCGGGACATCTGGTCTCCCTAGTAATAATGCAGAGACGGCAGAAGTGTTTACTAATTATCTCTGTTCTGTATTTGAGAAAAACGGTTGCTGTCGTCATGTCACATGATCACTTCATTTATATTGATTTTAGTCAGGCTTTTGACACGAGTCCCACATGCCAGGCTCGTAAGCAAACCAGGGAAATGGGGTCGAGATGCAATTCCAAAGAGCCGTCGTCAAAGGTTTGTGGTCGAACTGGGAGGGCGTATCTACTGGGGTCCCCCAGGGGCCAGTCTTGGGTCATCTTCATTAATGACTCGGATACAGGGGCGGAGAGGCGGCTCGTAAACGCGGCAGAAGCTGGGCGGGGTCGCAAGCACTTTGCAGGACAGCGGCAGAATTCAAAACAACCCTGACAAAGGGGGAGAATTGGTCTGAAATCCACAAGGTGCAATTCAGTAAAAACCAGAGCAAGGAACCGCACGAAATCAAACGCGCGGCTACAAACCCACCGGCGAGGTGGTCGTCCGGCTGCAAAGGCCTGGGGCTTAGAGCAGACCCCAGCTTGCATAGGAGCGAACAGGGCGATGCAGTTGCACAAAGGGTAATTTCGTTCTGGGTAATTTCGCTATTTGAACAGGGTAACCAGGAAGGGTCATTCTAGGCCTGTCGGCCCGACACGCTTCCCAGGCAAGAGAACGGAGCGGCCGAGACAGGATCCGACTGATCGTGAAGCAGGATATCATCATTCGGGCCAGTCCGTGCGGGTGTGTGGAGAATAGATCCCGTCCAGCAAAGGGGCTCGCTCTGCTTGCGCGGGCAGGGCGGGTTTGGCCGGGCGAAGGCCGCAGGGCGGCTGTAACAGCCTGAGGCGTCGGCGGGACTAACGAGCGCCGGGTCAAACGAACCCGGGCCCGCGCTCTGTGGCTGAGAAGCCGGCTCCCGGCGAAGCCTCCCCGTGGAGCAGGCCTGGCAGACGACATCGGCTCACCACCCCCCCCCCCGCCCCCCCATCAAGTTGGCAGAAGACCCAGAAATTGCGGGAGGCGAATTCAGTCCAGGGACCAGAACCCCGTGGGTCAGACGATCCCATGGCAGCCCCCTCACGGGCAGAGACCGAGGGGCCGCCAGCGCCCTGGGACCCGGCCCGGCCGCGGGGGGGGGGAGACGGGCCCAGAGGATCTAGCAGACGCCCTGCCCCACAGGTTACTGAGCTGGGGGGGAGGAGGGATCCTTTCCCTGCCCCCCCCCCCCCCCGGCATCCCAGCCGGACGGAGTGTGGGTGCACAAGGGGTGAGCCCCACAGCCAGGGGCTGCACCCCCCCCGGCCCCTCTCGGGGGGGGGAGTCGCAGCCCCAAGGGGAAGGACCCTCCCTGCCCCCCCACCAACCAGAGAGTGGGTAAAGGCCGGGCCCACCCTGCAGCCAATCGCCTCGCTCCCCAGGCGCCAGCCCTCCATGACATCACAGCTCACCCCTCTATGACATCACTGTAGGGCGGGAAGTGGGGGGGGGGGGGGGAAGCAGGGCCAGCAACAGGCCCCTCCCCCAGCAGGACATAGAGGGGGGAGCGGCTAAACCCCCCCCCAGCCCATGACCCCAGAAATACCTCATCCCTGCCCCCTCCAAGGGCCCCGCCCCCCGCCCTGGGGAGTGGGGGGTCCCTGCGCTGCCCCCCTGCCCGGGACCCCCAGCCCCCCCTTCCCGCTCCACTATGAGGTCACAGGCCCTGGGTGCCGCCTCACAGTGGGACACACACACACACCCCCAGCCGTGGGGCTGCCCCCCAGGACAGAAGCTGCCGCCGGCCATGCCCTGCGACTCCTGCCAGCGCCTGGGCGACGCCACGCTGGGGGTCCTGGGCTTCCTGGTGCTGGTGTGTGTGGGGCTCAACACGACCAGCCTGGTGAGAGCCCGGGGGGCCGGCCCCATGGAGCCGGCCCCCCAGCCAGGCCCCCTCCCGCCCCACACTCAGGGCGTGGACCCCGGCGTCCGGGCCATATCCCACCTGGGGCCATTCCCGGCAGAAATACCCCCATGGGGGGACCCCGGGCTGGGGGAGCCAGTGAGTCTGCAGGGGGGAGACTGGGTCGAGGGGAGACACCTGGTGGGGCTGGGGCTGAGAGTGGGGGACACCGGCCTGGGGGGGCTGGGGCTGAAGGGGGGTGGAAGGGGCTGGGGGGGGCGGAGCAAGTGGGTCTGATCCATTTCCCCCCCCCCCAGCTCTGGCTGCACCTGAGACCCCTTGTCCAGCATCTGCTCCACCTCTGCACCCCAAAAGGTGAGTCAAGTGCAGAGAGCAGGGGCCCCCCCCTCTCCCAGCATCCTCTGGGGCAGGGCCCCCCCCCCCCCAGCATCCCCATCCCCCAGCATCCTCTGGAGCATGACACCCTTCCCCCAGCCCCCAACTTCCCCTAGCCCCCCCTGGGGCGGGGACCCCCCTTCTCCCCCTGTCCTCCAGGGCTGGGGGGGGGACACACACACTGAGCCACATGCTCCCCCAATGCCCTGGGGCAGGGGAGGACATGGGGGGGGGGAACACGAGGCTGGTGGGGGGCTGACGCTCCCTTTCTCTCCCCCTGTAGTGGACACTCTGAGCAGACCGGCCCCCCTCCCGGCCAGGCCCCGCAGCCCCCCAGCAGTGCCAGGAGCTTGGGGGGCCTCCAGCCCCACGGAGGCCGGCCGAAGACCCCGCCCGGGGGCCCATCGCAGCTCCCGCTGCCCCCCGGCCAGCCTGCCCCCCGGCCTGGAGATGGAGAAGCCCTGGGCACGTCCCGGAGCCCGCCCGGCCGTGCCCCACACCCTGGGGGGCCGCCCGGCCCCACGTCCCGCCCACCGCGCCCACGTCGCTGTCTGCCCCCTGCCCGAGAGCCCCGGCTGGACCCCGCTGCCCCCCAGCCCGGGCGGGGTCACCTCTGAGGGCTGGCAGGGGGACTCCGCCGGGGAGGGGGTCTCCGTGTGCCCCCCCAGCCCCTCCTTCGCCTGCTGGAACCGGGAGGGCTCGGGGGTCCTGCGCTAGCCCCCACCCCGGGGGACAATAAACTGCAGAGCACGGAGCGGCTGGGAGTGACTCTCTGAGAAAGGGTGACCCCCCAACTCCACCCAGCCCCACAGCTCCCCCTCCAGGAGCAATTGGGGGGGGAGGAATGGGGGGCTGGACCTGGCCCCCGTGAGCTGCTCCTGCCCCATGGTGATGGCAGAGGGACCCCCATCAGGGGAGATCTGGGGGGGTGCAGGGCTGAGCAGCGTGGGGGGGAAGCTCTCCCCACCCACCCCCATTCCCAGCCCCCTACCTTCAGCCTCAGCTCCCCTGCAACGGGCTCTGCCCCACTCCGGCACGGGGCCAATAGCGGGCTGCGCCCCACGGCCCCAGGGCTGCGAGGGAGAGGGCAGAACAGGACTCCTGGGTTCCCCGGAGGCAGAGACAGGCCCCGTGCGAGCAGAGGGATGGGGGGGGGCCAGGACTCCTGGGTCCCCCGGAGGCAGAGACAGGCCCCGTGCGTGCAGGGAGATGGGGGGGGCCAGGACTCCTGGGTTCCCCGGAGGCAGAGACAGGCCCCGTGCGTGCAGGGAGATGGGGGGCCAGGACTCCTGGGTCCCCCGGAGGCAGAGACAGGCCCCGTGCGAGCAGGGGGATGGGGGGACCAGGACTCCTGGGTCCCCCGGAGGCAGAGAAAGGCCCCGTGCGAGTCGGGGTGACGCCAGCAGAGATGAGGGCAGGGCTGGTTTATTGGGAGTTAGCGGGTTTACAGCGCGGTATTCACAGCTATGTACACGGGGGGGCAGCCCCCTTCTCACCCCCCCACTCCAGCCAGGTGAGCGCCGATCCGTTAGCCTCTGGCGCCCCCCGCTGGCCTGTGCTGCCGCCCCCACACACCACGGGGGGGCTGGGGTCAGAGCCCCCCCCCCCCCCCATCACCGACCCCAGCGCCGGGGGCACCATGGGGGTGGGGGTGTCCCTGTGGGCGGAGCCAGCTGCCGGGACTCGGTCCTGCCCAAGGGGGCGGAGCCACAGCTGGGCGGGCGGGGTCACTGGGAGGGCTGGGGCGACCCGGCCACGCCCCCCTGCGCCCCGTTGGCCTTGCCGAAGGGGCTGGGGGTGCCGGGCGGGGCTTGGGGGCTGTCGCCGGGCTCCTGCTTGATGGTGCCGGCGGCGGGGGCCAGGCCGGGCAGCGCCAGGCCCGGCGGGGCCGAGGGGGAGAGCTGGGGCCCCCCCGCTTTGCCCCCCTCGCCCGGGGGCGGCAGCGAGACCACGATGTACTTCTGCAGGCTGCCCGTCACCGTGGCGCTGGGCGCCGTCTGGGCCGTGGAGACCAGCTTCACCACGGGCTGCACCCCGGCCGCCGTGGTGCTGACGGGGGAGCTGGCCGTGCCCAGGGGGCTGCTGCTGAAGGTGATCACCTGCGAACGACAGGCACGGGGGTCAGCCGGGGGGGGGGGGGGGGGG
>QXTE01000568.1:236077-260613 GCA_003942145.1 Platysternon megacephalum
GGGGGCTGGTGGGTTAGAGCAGGGGGGGCTGGGAGCCCGGACTCCTGGGTTCTCTCCCCGGCTCTGGGAGGGGAGTGGGGGCTGGTGGGTGAGAGCAGGGGGGGCTGGGAGCCAGGACTCCTGGGTTCTCTCCCCGGCTCTGGGAGGGGAGTGGGGGCTGGTGGGTTAGAGCAGGGGGGCTGGGGCCCCGGACTCCTGGGTTCTCTCCCCGGCTCTGGGAGGGGAGTGTGGGCTGGTGGTTAGAGCAGGGGGGGCTGGGAGCCAGGACTTCTGGGTTCTCCATGTGCTGCTGACCTGCTGTATGAATTTGGGGGCTGGGCAGGGGGAGGGGGCGGGGTTCCTTGCTCTCTCTCTAACCCCTGGCTCCCCCCCTCCCCTGCTCCGCAGTCGGCTGGCGACCTGGAGAATGCCGAGCACACGGCCGGGGTGATCTCGGAGCTGGTGGCCACGGCCTGCGGCTTCCGGCTCCAGCGTGGCCCCGACCCCCCCTTCAAACGCCTCTCGGGTGAGCCCGGGGGGGAGAAGAACGTGCTTGGGAGGGAGTTAGTCTCGCTGGGCAGGGGGTGGAGGTGCTGGCATGGGTGGGGGGCTGGTGCTATAGGCCTGGGCCCTTTGTCCCAGGCCTTCTCCCCTGTTCCCAGCTCCCTGTCAGTGACGCGCCAGGAGCGGTGATACGCCAGCTGCTCCAGAACCGCCTCTGGGACCCCAAGGGGTCCCCCTCCCTCCCCCCCCAAGACTGACCCACTACAGAAACTTCCCCTGGGGCCACGCTCCCCTGTCCGACTCCCATCAACCCCTGCAGGGGAGAGGGGGCCTCCTCTCGATCTCCCATGAGCCTCTGGGGTAGCGAGGGTGGCCAGCCCTGGCCCTGTCTCTCCCCCTGCCCCCCCAGCAGCGGGGGGGTCTCATGCTGAACTAACTCTCTCTTCCCCCCCAGTGGTGTTCGGGGAACACACCTTCCTGGTGACCGTCTCCGGCCAGAAGATCTTCGTGGTGAAGCGACAGAACCACGTGCGGGAGCCGGTCGCCGTCTGAGCCGCGGGGGTGGGTTCCACGCCCGTGTGCGGCTGGATGAAATGGGGGGGGGGGGAGGGCTCCCCTTGAGTTCCTGGCCCTGGCTTGACCTGTGGGGGTGTCGCAGGGGCTGGTCGGGGACACCCCCCTCCCCCGGCTTTCCCCTGGCAGCACCTGCCCCCCATGGCTGCCTGAATGAAGCCTCTGCACCCGCCCGGCCTAGCGGGGTGGGGTCCCCCACTTCACCAGGGCCCCCTGCAAACACCCCCACCCTGTGGGGACAGGAGGGGAGGCTGCGGCGGCATCTGTGGGGCTTCCTGGAGATTTGGGGCGAGGGGAAATCAGCCTCACTGTAACTGTTCAGAGAATAAAGTGTCTTTCCTAGCTGGTCTGGGGGGTTTCCTTCCTTGGGGACATGGGGGGGGGGGGGGGGGCGGGGGGGTGGGGGGGGGGGGGGGGAGCAGTGGGGACCCTACCCCCCCCATGCTCCAGGGGAGCCCTTGACGCGCCATGGGTCACCGCTACACCCCTTGCCCTCTGCAGCTACAGCCTATGTGGGTCACACGGGGGGCAGCTCCCCCCAGCGCGCAGGGACGGCTCAGGCTCCCTGCACATGCAGCCAGTGGCGCAGGGTCGTTCCCCCGGGGGCCGGCTCCCCGCTCTCAGAGCGAGCGGTTCAGGCTCCTGACGTGCCCCGGCAGCGCCGTTCCCCCGGGGGCCGGCTCCCCGCTCTCAGAGCGAGCGGCTCAGGCTCCCGACAGGCTCAGGCAGCGCCAGTCCCAGCTGACTCCCCAGTCTCTCCCCAACGCCACCTGCCAGAACCTTCCTTTCCCAAGGGCCGGCGCTGGGCAGGCTGCGGTGCTGGTGGGGCTAGGAGCTGCCGCTGGCCCACTGCTCTGCTTTGGCCCTCGGCTGCCCGGGCCGCGCTGGGGCCCCAGGGGGCCGGGCCCCGTGCAGCTGCTCGGGGTGCAGCGCCTGGCACGCTGGGGTGCTCCTGGTCTCTGTCCGGGGGGTCGGCGCAGTGTGGGGTGTTACACTCCCCTGACGCACAGCAAAGCCGGGCTGGTTCCATCCCATGAGGTTTATTCACAGATACAAATCGTGGCCAGTTCAGAGACAAATAAATAACAAAAAAATGTAAATAAAGTGCAATGGGGGCCCCTCATCCAGTGAGTCCCTGTAGCCTGGATGGGGGGATGGGGCAGCCTGGGTTGGCCCCTGTCCCCAACAGCAGGGGGCGGGGAATGCACCTCCAGCGAGGCATGTGGGGCTGGGACCTTCCATGGGGGGGCTCAGGACTGGGCCAGGCGCCTTCCTTCCCTGGCTGGGACTGGGGCTGGCACAGCTCAGCTAGATAGCGGGGGGAGGGGGCAGCCCAAGGGGCTGATGGGAGCCTGGCTCCGAGGGGGATGCTGCCCCGGGGGCTGATGGGAGTCTGGGTGGGTGGTGGGCACGGCCCCAGGGGCTGATGGGAGTCTGGGTGGGTGGTGGGCACGGCCCCAGGGGCTGATGGGAGTCCGGTTGGGTGGTGGGCACGGCCCCGGGGGCTGATGGGAGTCTGGGTGGGTGGTGGGCACGGCCCCAGGGGCTGATGGGAGTCTGGGTGGGTGGTGGGCACGGCCCCAGGGGCTGATGGGAGCCTGGCTCTCAGTGGGCACGGCCCCAGGGGCTGATGGGAGTCTGGCTCTGAGGGGGATGCTGCCCCAGGGGCTGATGGGAAGCTGGTTGGGTGGTGGGCACGGCCCCAGGGGCTGATGGGAGTCTGGTTGGGTGGTGGGCACGGCCCCAGGGGCTGATGGGAGTCTGGCTCTGAGGGGGATGCTGCCCCAGGGGCTGATGGGAAGGAAGGCGTTCACTCCAGCCCAGCAAGGGCCAAGCAGTACCATGGGTCCCTGCCCCCCAGCTCAGGGGGGGTTTGTGGGGCCCCCAAATTAAAAAGGCAATGCAGGAAGCAAAGGGTTTTGTAAACAGCGACTGGGAACCAGTAATGAGACATGTTCACCACCCACCCATAGCCAGGGGTTCCCCCCGGCACCCCGTAACCAACAGCAGGGAAACAGCAGCAGGATCACCCTGAAAATGGCCCCCAGCCCCCCCCCCCGCCCCAGCTCCCCCCTCCCACCCCCCCAGCACTGACCCAGAATGCAGTTCTCACCTCCCCCCATACTGGCCTGCAGCCCCCCACACGCTGCGCCCCTGAGTCTGCGGTTCCCTCCCCCCCCCCCTTGGCACATGCCAGCCTCCCCGCCCGCCCCATGGTCCCAGGCCTCCAGCAACATGAGCTCCGGGGAGAAGCAGTGGGGCTGGGCGATGGGGGAGGCTTGTCCCATGGCCCAGGATCGGAGGGGGGGGGGAATGTTTGGCCTCTTCACTTGATGGGCTCCACCACCAGCACCTTGCACTCCCGCTTGGCGATCTTGTCCAGCGACAGGACGCTCTTCTCGGGGGGCAGGTAGAGGGGGCGGCCCACGGGGGAGCCCACGGGCGGGGTGATGGCGCGGCGCTCCATGACGCTGCCTGACCTGTCGGGGGGCACCAGGTGTCAGTGGGGGAGGGCGGGGGCTCCGATTCCACACCCCCCCCCACCCGGACAGCTCCCCCGCCACCCCCTTTTCAATCCATTCCCCTCCCAAAGCCAGGAGAGGGACCCAGGAGTCCTGGCTCCCACTAGGGGGTGTGGGGGGGGAGAGCACAGATGCCCTCACCTGATTGGCCACCCTAGTGCAGACAGATGAATGAGGGGGAGGGGCCCAATGTTAGAGCCCCGCCTCCCCAGGCTCCACCCACTTGCCAGGCTCCTCCCCCTTAAATACTCCAGCACTTGTGGGTGGAGCTCTCCTTGGGGACTGAAGACTCCCAAGTCTCCCGCATTCCCCCTGGCCCTCAGCAGCCCCCCGCTGCTAGGAGCCCCCGGCCAGCCCCCCGCATACCTCATGAGGTGGCTGCGAGACGGCTGCTGGTGCGAGAAGGACTGGGACCGGCCCAGCCCGGCCTGGTGCCGCTCGACCAGGTCCCGCACGGCCGGGCTGCCGGGGCTGCTCCTGCGCGAGATGGGCCGGGCGTCGGGGGGCGGGTTCGAGACACTCGCCGTGAACTGCAGCTTCAGCTTCATGTGCTGGGAGAGCTGGGGGGCAGGAGAGAGAAGAGTGAGGAAAACTGCCCCTCCCTGCACCCCCCCCCTCAGAGAACCCAGGAGTCCTGGCTCCCCCCTGCTCTAACCCACCAGCCCCCGCTCCCCTCCCGGAGCCGGGGAGAGAACCCAGGAGTCCTGGCGCCCAGCCCCCCCTGCTCCAACCCACCAGCCCCCACTCCTCTCCCAGAGCCGGGGAGAGAACCCAGGCGTCCGGGCTCCCAGCCCCCCAGCGGGTACCTCGAAGAGGCCGGCGCGCAGGGCCTGGAAGGCGACGCGGATGGTCAGGGCGCTGCCTTTGCGGGAGCAGCCCAGGCTGTTGAGGGGCGTGTGGCAGACGATGGAGTCCAGCGCGGCCTGCGTAGCCCGGCGCTCCTCGCTGGACAGCTTCTTCCCTGGGGGCGGGGGGAGTCAGAGCCGGCTGGAGCCTCCTGCCGACCCCTCGGCCCCCACAATGCCAGCCCCACCCGACCCCCCGCCGGTCCCCCAGCCCCACCCGACCCCTCCCAGCCCCCTGCTGGACCCTCCCAGCTCCCTGCCAAACCCCCAGCCCCACCCGACCCCTCCCAGTGCTCCCAGCTCCCCGCCGAATCCCCAGCCCCACCCGACCCCTCCCAGTGCTCCCAGCCCCACCCAACCCCTCCGAGCCCCCCGCCGGTCCCCCAGCCCCACCCGACCCCTCCCAGCCCCCCGCCGGTCCCCCAGCCCCACCCGACCCCTCCCAGTGCTCCCAGCTCCCCTGCGAATCCCCAGCCCCACCCGAACCCTCCCAGTTCTCCCAGCCTGCTCACAGTCCCCACAGCTCCACCCCGCGTCCCACCCCTGCCCACCCGCCGTGGCGCTCTCCGGGGTCCAGACCAGCCGCACGGCCAGGAAGTCCTGCAGGTTGTTGAGCAGGGTGTAGGTGACGGTGAAGCGTCGGCGCAGGGGTACGGGCGACTCGCAGGCAGCCGTCATCACGAACCGCGGCCGGTCCAGCCGGATGCTGGGCAGCCTGCGGGGGCAGCGAGGGTCAGCGCGGGGCACCGGGACCGCCCCCCCCCCCCACGGGCACTGGGACCGCCCCACCCCGCCATGGGCACCGGGATCCCCCCCCACAGCTAACCTGGGCAGCCGGGAGGGGCCATTGGGGGGGGGACTGCTCCCTTGGAGCCCCTGAGCTGGAGGCAGGGGGGGTCTGAGCTTGGGGGGGTGTCAGAGCTGGGAACAGAACATGAGAACGGCCAGACTGGGTCAGCCGAAAGGTCCATCTAGCCCAATGTCCTGTCTTCTGACAGTGGCCAATGCCAGGGGCTCCAGAGGAAATGAACAGAACAGGGGATCACCGAGTGATCCATCCCCTGTTGCCCATTCACAGCTCCTGGCAAACAGAGGCCAGGGACACCATCCCTGCCCAGCCTGGCTAATAGCCATCGATGGATCTGTCCTCCCTGAACTTATCCAGTTCTTCTTTGAACCCTGTTATAGTCTTGGCCTTCACAACATCCTCTGGCAAGGAGTTGCACAGACTGACTGTGCGTTGTGTGAAGAAATACTTCCTTTTCTTTGTTTTAAACCTGCTGCCTATTAATTTCATTGGGTGACCCCTAGTTCTTGTGTTATCAGAAGGAATAAATAAAACTTCCTTATTTACTTTCTCCACACCGGTCGTGATTTTATAGACCTCGATCATATCCCCCCTTAGTCGTCTCTTTTCCAAGCTGAACAGTCCCAGTCTGATTAATCTCTCCTCATACAGAAGCCGTTCCATCCCCCTAATCATTTTTGTTGCCCTTTTCTGAACCTTTTCCAATTCCAATAGATCTTTTTCCCAATGGGGCGACCATATCTGCACGCAGTATTCAAGGTGTGGGCGTCCCATGGATTTATATAGAGGTGATATGATATTTTCTGTCTGATTATCGATCCCTTTCGTAATGATTCCCAACATTCTGTTTGCTTTTTTGGCTGCCGCTGCACACTGAGTGGATGTTTTCAGAGAACTCTCCAAAATGACTTCAAGATCTTTCTTGAGTGGTAACAGCTAATTTAGACCCCATCATTTTATATGTATAGTTGGGATGATGTTTTCCAATGTGCGTTGCGTTGCATTTATCAACATTGAATTTCATCTGCCATTTTGTTGCCCAGTCACCCAGTTTTGTGAGATCCTTTCGCAGCTTTTCGCAGTCTGGCTGGGTCTTAACTATCTTGAGTAGTTTTGTATCATCTGCAAATTTTGCCACCTCACTGTTTACCCCGTTTTCCAGATCATTTATGAATATGTTGAATAAGACTGGTCCCAGTACAGACCCCTGGGGGACACCACGATTTACCTCTCTCCATTCTGAAAACTGACCATTTATTCCTACCCTTTGTTTCCTGTCTTTTACCCAGTTACCAATCTATGAGACGACCTTCCCTCTTACCCCGTGACAGCTGACTTTGCGTAAGAGCCTTTGGTGAGGGACCTTGTCAAAGGCTTTCTGAAAATCTAAGTCACTATATCCACTGGATCCCCCTTGTCCACATGCTTGTTGACCTCCTCAAAGAATTCTAGTAGATTGGTGAGGCGTGATTTCCCTTTACTAAAACCATGTTGACTCTTCCCCAACAAGTTATGTTCATCTCTGTGTCTGTCAATTCTGTTCTTTACTAGAGTTTCAACCAGTACTGAACTCAGGCTTACAGGCCTGTAATTGCCCAGGGCGGAGGGGAGCCCAGGGCCAGGAGGGCATCGGAGCTGGGGGGAGCCCAGGGGGGGAGCCCAGAGCCATCAGAGTCGGGGGGGGGGGGGGGCCCCNCCTGTAATGGGTGTAGATGCTGCTGGTGAAGGGGAGTTTGGGTGTTGACCACTGAACCACAGCCACCAGGGGGACCTCCAGACCCTGGGGGAGCAGGGGGGAGAGTTAGTGACACCCCCATGGCCCTGCCCCCAGTCCTATCCCCTCCGCCTGCTGGCCCCACCCCCATTGCCCTTTCCCCTCCTTTTGCCCTGTGGCCCCACCCCCTCATGGCCCTAACTCCTCCCCCTGCCTCATGGCCCTGCCCCCTCGCAGCCCTGGCCCTGCCCCCTGCCCCTTGTACCCACCTCCTTGGTGTCCTCCTGGGGCCGCTCGGGCGCCTGCAGCTGGAAGAGGAAGTTCTGCTCCTCCAGGGCGCTCAGGGCGCAGGGGCAGCCGGAGCCGGCGCCGGCCACGCGGCAGAAGGCGCCGACGGGCACCTCGCCCGAGTGATGGCTGGGGGGGGGGGGGGGAGGGGGGGGGGGGGGGGGGGGAAGGGAGAGGGAGGGAGTGTCAGCCCCACAGCCTGCCCCACGGAGACTCCCCTGCACCTTCCCACGGCCCCCCCACACACACACACACCGAGCCCCCTACCCCAGACCCTTCCCCCCACATCTCACCAGACGTCGTCGACCAGCAGCACGGAGCCGTCGGGCAGCATGGGCAGGTAGCTGGCGTTGAAGTTGGGCAGGATGCGGACGTCCCACAGGGAGATTTCCTCCTGGGAGCAGCCGTTCAGCACTGCGGAGGCGGGCGGGTGGGTCAGAGATGGGGCACCCCACACTCAGCTCCCTCCCCCCCCACAGGTCCAGGGTCCCCGCCGTCCTGTCACCCCTCCCCCCACAGCTCCAGGGACCCCCACAGCCCCTGCCCCCCATCCTGCTATCCCTCCCCCCACGGCTCCAGCACCCCCTCCAGCCCTGCTACCCCTCCCTAGCCCGGCTCCCCCGTTACCCTTCAGCACGGTGAGGTATTTCCCGGAGACGTTCAGCTGGCGGCATTTCAGCCCCGGAGGGGGCAGCACGGTCAGCATGGTGCTCACTGTGGGGACAAAGGTCAGGGGTCAGAGCGGTCACTGGGGGCAAAGGTCGGGGGGGCGGGAGTGACCGTGGGGCGAGGGGCTGTCAGTCAGGGCTGAGGGGCAGAGGCTGTGGGTCGGGACTGAGTAGGGTGACCAGATGTCCCAATTTTATAGGGACAGTCCCGATTTTGGGCTCCTATTACCCCCCGACCCCCTGTCCCAATTTTTCACACTTGCTGGCTGGTCACCCTAGGACTGAGGGGCGCCATGGGGCAGGCTGTGGGGCAGGCCGTGGGGTGGGGGCTGCACCTACCTTGGGCTTTGAAGGCCCCCTGCTCCTCGCGGAAGAGCTGGGCCGGTGCCCGGTTCTGCAGCAGGCTCAGGTACCCCCGTTCCCGCACCTCCGGCGCCTCGTGCTCCCGCTTCCACACCGTCACCACGATCTGCGGGGGGGGGGGGTGTCAGCGCCGGGGGGTGTCCCCCCCATGTCCCTCGGGGCCCCATATCCCCCTAGCCCATCCCCCCCTGTCCCTCGGGGTCCCCTCCCGGCCCCCTTGTCCCACAGGGCCCCGGCCCCCCTCACTCACCTTGGCCTTGACGGTCCCGGGGGGCAGGTTGTCCAGGGAAATCGTCAGGGGGAAAATGACCTCGTCCGTGGAGACGATCGGCTCCTCCACGGGTATCTGGGGGGTGTTGGGGGCAGCCGTGAGTCCCACAGTGACCCCCCCCAACCCCGACCCGCAGCCCCCTGTGTCCCCCCAGGTGCCCCTCACTCCCGAACCGCAACCCCCTACCCCACCCCATTGATCCTCACTCCTGATCCGCAGCACCCAGTACCCACCCCTTGCTCCTGCCCCAGAACCCCCCGGGTTCCCCTCGCTCCACCCCACACCCCAGAGCCCCCCCCAAGGTTCCCCTCGCTCCACCCCACAGCCCAGAGTGCCCCTTGCTCCCGGGTTTCCCTCACACCCACCCCATGGGTTCCCCTCGCTCCACCCCACACCCCAGAGTGCCCCTTGCTCCCGAGTTTCCCTCACACCCACCGCATGGGTTCCCCTCGCTCCACCCCACACCCCAGAGTGCCCCTTGCTCCCGGGTTGCCCTCACACCCACCCCATGGGTTCCCCTTGCTCCACCCCACACCCCAGAGTGCCCCCTGCTCCCGGGCTCCCCTCACCCCCCCCCCCTCGCTTCCCCCCGCCCCACCCCCCACCCCCCCCGGCCCCCCGCCCCCCCCGCCCCCCCCCCCCCCGGGCCCCCCCCCCCCCCCCCCCCCCGCCGCCCCCCCCCCCCCCCCCCCCCCGGGCTCCCCTCGCTCCACCCCACACCCCAGAGCCCCGCACCCCTGGGTGCCCCTTGCTCCTGACCCACCCTCCTCCCCTCCCTCGCACCCACCCCACAGCCCCCACCCGCCCAGCGCCCCACTCACCCCGGCGGCCGGTCGCCCCAGGGGTCCCTGGCCGTGGGTCAGCAGGGGCCGGCAGTCCCGGAAGGAGCCGGGGGGCAGAGGGGGCGTGTCCCCGTCCCCGCCCGGCTCCTCGGGGGGCTCCCCGTCTCCCTCGCCCCCCAGGTCGACCCCCCCGGGGCTGACGCTGGCCAGGGCGGCCAGGGAGGAGCCCAGCTCCCCCCAGGGGGTGCGGGTGCCCCCCGGCCCGGGCCGGCCCCGCAGCACCAGCAGGAAGCGGACGGTCTCGCCCAGGTAGAGGTGGTTGCGCCGGGGCAGGGCCCGGTACCGGCCCGGCTCGCCCCGCAGCAGCTCCCGGGCCGGGAAGGGCACGGCCGGGAAGTACATGAAGTAATCGCACTGCGCCTCCATGGCGGGGGCGGGATTGGGGGGGCTGGGGGGAGGATCTGGGGGGCTGGGGAATTGGGGGGGGCTGGGGGGAGGATCTGGGGNGGGGCGGCGCTAGGACCCGGGGGGGGCGCTGGGGCCGGGGGGGGTCTCGGAGGGGCGGCGCTAGGACCCGGGGGGGGCGCTGGGGCCGGGGGGGTCTCGGGGGGGCGGCGCTAGGACCCGGGGGGGGCGCTGGGGCCGGGGGGGGTCTCGGAGGGGCGGCGCTAGGACCCGGGGGGGGCGCTGGGGCCGGGGGGGTCTCGGGGGGGCGGCGCTAGGACCCGGGGGGGGCGCTGGGGCCGGGGGGGGTCTCGGAGGGGCGGCGCTAGGACCCGGGGGGGGCGCTGGGGCCGGGGGGGTCTCGGGGGGGCGGCGCTAGGACCCGGGGGGGGCGCTGGGGCCGGGGGGGGTCTCGGAGGGGCGGCGCTAGGACCCGGGGGGGGCGCTGGGGCCGGGGGGGTCTCGGGGGGGCGGCGCTAGGACCCGGGGGGGGCGCTGGGGCCGGGGGGGGTCTCGGAGGGGCGGCGCTAGGACCCGGGGGGGGCGCTGGGGCCGGGGGGGTCTCGGGGGGGCGGCGCTAGGACCCGGGGGGGGCGCTGGGGCCGGGGGGGGTCTCGGAGGGGCGGCGCTAGGACCCGGGGGGGGCGCTGGGGCCGGGGGGGTCTCGGGGGGGCGGCGCTAGGACCCGGGGGGGGCGCTGGGGCCGGGGGGGGTCTCGGAGGGGCGGCGCTAGGACCCGGGGGGGGCGCTGGGGCCGGGGGGGTCTCGGGGGGGCGGCGCTAGGACCCGGGGGGGGCGCTGGGGCCGGGGGGGGTCTCGGAGGGGCGGCGCTAGGACCCGGGGGGGGCGCTGGGGCCGGGGGGGTCTCGGGGGGGCGGCGCTAGGACCCGGGGGGGGCGCTGGGGCCGGGGGGGGTCTCGGAGGGGCGGCGCTAGGACCCGGGGGGGGCGCTGGGGCCGGGGGGGTCTCGGGGGGGCGGCGCTAGGACCCGGGGGGGGCGCTGGGGCCGGGGGGGGTCTCGGAGGGGCGGCGCTAGGACCCGGGGGGGGCGCTGGGGCCGGGGGGGTCTCGGGGGGGCGGCGCTAGGACCCGGGGGGGGCGCTGGGGCCGGGGGGGGTCTCGGAGGGGCGGCGCTAGGACCCGGGGGGGGCGCTGGGGCCGGGGGGGTCTCGGGGGGGCGGCGCTAGGACCCGGGGGGGGCGCTGGGGCCGGGGGGGGTCTCGGAGGGGCGGCGCTAGGACCCGGGGGGGGCGCTGGGGCCGGGGGGGTCTCGGGGGGGCGGCGCTAGGACCCGGGGGGGGCGCTGGGGCCGGGGGGGGTCTCGGAGGGGCGGCGCTAGGACCCGGGGGGGGCGCTGGGGCCGGGGGGGTCTCGGGGGGGCGGCGCTAGGACCCGGGGGGGGCGCTGGGGCCGGGGGGGGTCTCGGAGGGGCGGCGCTAGGACCCGGGGGGGGCGCTGGGGCCGGGGGGGTCTCGGGGGGGCGGCGCTAGGACCCGGGGGGGGCGCTGGGGCCGGGGGGGGTCTCGGAGGGGCGGCGCTAGGACCCGGGGGGGGCGCTGGGGCCGGGGGGGTCTCGGGGGGGCGGCGCTAGGACCCGGGGGGGGCGCTGGGGCCGGGGGGGGTCTCGGAGGGGCGGCGCTAGGACCCGGGGGGGGCGCTGGGGCCGGGGGGGTCTCGGGGGGGCGGCGCTAGGACCCGGGGGGGGCGCTGGGGCCGGGGGGGGTCTCGGAGGGGCGGCGCTAGGACCCGGGGGGGGCGCTGGGGCCGGGGGGGTCTCGGGGGGGCGGCGCTAGGACCCGGGGGGGGCGCTGGGGCCGGGGGGGGTCTCGGAGGGGCGGCGCTAGGACCCGGGGGGGGCGCTGGGGCCGGGGGGGTCTCGGGGGGGCGGCGCTAGGACCCGGGGGGGGCGCTGGGGCCGGGGGGGGTCTCGGAGGGGCGGCGCTAGGACCCGGGGGGGGCGCTGGGGCCGGGGGGGTCTCGGGGGGGCGGCGCTAGGACCCGGGGGGGGCGCTGGGGCCGGGGGGGGTCTCGGAGGGGCGGCGCTAGGACCCGGGGGGGGCGCTGGGGCCGGGGGGGTCTCGGGGGGGCGGCGCTAGGACCCGGGGGGGGCGCTGGGGCCGGGGGGGGTCTCGGAGGGGCGGCGCTAGGACCCGGGGGGGGCGCTGGGGCCGGGGGGGTCTCGGGGGGGCGGCGCTAGGACCCGGGGGGGGCGCTGGGGCCGGGGGGGGTCTCGGAGGGGCGGCGCTAGGACCCGGGGGGGGCGCTGGGGCCGGGGGGGTCTCGGGGGGGCGGCGCTAGGACCCGGGGGGGGCGCTGGGGCCGGGGGGGGTCTCGGAGGGGCGGCGCTAGGACCCGGGGGGGGCGCTGGGGCCGGGCGGGTCCCGCTCTCGGGGGGGTCCCGGGCCGGGCGCTGCAGCCGGGGCCGGGCGCGGAGGGGGCGGAGCCAGAGCGGCGGGGGGGAGGGGGGGCAGGACGCGCAGCCGAGCGCCGAGCGCATCGATCGCAGAGCGCGTGGGGGAAACGGCCCCGCCCCTCGGCCCCCCGTCACTGGCTGGGGGAGGCCCCGCCCCCAGGGGCACGGCCAGAGGATGATGGACAGAGCCAGTGACCAATCCCGGCGCTAGAATGAGGCGAGACTTCCTGGATTCGCCTCCCGGGTGTGACGGATGGAGCCGCTGCCCAACCCCGGCCCCGGAAGGCCCTGAGGAGGCGGGACTTCCTGGTATGCCGGGGCCACGCCCAGGGAATGATGGACAGGTAAGGCGGCCAATTCTGCTCCGGGGAGCTCCTCAGGGGGGCGGGACTTCCTAGTTTGCGGGTCTGAGGCCCAGCATGATAGACAGGCCCAGAGGCCAATCCCCAGCCCTGGCACGCCCTACGGGGGCGGGACTTCCTGGATTGCCTCGGATGATTGACGGTAGCGAGGACCAACCTTCCTTCCCTGTTCAGGGTCCTGCCCCGAGCTCCCCCCCCCAAGCTCCCCCCTAACTGGTTGGGGGCGGGGCTTGTGCTGCCGGGCTGGGGCATTGGGGGGGGGGTCTCCCCCTTCCCATCCCCCTCTTCTATACACCCCCCTCCTCCAGCATCCTCCCACTTTATGCCCCCCGGAGCCCCTCTTCTGTCCCCCCCCATACCTCCCCCAGCCCCCCAGGGCCCGACCCCTCTCTGCCCCGCGCTTTAGGGTTGTGTTGGCGATTTATCATCTCCAGACCTGGTTCCTGATTTAATTATTTTATAAAAAGGAAACAAACGAAAGCGGGAACCGTTGAGCCGGGAATTTCACGACCCTGCTGTGACGGGGGTGGGGTGGGGGGGAGAAGAGAGGTACCGAGTATCCCCCCCCCCCCCCCCCCCCCCCCCCCCCCCCCCCCCCCCCCCCCCCCCCCCCCNNCCCCCCCCCCCCCCCAAGTACAGACCTCACCGGGCGTCCGCTGCCCAGTTACAGGCCTGTGATAACAGACCAATAAATACTGTCCAGGTGGAGCCCGGAGACATCGGGGCTGGAGCAAGGGGGGGCTGCGGCAGCCTCCCCCCCACACGCTCCCCAGCTGGAAGTGTGCAGGTTTTACCCATTGTCCCAGCCCCGTCTGTCCATACCAGGAGCCAGGATATTCGGGGATCCCAATGGGGTTTTGTGCCCCATAGCTCCCCGTGTCTGTGCCGGGGGGCTGGATCTGTGGGGTCCCCATGAGGGTATGTACCGCATCCCCCCCCCGCATCCGTCTGGTCCAGGGGGTCCGTACCACGGGCAGGGGGAGGGGAGAGGCGGCCCCCGGCTACCTGCCTCCCTCTCCGGCCGCGCCCTCCGAGCTGTTGGCCCCGAACTGTCGGGCGTCCAGCCTGTCCTTGTACTGCAGCTCGGGGGTGACCATGCGGGTGCAGAGCTGCTGCTCGGCGGGCCCCAGGCCCGGCCGCAGCGCGTAGCCCAGGATCGGCGCCTGGCCGAACTGGAAGGGGCGGATCCGCTCGTCGGGGATGCCGGCCGCCTCCACGGGGCCCCCGCCCTGAAGGCAGCGCTCGGCCAGCGCCCGGCGCCGCTCCTGCAACCGGGCCACCTCGGCCCGCAGCCGGGCCGGCCCGAAGGCCTCCACGCGGCCCCAGAAGCTGCGGTTGAAGTGGGCGTAGAGCTCCCAGTCCAGGGCGTTCCAGGCCCGCAGCTTGGCGGCCTGGGCAGGGTCCGGGGGCCGCACGGCCCGGGGGTTGCGCTCGTTGTGCCGGAAGGCGTCCACGTCCTCCTCCGCCCAGCACAGCGCCTCCCGCAGCAGCACCAGCGACTCGTCGAAGTGCTCGGTCAGCAGCACCAGCGGGAAAGTCCGGTCCAGCCAGGCCAGCGCCGCCCGCACGGCCTCGGGGCCCGGCGTGGCCGGCGGCACCAGCCCGAAGTCGAACCACAGCAGGTTGTGGGCGTAGTGGTTGCTCCGCTCGGCTGGGTCGTAGAAGCGCTCGGGCGCCTCCAGGAACCGGGCCAGCGAGCCCGCCCGGCGGAAAGCCGACGCCACCCCCCGGTAGTAGGAGAAGGCGGATTCGGCCAGCGACCCCGGGTCCCGCACGATGGAGAAGTAGAAGCTGTCAGAGGGCATCACTTTCTGCACCTGGGGGAGAGGAGCAGGGGGGGAGAGTGGGGTGGCGGGACGGGAACCCCCAAATCCTTCCTTCTGGGGCCCCCCGTGTTCCCCCCTCAGGCTCTCCCCCACACTCCCTCACAACTCCCCCCAGAGTCCCCCATGCTGCCCTCTCCCAGACCCCCAGACCCCCTCCCTGGGCGCCCCCCGAATGCACGCTCCCTGGTCCCCGCAACCTCCCTCCCCCGTTCTCCCCCCAAATGCACAACCCCAAATGCATGCCCCCTGAGTACCCTCCCCCCACACTCCCAGCCCCCCAAACCCCCTCCCCTGTGCTCCCCCCAAATGCATGCTCCCGGAGTCCCGTCCCTCCACACTCCCAGCACCCCTGAGCCCCCTCCCCTGTGCTCCCCCCAAATGCATGCTCCCGGAGTCCCCTCCCTCCACACTCCCAACCCCCCTGAGCCCCCTCCCCGTGCTCCCCCCAAATGCAACACCCCAGCTCCCCTGAGTCCCCTCCCCCATGATCTCCCCGAATGCATGGCCCCTAGCCCCCCATAGCCCATTCCCTTGGCCCCCCTGAGCCCCTCCCCTGGACTCCCCCCGAATCACAACCCCTGCCCCCCCGAAATTCCCCCTCCCCCCCGTCTCACCTCGGGCAGGTTGAAGCGCATGTGATGGCAGAGGATGTCGAAGCTGGGCCCCGCCGGCCGGTAGCCCTTCACCCACTGGGCCTGGAAGGGGTAGGGGTACCCGAACTGGTAGCGGGGGGGCAGGGCGAAGCGCAGGCCCCGCGTCTCCCCGAACCGGTGCAGCAGGTTCACGATGGTGCTGCTGCCCGTCTTGTGCGTCTTCAGGAAGACGATGTGGCGCCGGGGCTGGCAGGGCCGGGGGGACAAAGGGCTGGAGGGGGCCCCCTCCTCAGCCCCACCCCCAGGGAGCGACCGCAGGTGGGGCAGGCAGTCCGGGGAGCCCCTGGAACAAAGGGGTGAGGTGAGAGATGGACAGAGACCCCCCTGACCCCAACCATGGGGGATCCCCTCCCCCCCGCAGAGCTCCCAGCCCCCCTGATCATGGGGGATCCCCTCCTCCCACAGGGCTCACAGCCCCCGACCCCCAACCATGGGGGAATCCCTCCCCCCACAGAGCTCACAGCCCCCAGCCCCCAACCATGGGGAATCCCGTCCCACCCACAGAGCTCACAGCCCCCAGCCCCCAACCATGGGGGATCCCCTCCCCCCCGCAGGGCTCACAGCCCCCGACCCCCAACCATGGGGGAATCCCTCCCCCCACAGGACTCACAGACCCTGACCCCCAACCATGGGGGATCCCATCCCACCCACAGAGCTCACAGCCCCCAACCTCCAACCATGGGGGATCCCCTCCCCCCCGCAGGGCTCACAGCCCCCTCCAGACTTTGGGGGACACACAGGCCCCCCCTCCGGACCCCATTCCCTCCCCCTCCAGGGATCTCCCAACCTGCAGGGGGGCGTCCCCATGTGACCCCAGGGCTCAGAGAGCTTGACAGCTCGCGATGGCCCAACCTGACCCCTGCGCAGCCCTCTGGAGCCAGTCACCTCCTGCTCCCGTTAATACCCCCGGCCCCGGCGGGAGATCAGCCCTTTCGGCACCCGCCTCGCGTTGTTGGCTCATGTTCGGTCTGCGACCCACCCGGACCCCCGGCTCCGTGTCAGCAGCGCGGCCGCCTCTACCCCCCCGCCCCCATTTGTGGGGGGTGTGGGATTTTTCCTTCCCCCGGGTGGCCCTTGGCTCTTGTCTGTGCTGAGTTTCGCCAGGTGGATTTCCGACCCCTCCTCCAATTTGTCCGGGTCGGTTTGAATTCTGATCCCGTTTCCCTCGCTGGCTTCTGAGACTGTCCTGCGGGGCCCTGCCTCAAACGCCAGGCTAAAAACTGGAGATCTATCCGGTCTGCCGCTTCCCCCGCATCCCCCAGGCCGGTCGCCCCGTCAATGACAGAAATGACACCGGGGTGGCAGGGTTTCTTTGTGACGCTGGCTGCCCCTCGTCACCCCGTTCCCGTCCAGGGGCTCCCTGCGTCCTCCGTGTTCCCCTTTGTAAAGACCGGTGCCACAATTCCCCTTCTCCAGGCCGCTGGGCCTCCCCCATCCTTCCCAGAGTCCTCCGAGATCAGCGCTAATGGGTCTCAGATGACTTCAGCTAGTTCCCGCAGGAGCCAAGGCTGAATTCGAGCCCTGCCGACTCGGACACGCCCAACGTATCTACGGCGTCTTTAGGCTCTTCCTTCCCCTGTTCGGCCGGTGTCCCTTCCCTTGCTGCGCCCTGCAGCCCGGCAGAGAAGGGGTAACTCTGTTCTCCTCGGGAACACATTCCCTGCGGATGCTCTGGGGACGTTGGGGTTTTGTAGCTGGGAGATCGCCCTCCGGGGACCCACCCGGCTACGGCCCGGATGGCGGCTGGTTTCAGGGTCACCCTGCGTTTGCCGGGATCGGGTCAGAGGCCGATCTGCCATCCCCGGCGCTGAGCAGACGCTGGCTGTTTGGGACGGATCACCGCAGGGGAGAACAGCCGAGAGCGGCAGGACAGTGGAGTCTGTGTACAGTTTGACCCACGGGCCTGGCGTTTGCAGCGGGAACGGCTCACTCCAAGACGTGGTTACTGCTGCCCTGCTGGGTCAGGCCGAAGATCCAGCACCAGAACTTCGGGGGAGTTCTGGAGAGATCGGCCACGGCTGGCAGAGAGAGGTCTAGGGACGCCCAGAGCATGGGGCTGTATCCCAGACCACCTCGGCTAGTAGCCATTGGTGGACCTAGCCGCCAGGGACTTCTTGTTTGAACCCGGTTATACTTTTGGCCTTCACAGCATCCCCCGGCAAGGAGTTCCGCAGGTTAGTTGTGCGACAAAGTGCTTCTTGTTGGTATAAAACCTGCAGCCTGTTAATTTCATCAGGTGACCCCTGGTTCTTGCGTTGTGTGAAGGGGTAAATAACTCTTCCCTCTTCGCTTTCTCTGCACCATTCCTGGTTTTATAGACCTCGATCGTGTCCTGTCACGGAGTCCCTGGGCGATGCTCTGGAACTGCTCCCCACAAAGCCAGTCAGGACTTTGGGGAGCCTCCTCTCCCTCGGAGCAGACTGTTTTCAGGGCAAGAAGCTCACAGGTCTTCACCTCCTGGGTCTCTCCTTGGAGTATTCAGCATATGCCCCTCCGTGTGCTTCCCACAGCGAGTCCGCCCAGGCGGGGTCCTGGGGAAGCCAGAGGTCCTGCAAGCACCCCCCACTTCGCAGTCAGACGTGACTCTCAGCCAGCCAGTAAAACAGAGGTTTATTAGATGACAGGAACACGGTCTAAAACAGGTCTTGCAGGTACAGACAACAGGACCCCCTCAGTTAGGTCCATCTTGGGGCCCCAGGGGGGCTAGAGCCCCGTCTGGGCACCCCTCCGTTTCCCCAGCCAGCTCGAAACTGAAAACCCCCTCCAGCCCCTCCTCCTCTGGGCTTTGTCCCTTTCCCGGGCTAGGAGGTCACCTGACCTCTTTGTCTCCAACACCTTCAGTTGGCACCTTTGCAGAGGAGGGGCCCAGGCCATCAGTTGCCAGGAGACAAAGTGTCAGGCATTTATGTGCACTGGCCTGTCGCTCTGCAACAACCATACACCCTTATCCCACCACCTAGATACTTAAGAACTGCATAGGGGAAACTGAGGCACCCACACAGTATTCAGAGGAAACATTAACAACATTCCCACTTCGTCACATCTCTCCCCCCTTCGAGACCGAACTGAGCGGGGTCACTTTAGCCAGTGACCTGGGGAAGTTCGAACCCAGCAACATTCCCATGGATTCCCCATCATCTCCACTTTGCACTTTTCGGCTTTTACCGTCAGTCCTGCCTCCTTGAGGCAGCCCAGCACCCTCTTCACCTGGGACACACGTTCCTCCCAGGTCTGGCTAAAGACACATGTGTCATCGATGTACGCCAGGGCCAAGTTCTCCATCCCCCTCAGCTTGTCTAGAATCTCCCCAGGCCTAGGCATGGGGTAGGCATCGGACCCGGTGATGGCTTTAAGCTTCCGGTAGTCCCCACAAAACCAGACCATCCTGTCTTCCTTGGGGACCAGCCCCTCGGGTGAGGCCCATGGGCTGTTGAACGGCTGGATCACATCTAAAGCCAGCATGTCCTTGACCTCTCTCTCCAGGTTCTGGGCTGCTTTCCCAGTGACTCTGAACGGGGAACACCTGATGGGGAGATTGGCTCCCACCTCAGGGAAGAGATCCACCAGGGGGTCTTCCCCCTTCTCCTCCCAATCCTCCCTTTTCAGGTCCAGGGGTCCCCTCACTCTCCTCCCATGCAGCAGCTCGAAAGGGAGGAACCCTGTGGATTCCTGGGGCACCACCAGCTGCCTCCCGATTCCCCCCAGTTCTACTTCCCCTTGGGGAGCCCATTCCTGGTACAGGAATCCCTTCTCCCACAGGACTCTGTCCCTGCAGCCTTCCCCAAGGGGGTTTGCAGCGCTGTGGCCAGCAAGTTCCCTCAGCTTCTCCCAGGAGGGATCCTTCCGCAGCTCGGTCTGGAAATCAGCTGCTGGGGAAGGGAGTGGGACCTGCTCCCTCTCGCTGGCTGGGCCTGGGGTCACAGCCCCCCTGAGCCCTGTCCCTGGTAGCTTCCTCCCTGCTGTGTAATCACTTCCCAGCAGCACGTCTGGACCAGGCAAACCTGGTTGGCAGCCGACCTGCCCTGCCTGGGTGTCCCCCCACTCAGCTGGGGTCTCAGCTCCCACCATGCTCAGCACTGCCCTGGCTGTCCCAGTGGGGGCAGGCAGCGAGCTCTCTGCTCTGGTCACAGCATCAGAGCCAGCGTGAGCCCCCTCTCCAGTGTGCAGGGGGGCGGGGATCATTTCGACACACTCAGCCCCAGGGGTCTGGTTACAGGCAGGCAGGTATCCTGAGCCCAGCAGCCCCTCCCTCCTGCCAGCCAGGTCATTTGCATTTTCACTGACCATTTCCATCTTAGCCAATTGGTTCCCTGGATTCAAATTCAAATCCTCGGCCGTTACAGGAGCAGGGCCTGGATCCTGTCCCAAAGAGACACAGTCACCCCCCAACAGGACCTCACAGCCGATATCCTGGAGAACCCCAACGACCAGCCAGCCTGACCTCTCCTGTGTCTGCACAGGGATCTGGGCCATAGGCAGGGCGAGGGCCTTTATCCCGGGGACCTTCACCCAGGTCACCCAGCCCCTCAGCATCTGCGGCTGCACCACCCGGGGCCTGACAACAGTTCTCTCTGTCTCAGGGTCTCGCCACCCCAGGCATGTCCCCCCATTGACCCCCACCTTCCGCTCCCACTGGGGGTCCGAGGGGCCTGAGCCCAGGAGACTCCACGCAGACATATAGGCCGGGGCCAGGAGTGGGAGCCTGTCCACCACCCCACCAATTTGGCTGACAGCGTCTATGGCCTTGGGACCCAGCAAGGGAGCTAGATACCGGGGCTTTTCCGCAGGGTCCCCCTGGTTCAAATCGCCAGCCTGCTTGAAGGCCGTGCGGTGGGCATTCACATCCCCCCCCTCCTTAACCAGGGGCAGCAATTTAGTATCGAGGATCCCTGCGGAACTGGCAGCCCGGGGTCTATCCCCACTCACCCCTGGGGAGCCCCCTATGCCTCTGCGCTCCACCATCGCCAGTCCATGCTGCTGCTGCTTCTCCTGCAGCTTTTCCTCGGGCTCTTGCTCTCTCTCACGGTCCTCTCGCTCTCTCGGACTCAGCTCCAATCCCATCCGTCTCTGATCCCCTGATGGGGAACCCGATCGTGAAGACCCCCGTCTGGTTGGGGACCAGACTCTTGGGGATGCCTGGCTACTGCTCCTGCTGCTTCCAGATCCTCTTGTAGCCCCATCTGGGTCAGGAATCTGCTCCTTAGAGCGGTTCTCGTCCTCCAGCTGCACGATTAACTGGGCCTTGGTGAACTTCCCAATGCGTAACCCTCTCTTTTTGCACAGGATCACAATGTCCTTCTTAAGGAGATGGGGATAGGCCATCACTTCGCTGTTCCCAAGTTGCTCTGGACTCACAGGCCTGTGTGCTCTCAGCGCCCCCATGGTTTCCAGGAAGAACCCCTAGTGTGCCAGCCCTTCTCGTGGTCACCACCTCTTTGCCAGGGTCGAGCTTCAGACTCCTCCGCCCCTGGGACCGCTCGCTGCAATCCCCAGGGGAACCCTGTTACAGCAAAAGTCCTTCTCTCTCCCAGGGTCGAGCGGCAGGCTCCTCCGCCCCTGAGACTGCTCGCTGCAGTCCTCAGGGGGACCCCGTTACTCCTACAGTCCTTCTCGCTGGTCACACACTCCCAGAGGTTAACTGCCCCCTGAAACCATCCTTCTCTGAGCCTTCAGCACGCCTGGTCCTCATTATCCCCCCTTTGTTTTACTGCTTCCCAGTCACTTACTGCAAGAAGCGCCTTTCACGGGGTGCAGTACATCCCACCGCTGCCACCAGTTGTCACGGAGTCCCTGGGCGATGCTCTGGAACTGCTCCCCACAAAGCCAGTCAGGACTTTGGGGAGCCTCCTCTCCCTCGGAGCAGACTGTTTTCAGGGCAAGAAGCTCACAGGTCTTCACCTCCTGGGTCTCTCCTTGGAGTATTCAGCATATGCCCCTCCGTGTGCTTCCCACAGCGAGTCCGCCCAGGCGGGGTCCTGGGGAAGCCAGAGGTCCTGCAAGCACCCCCCACTTCGCAGTCAGACGTGACTCTCAGCCAGCCAGTAAAACAGAGGTTTATTAGATGACAGGAACACGGTCTAAAACAGGTCTTGCAGGTACAGACAACAGGACCCCCTCAGTTAGGTCCATCTTGGGGCCCCAGGGGGGCTAGAGCCCCGTCTGGGCACCCCTCCGTTTCCCCAGCCAGCTCGAAACTGAAAACCCCCTCCAGCCCCTCCTCCTCTGGGCTTTGTCCCTTTCCCGGGCTAGGAGGTCACCTGACCTCTTTGTCTCCAACACCTTCAGTTGGCACCTTTGCCGAGGAGGGGCCCAGGCCATCAGTTGCCAGGAGACAAAGTGTCAGGCATTTATGTGCACTGGCCCTCCGCTCTGCAACAACCACACACCCTTATCCCACCACCTGGATACTTAAGAACTGCATAGGGGAAACTGAGGCACCCACACAGTATTCAGAGGAAACATTAACAACATTCCCACTTCGTCACATGTCCCCCCTGAGGCGTCTCTTTTCCAAGCTGAACAGCCCCCGTCTATTTGGTCTCTCCTTGTACGGGAGTCGTGTTGTCAGATGTTCCCAGTGTGGTGCTCTGCTCTGGTCAATGTTAATAACAGTCGGCTGCGTGCGCGTGTTCCCTCCGTGTGCTGCCCCGGCTCTGCAGATCGCTGGCCCAGCAGACCCCGAGAGAACCCCAATGACCACAGACTCTAGTAAGGTACGAAGGCACCCGGCCAGGGTTATTGTCAAATGAAACACAGTCTCTAGCTCCCCGGATTAGATATCCAAGGTGCTGCTAACTAGTAAATATAGACTCATAGACTTTAAGGTCAGAAGGGACCATTATGATCGTCTAGTCCAGGGGTAGGCAACCTATGGCACGGGTCCTGGCCACTGGTCCGGGGGGCTCTGCATTTTAATTTAATTTTATATGAAGCTTTTTAAACATTTTTAAAACCTTGTTTACATTACATACAACAATAGTTTAGTTCTATATTATAGACTCATAGAAAGAGACCTTCTAAAAACATCAAAATGTATTAGTGGCACGCGAAACCTTAAATTAGAGTGAATAAATGAAGACTTGGCACACCACTTCTGAAAGGTTGCTGACCCCTGGTCTAATCTGACCTCCTGCACAAGGCAGGCCACAGAATCTCACCCACCCACTCCTGTATCAAACCCCTAACCCAGGGGTCGGCAACCTTTCGGAAGTGGTGTGCCGAGTCTTCATTTATTCACTCTCATTTAAGGTTTCGCGTGCCAGTCATACATTTTAACGTTTTTAGAAGGTCTCTTTCTATAAGTCTATAATATATAACTAAACTATTGTTGTATGTAAAGTAAATAAGGTAAAATGTTTAAGAAGCTTCATTTAAAATTAAATTAAAATGCAGAGCCCCCCGGAATGGTGGCCAGGACCCAGGCAGTGTGAGTGCCACTGAAAATCAGCTCGTGTGCCGCCTTCGGCACCCGTGCCATAGGTTGCCTACCCCTGCCCTAACCTATGCCTGAGCTAGTGAAGTCCTCAAATCGTGGTTTAAAGACCTCAAGGTGCAGAGAATCCTCCAGCAAGTGACCCGAGCCCCACGCTGCAGAGGAAGGTGAAAAACCCCCAGGGCCTCTGCCAATCTGCCCTGGAGGAAAATTCCTTCCCGACCCCAAATATGGCGATCAGCTAAACCCTGAGCATGTGGGCAAGACTCACCAGCCAGACACCCAGGAAAGAATTCTCTGTAGTAACTCAGATCCCACCCCATCGAACATCCCATCACAGGCCATTGGGCATATTTACCTGCTAATAATCAAAGATTAATTTATTGCCAAAATTAGGCTATTCCCATCATACCATCCCCTCCACAAACTTATCAAGCTTATGTGCCCCCTGGAAACGGAGCAGCTCAGTCAGTGGCGGGACTCTCCACTGCCCGCTCGGCCGGACAAAGACCCCGCCCCAGGGATGTATTCTTATACACAGGGACAAACAACACCTCACTCCTGACGTATTGAGGGGCAGCCCCGCCACGAAGCAAGGTGCCGCCTCTCACCTTGTACATGTTGGTTCGAACGGAACAACTCCACCCGTCATATTCCCCTTTTGCCCCGTCTTTAGGATGGGTCCGCCTGTTCCTTGTTGTGTGTGTGGAATGTGCCAGTATCCGAGTGTCCTGGTACCATGTTTGTATCTCCAGTGTCCCATACGCTGCAGGTACCTGTATATGTTTATGCAACAGCAGCCCTGTCCCCGCCAGCTTCTGGGAGCAGGGCCTGCCTCTGGCTCGCAGCCTCACTTTTGCTTTACGGTAGCAACGTCTTAACCATGACTTCAGCTCCGGCCTCACCCCGGGCCTCTGATACCAGGGTTTCGATCTCAGGGCCTCCTCTTCCCACAAGCCGTTCCGTACCCTGGGTTGCCTTTCTCTGAACCCGTGCCAGCCCCACTCGCTCCCTTGACAGTGGGGACTGGGGGGCTGTGGTAGAAATGGTCTCGTTGGCCCCGTCGTTCCTGCGTAAAACCTTCTGCAAAGTGGGGTTCCTGGGCGGGGCTCGCAGAGGAGTTTTCGGGGGCGGGACTTTGACCCAAGCAAAGCTCAGACAGTGCCCTGGGCCGCGTCTCTCTGTCTTGTGCTGGACACCGTTCCCAGGCGGTTTACTCCCCACGCCCAGGCAGGCCGTAAACACCTCCGTCCTCTCGATGCCACGTGTTCCCAGCTCTCCTTCCCGGCTACCCGGCGGCCTCCACTTTCCCCGTCCTCCTCCTGCTCCTGACATGTCGAAAGCACCTTTTCTGCCTCCCGTTCCTGGCCCATCCGGCGCCGTGGTCTGATTTCCTCCCGACCTGCCTGTGCCGTTCGCTCGTTTCCCTCCGCAGCCGTTCGCCCGGGGTTTCCGCTTTGCGGGGGGGGGCTCCCTGGGGATTAGTAAAGTGCTCCCGGGGGAGCCCCATTGGCCCCGTCCTAGTCTCCCCACCCCCACCCCCCCATGCGACTGAAATGGCTTGTTCTCCTTTTCCCCTAGGGGCAGCGCTCTCCCCTGGGCCCGGGAAGGACGGCAGGGGGACCTGGCAGAGATGCGCCTCCCTCCCCCCCCCCGCCAGTTACGGTAGCTGCAGGCCCCTGTGGATCCCCGGCGTGGCCAGCAGGTGGCACCCCTGTTGCGGCTGCACCCTGGGGACTCACCTCTGTTGGAAAGGGACCCCCAGCAGCTGGAGGGTGAAGCCGATGGTCATGCACACGGCCAGGGCGGCCCCGAGGACCCGGAGCCGGCAGCACTGGGGGAGCAGCTTCATCCTCCTGCCGGGACCAAGAGGGGTCAATGGAACCCAGGCGTCCTGGCTCCCAGCCCCTCCCCACCCTCGCTCTAACCCACCAGTCCCCGCTGCCCTCCGCTGGCTCCCAGCCCCCACTCCCCTCCCAGAGCCAGGGAGAGAACCCAGGAGTCCTGGCTCCCAGCCCCCCCTGCTCTGACCCACCAGCCCCCACTCCCCTCCCAGAGCCAGGGAGAGAACCCAGGAGTCCTGGCTCCC
>QXTE01000569.1:1998-23633 GCA_003942145.1 Platysternon megacephalum
GCGCCCGGCGCGACGGGGCCCCAATCTCAGCCAGGGTCTGGCCAGCGCCCGGCACGACGGGGCCCTGATCTCGGCCGGGGTCTGGGCAGCGCCCGGCGCGACGGGGCCCCGATCTCGGCCGGGGTCTGGGCAGCGCCCGGCACGACTGGGCCCTGATCTTGGCCGGGGTCTGGGCAGCGCCCGGTGCGACGGGGCCCTGATCTCGGCCGGGGTCTGGGCAGTGCCCGGCGTGTGGGGGCCCTGATCTCGGTTGGGGTCTGGGCAGCGCCCGGCGTGTAGGGTCCCTGATCTCGGTTGGGGTCTGGGCAGCGCCCGGCGCGTGGGGGCCCTGATCTCGGCCGGGGTCTGGGCAGCACCCGGCGCGTGGGGGCCCTGATCTCGGCCGGGGTCTGGGCAGTGCCCGGCGCGTGGGGTCCCTGATCTCGGCCGGGGACTGGGCAGTGCCCAGCGCGTGGGGGCCCTGATCTCGGCCGGGGTCTGGGCAGTGCCAGGCGCGACGGGGCCCTGATCTCGGCCGGGGTCTGGGCAGCGCCCGGCGCGACGGGGCCCTGATCTCGGCCGGGGTCTGGGCAGCGCCCGGCATGTAGGGTCCCTGATTTCGGTTGGGGTCTGGCAAGCGCCCGGCGTGTGGGATCCCTGATCTCGGCCGGGGTCTGGGCAGTGCCCGGCGTGTGGGGTCCCTGATCTCGGCCGGGGTCTGGGCAGCGCCAGGCTCGACGGGGCCCTGATCTCGGCCGGGGTCTGGGCAGTGCCCGGCGTGTGGGGTCCCTGATCTCGGCCGGGGTCTGGGCAGTGCCCGGCCCGGCGGGTCCCTGATCTCGGCTGGGGTCTGGGCAGTGCCAGGCTCGACGGGGCCCCGATCTCGGCCGGGGTCTGGGCAGCGCCCGGCGCGACGGGTCCCTGATCTCGGCTGGGGTCTGGGCAGTGCCAGGCTCGACGGGGCCCTCATCTCGGCCGGGGTCTGGGCAGTGCCCGGCGCGTGGGGTCCCTGATCTCAGCCGGGGTCTGGGCAGCGCCAGGCTCGACGGGGCCCTGATCTCGGCCGGGGGCTGGGCAGTGCCAGGCTCGGCGGGGCCCTGATCTCGGCCGGGGTCTGGGCGGTGCCAGGCTCGACGGGGCCCTGATCTCGGCCGGGGTCTGGGCAGCGCCCGGCGCGGCGGGCCCCTGATCTCGGCCGGGGTCTGGGCGGCGCCCGGCTCGACGGGGCCCTGATCTCGGCCGGGGTCTGGGCGGTGCCCGGCCCGACGGGGCGCTGATCTCGGCCGGGGTCTGGGCAGTGCCCGGCCCGACGGGGCCCTGATCTCGGCCGGGGTCTGGGCAGTGCCAGGCTCGACGGGGCCCTGACCTCGGCCGGGGTCTGGGCAGTGCCAGGCTCGACGGGGCCCTGATCTCGGCCGGGGTCTGGGCAGTGCCAGGCTCGACGGGGCCCTGATCTCGGCCGGGGTCTGGGCAGTGCCAGGCTCGACGGGGCTCAGTTTCACTTGGAGCGCAGGGCCCTGACTCCAGAGGTCCCCAGGGCGTTCCGTGGGCCGGGTTGCGGCAGGAAGCGGAGGAAACCCGGGCTCAGGCGCCGGCCAGTTCTCGGGAACTCAGGGGAGGGCGCCCGGGCTCCTGCGCTGCGCTGCGCCGCGCTCCCTCCTCCGCCTAGATAGCGAGTCCCGGCGCCGCCAATCCCGAGCCCTGCGCTCCGCGCTCCCCCGCGCTGCGCGGCGCGTCCTCAGCCATGCGGCTCCGGCAGCTCGGGGCCCTGCTGCTGCTCCTGGCGCTGCCAGGTACGTACCCCGCGGATCGGGGCCCGGCGTGAAGCCAGCGGGGCGGGGCTGCGAGCAGCCGGGCAGGGTCGGGACCGGCCCACGTGCGGGGCTCCCCGCCACCGCCTTCCCCCCCGTGCCCGGCCTGCGGGGGGTGGGGGGACCCCGAGAGGGAGTCAGTCCGGCCGCCGGGGTTCTGGGGGGGCTGGTTTGGCGTGTGGCTTGTTAAGAAAAGGCTCCTCCCAATAGGCTGCGTGGGAGGTGGTGGGCACCAGTGGTTAGAGGGGGTGGGGTCTGGGAGCCAGGACTCCTGGGTTCTCTCCCCAGCTCTGGGAGGGGAGTGGGGTCTAGTGGTTGGGGGGGACTCCTGGGTTGTAGCCCCAGCTCTCGGAGGCAGGTGGGGGCTAGTGATGGGGTCACCGGGAGTCAGGACTCTGAGCTGCCCTAGAACTTCAGGCAAGTCCCTTCACTGCTCCGTGCCTCAGTTTCCCTGCTGGTGAAATGGGAACAATAATGTTTGCAAAGTGCTTTGGGATCGTCGGGTGGAGGGTGTTGGACACCCACAGCGTCGTTACTGTGACGGGGCTGAGCCGCCGCCCTGGGCATGGATTCGAAACGCCGGGAGAGGCTGCCCTGACCCCGGTGTCCTCCGGCCCCCGGGAGCCCCCCCCCCCCCCGAGGCTCAGCACGACGGGCGCGTTTGCCATTTCAGGGGCTGCAGAACAATCCTTTAACGTGAGCATTTGGCCGGAAGACTCCGTGGTGGAGCACGGAGGCTCCATCTGGTTAAACTGCAGCCACACGTGCCGGGATCCTGATGCCCCGGGCGACCTGGAGACCTCGCTCAGGAAAGCCAATAGTAAAAATGGGTCCCGATGGATTGCCCGAGAGCTGGTCAATATCCGGGAGTGGGTGTCGGCCCCTGAGTGCTTTTTCAACTGCTACGGAAACATAACGTGTGCAGTTGCCCACATCACCACTTACCGTAAGTGACTCACGGAAGGAGGCTGCTGGTTCCGGGGGCTGCGGGGGGTTGACCGATTCCTGTGGAGGAATCCCAGATTCTTTCCTGGGGAGGCAGGAGATGAGCCATCAGATTAGAGCCCCTCCCGCAGCAGACGGGATCCTTGTGTAGTTCTGGGGAAAGAAGCTGGATCGGCTTCTCCAGAGACTCCGGACTCAGTTTAGCCTCATAGCAGCCAAACTTCCCCTGAGTCCACAAACACCGTCCCTACCCAGGGGCTTGCCCTGCACGGATGGGACCCCACCCCCCAGGGCGAAAGGGGGGTTGGTCTCAGAGGCGCATGCTGCCCTCGGCCTCTCTGTAGAGGTTGTCGATGAGATGCCCGCATTGTGCCCAGCATGAGGATGTTGTTTTGCGACGTGGGGACCCGTTCCGTCGGGAACCCACATGGTCCCACCTTTCCCCTACTGGAGTGACCTATGGGGCCGGCCAGCCAGCCAGCCCAAAGGTCCTATGTCCGTCAGCTGGCGTGGGGGTGTGATCAGGGCAGGGAGATGCAGCCAGCTGCAGGTGCTGTCTCTTGAACAGTGCAGACGATGTGGTGGGACAGGCTGCAGGATTCGGCCACGCCCTGGCGGATCCCACCGCAGACACCATGTTGGATTCCCTGCCCACTTGCAGCTCCCTGGTGAAAGGCTGCCTGTGTCTTTGTGTCACTCCAGGGGCGCCGGAGCGGGTGGTGCTGGAGCCGCTCCCGGAGCTGGAGCTGGGCCAGGCCTATAACCTGACGTGCCGGGTTCTGAACGTGGCTCCCGTCACGCACCTCACCGTGACCCTCCGCCGGGGGGGACAGACCCTGCACACGGAGACCTTCCAGAGCCGCACCGGGACCGGACCCGACAACATCACAGTGACCCACGAGATCATCCCTCAGCGACAGGACCACGGGCAGGAGATCACCTGCCACGCAGCCCTGGACCTGACACCGCACGGGCCCCACTTCGAAAACAGCTCCTCTGCGGTGGAGCTCAGGGTTTTCGGTGAGTGCCGATTCACTAGCCCCGGCCTCTCGGACAGGCCTGGTGCCGACGCTCTGATCGGGAATGGGGGCCAAACCGCAGGGAAACAAGAACCAGACCCTTGGCTCGCCTGCCTCTCATCTGAGCCGCCCGCTCACGCTCCGACAGCTGCCGGGTCTGCGGGAATTATAATCCCGTTAGCGGGAGTCTATTAATAACTCTGTGACGAATCCCCCAGTCGGCTCCCTGCCTTTGTCTCTGAGCTCCGGGCTCTGGCGGAGCTGCGGTGGCTGCTTGACTCACCGCGTTTCTCCCGCTGCCGGGGCGAGCGAGCGAGCGATCTCTGAGCTCACCTGGGCGTTTTCAATCTGCTGCAAACCCTCTTCTCAGTGGGGGAGAGGAAAGGCCAGCGCTAGCCCATGGGCAGGACAAGGCGTTCGCAGGAGGTGTCAGTAACCACCCTCTGCCCTGCTCAGAACAGCCGCGCTGGGTCAGAGCAATGGTCCATCCAGGCCAGTGCCAGGGGGCTTCAGAGGGAATGAACGGACCAGGCAATTATCGAGTATCCCTCCCCTGTCGTCCAGTCCCAGCTTCTGGCAGCTGGAGGTTGAGGGACCCCCAGAGCATGGAGCTGTGTCCCTGCCCATCCTGGCTAACAGCCACTGATGGACCCATCCCCCAGGAACTTACCTAATTTTGTTTTGAACCCAGTTATTCTTTTGGCCTTCACAACATCCCCTGGCAGTGAGTTCCACAGGTTGTCTGTGCGTTGTGTGAAGTGAAACTTCCCTGTGTTTGTTTTTAAACCTTCTGCCTAGTAATGTCATTGGGTGGCCCCCGGCTCATGTGTTACGTGACAGGCTGGGAGCTCTAGACAGCCAGCTTTAGAGGAGGGATCAGGTTTTCTCAATGGGACGATGTTGAAATTGGAAGTTCTCAGGCCCGGATCCCGATCCCACTGCAGATCTAAGGGCAGATCCCTGGGTGGCCTCCCAAGTTGGGCACCCCAAATCACTAGTGGTGTTTGAAAAGCTTGGCCCTAATGTGTGAAAGTGAGACAGCGGTGGGGGGAGTGGGGCTGGGAGCCAGGACTCCTGGGTTCTATCCCTGGCTCTGGGAGGGGAGTGGGGGCTAGTGGGTTAGAGCACGGGGAGCTGGGAGTCAGGACTCCTGGGTTCTATCCCTGGCTCTGGGAGGGGAGTGGGGCTGGTGGGTTAGAGCGGGGGGAGCTGGGAGTCAGGACTCCTGGGTTCTCTCTAGGAGGTGAGTGGAGGCCAGTGGTTAAAGCAGGGCAGGAACTGGGTATCAGGACTCCTGGGTTCAGTTCCCTGCTCTGCAACTCGCTGACTGTGTGACCTGGGGTAGGTCATTTCCCCTCTCTGCACCTCCGATTTCTGCGCCCGCCTCCTGGGGCAGGGGCGAGGTGAGAATGGCGGAAGGTTTGTAAAACACAATGAGGCCCCGTGTCATTGTGTCCGGATTTGGAACTGGAGCCTGGGAGGACGTGACGCTCTCACAACAGACATTGGCTGCGTTACAACTGGGTGTATCACGGTAGTGCCTGGAGACCCCGACTGAGATGGGGGGGCCCCTATGGGGGCAGGCGCTGCCCAGACCTGGAGATTCCTTACCCCAAGATTTCACAGTCCAACTAGACAGAGGGTGGGAGGGGAAACAGAGGCAGAGAAAAGGGAAGGATTTGCCCAAGGCCGGCGGCCAAGCCAGGAATAGAACCCAGGTGTCCTGAGTCCCAGGCTGCTGTTCTGTCTACTCGGCCACATGCCTCTGAATGCTTCCCTAATGCCCCGCGATTGTTTTTCTCGCCCGCTGCAGATCTCCCAGAGGAGCCCCAGCTCCAAACCTCCCTCTATATCGAGGTGGGCACCAGGGCGACCGCCCGCTGTGGGGTGGCCGGGGTCTTCCCCGCCGCAGGAGAGGCCCGGTTCACCCTGTCCTTTGGGGGAGAGAGCCTGAACTTCACCATCACCACGTCGGGCGACACGGCCACCGCCCAGGGCGAGGTTTGGTCCCCGTCCCCGGGACGGCGCCAGCTGAACTGCACCGTGTCCGTGGGGCCCGTGTCCAGATCCGCAGGGCAGAGCGTTCTCGTTTACAGTGAGTGTCTGGATTATCCCCCCGGGGTGTGGGCAGTGCTGGCGCCGATCCTGCAGAGAGCTGCGTGCTGGGCGGCTCTGCCCATCAGCCCCGTGTCCAGGTCCAAGGACGGAGCACAGCTCAGCTGAGCCAAGCCAGGGCTCTGCTCTGGAGAGGGGAGAGTCGCTCGCCTGCCTGCCATGCGCGGGACATTTCCCTGGGCGTGTTCCCTGGTTACTAATGATGGCATTGATCCTGGGGGGAGCAGGGCTCTTGTCCCAGAACCAGCGGCTTCCGTCTCTTGTAGGGACCCGCGCGGTGCCTGGCACACACGCTCACACCGAGGGCAGAGCCAAGCCTCGGTGATTTTTATTAGAACCAATGATAATGCCCGAAAAGCTCCAACCCACACAACCAGCTGGGGATCGCCCTGCCCTGGGGGTTGTACTGCCCCCCTTCCTGGAGGAGCTGGTGGCCAGAGACGAAGGCGCAGCCCTGCCTCTGGCAAGCCGAAGGAGTCCGATGGGCCAGGTTCCCAGCTCCCCCGCTCCAACCTGCTAGACCCGACGCTCTCTCCTGGCGCTGGCGAGAGAACCCAGGAGTCCGGGTTTCCAGCCCCTGCTCACACCACACCAGCCTGGCGCTATAACCCAGGGCTCCCCAGACTAGCGGAAATTGGGTTTCTTTGCAGTGGTGATGTCAGTCACGTGTTAAAAATCACCCTGGTCATTTCACAGCAGCTCTGCCTCTGTCCCCTGCAGCTTTCCCTGAGCCCGTCCTGGAGATCGACCAGCCACGGGCCCTCGTGAACAGGAACGTGAGTGTCACGTGCCGTTCCCCTGCCTCCCAGCCCCCCGGCACGACGCTACAGCTCAGAGACTCCGAGCGAACCCTGGCGTCCGGGCACCAGCCCCGCCTGCAGCTCACGCTGACAACCCGCAAGGGAGACAACGGGAGGCGATTGACGTGTGAAGGGAACCTCACGCTGGGCAACCATTCCCTCGTAAAGAACACGTCCTCCCAGCTCATCGTCCTCTGTGAGTCGGGAGCGGTGCCCAGACCCCGTCTCTTCCTGCCCCTGTACGTCCCGCGGTGACTGAACCCAGGGCGTCCTACGCCCTCCTGCCGGAGTCCCTGGGACGGCAGCACTGAAACATCTCAAAACCTTCAGTGCCTTTATCCTCAGGCACCCCTCTGAGGCAGGGCCGTGCCATTATCCCCATGGGGTAGGTGGGGAAACTGAGGCACGGGAAGCCTGGCAGAGGAGGGAGTTGGGTCCCTAACCATTGTGCCATCCAGCCACCTGGCTGTCTGCCCATCTCTGCTCTGCCTGACTGGCAGCCTCAGCAGCAGAACCCAGCACATCGCTGTGAAACGCAGCCGAGCCCGCTGCTGTCGTTACAAACCCTTGTTAACAGAAATTAAGAGGGACAGAGAGCGAGATGCTGCCAGACAAACCCATTTGCATTTTCCCATCGGCCAGTGAGGAGGGAGAGGACGCACGAGCGTCTGATGATACAGAATGGAGTCGAGAGCGAGACGAAGGAGGGAGTGTATTGGTTGGGGGGAGAGGGGGGCTGGGAGTCAGGACTCCTGGGTTCTATGCCCAGTTCTAGGAGAGGATTGGGGTCTTGTGGGTTAGAGGAAGGGGGCTGGGAGCCAGGATTCCTAGCCTATGTTCCCAGCTCTGCCACAGACACTGGGTGGCCTTGGTCATGTCTCTTCCCCTTTCTGTGCCTCAGTTTCCCGGTGTCGACTGCAATCATTGAGGTGGCTTGTGCTTGGCACCAGGCCTCATGCAGAAAGCCCCGGCTGGAAGGGGGGAGCAGTGGCACGAGGACTCGCAGCTGGGGTTATTATTGGCCACATCCTGTAGCCTTGCAGTGTGCAAGGCCTTTGTCTCTGCGAAGCACTTAAGGACGTGCCAAAGCTTTAGCGTGTGAGCAGGTCCCATGGCCCAGGGCAGGCAGCGAGGGGGGCAGGCGCTGGGGCGGGTGCCGAGGGGGGTGGGCACTGGGGTGGGTGCCGAGATGGGCGGGCGCCGAGGGGGGCAGGCGCTGGGGCGGGCGCCGAGGGGGGCGGGCGCCGAGGGGGGCGCCGAGGGGGGCGGGCGCTGGGGCGGGTGCCGAGGTGGGCGGGCGCTGACGTCCGTCCCCGTTTGGCACGGCACTAGAGCCCGTGCGTCACTTTCTCAGCACACGCCGGCGGGACTGACGTGCTCCAGGGCTGGGTTGTGTCCCAGTCCCGGAGCTCCCGCCCCTCCAGCCACCCACTGCCCTGCCACTGGGGCCCTCCGGGCACAAACAGGCCAGTGACCCAGGTCATTGATCCTCCTGCACCCCGGGAGAGAGCAGAGGGTCATGGGCAACGACTCGAGTTCTGTCCCTGCACTTTCGGAGGAGCCCGAAACGGACAAATCTGGTGCCCGAGTCCCCAGACGCGGCTTGAGGGGAGGCTGCGAACCCTGGTCTGCAGGCCCAGCGGGAGCCCAGCACCAGCTGTGGTGTGCGAATGGGACGCGGGGCCTTTCCCCTCCAGGGGGTGCTGACCCCGACCCACCCCAGGACGGGGACTGGCTGGCCCGGGGTGTGGGGAATGGGACACGGAGCCTTTCCCCTCCAGGGGGTGCTGACCCCGACCCACCCCAGGACGGGGACTGGCTGGCCCGGGGTGTGGGGAATGGGACACGGAGCCTTTCCCCTCCAGGGGGTGCTGACCCCGACCCACCCCAGGACGGGGACTGGCTGGCCCGGGGTGTGGGGAATGGGACGCGGGGCCCGTCTCTGATCTGGCCCCAGGTAGAGGGGGACTGAGAGGGGTGTTCAGATGAGAGGTGCAGTTCTCCTCCTCGATCATCCCCAGACTGATAGCGACTGAAGTGTGTCCCCCTCTGACAGCTTCTCCCTGGGCCCTGCAGGAGGTTAGTTTGCTGGGTCTCAGCCCCATTCCTTGCTAACAAGACCCTGCTCCCCAAAGCCCTCGGCCCAGCTGTCCACCCCCCGGTGGTAACCTCGTCAGAGGGGCCAAGTTCTGAATGGGCCCCCGAGTCCCGGCCCCCCTCCAGGGCAGGCCAAGGCACATGGCAGAGGAACCAGCCCTGCTCTCCCCTTTAAAAACGGGTTCCGGTTCCGTATCTTCCAGATGGGCCTGAAATGGACGATGCCGGCTGTGCCAGGACCCAGACCTGGGTGGAGGGGACGGAGCAAAGCTTGGCCTGCCTGGCGTGGGGGAACCCGGTGCCGGCCGTGGTGTGCACGAAGGACGGGGCGCCCTACGGCGTGGGGGTGCAGCGTCGGGTGGCGAGAGAGCACGCTGGGACCTACCACTGCAGCGCCACCAACGCCCACGGCTCGGCCCGCCAGGAGGTGACCGTCTGGGTGGAGTGTAAGTCAGCAAATCCTGGATCCCTGCAGCTATGCACGAGAGAGTCACTTGCCTAGACCCCCCTGGTCTTCTCCTGCCGTGGGAGGAGCCGTTGGCTGAGTTAAACGGATGCCGGGCGCTGCCCGGACCCCGGCCGAGATCAGGGCCCCATCGCGCCGGGCGCTGCCCGGACCCCAGCCGAGATCAGGGCCCCGTCGCGCCGGGCACTGCCCGGGCCCCGGCCGAGATCAGGGCCCTGTCGCGCCGGGCGCTGCCCGGACCCCGGCCGAGATCAGGGCCCCGACACGCCGGGCGCTGCCCAGACCCCAACTGAGATCTGATGGGGATCAGGAGGGAACTGTCCCTTGAGGAAGGTTCGCCCTTCGCTGCCTCCTGCAGGGTGTCTTGCACCTGCCTTTGAAGCAGCTGGGGCGGGGCCCGTTGGAGACGGGATACCGGGTTAGATGGGCCCCTGGGATGAGCCACTCTGGCAGCTCCTCTGTTCGGCTGAGCGATGAACCAGCCTCCCGTAGTCTTCCAGGGCCATGCTAGGAAGGGAAAAGTACAAGCGCACTAAACTCGTTAGGAAAGAGCCCGTGACCTTGGCCTCAGCGCCCGGCTCGCGGGACTGAGCAGCAGCCGAAGCAGCCCGGCCAGGAGGATGTATAAATACAACAGGCGACGACAAATACCGCGTCAGCAGCAGAGGTTAATCAGGCAGCTCAGGAATGAACGGTCTGGCAATGTGCTGAACACCCAGCTCGGCTGGAGCCAGAAAAAGGGGCCGACTTGGGACCGGCGCTGCAGACGCCCTCGGGAAGTAGGGTCTGAGTGTGAGATGCTTGTCACACTTGCCATAGGCTGTCCGGGTCGGTTCTCGCACACCCGGTGACGTCTGCACTCCTGATGAATTCATCAGTCCCAGTCCAGCTTGGGGGTCGGAGGTTTCTCTCCGTGACTCCAGACACCGAACCTGGACTGGGGCCGGTTCCTAACGTCACCCTCCAATGTGAGTTTACAGCCTAGCAGGTAGAACTGCCCTTGTGGGCCAGGCTGGTCCCTGCATCGACCCCCATCTCTGGGCCAGTCCCACCGCTGCCCCCCAACCTCCACCCAGGGCTGGGCTGGGCTGGTGTCCGCGTCGGCAGCCTCCCCGGCCGGTCTCTGTGTTACTTGTCCCTGGGCCCTGCCCGCGGGCTCCGGGGTGGTTTGCGAGGAGTTTCTCTTTGCGCTTTCCCAGCACAGACACAACAGTGCAGCCCGTGCGTGCAGTGAATTCCAGCTCTGCCCCGGCCCTCCCGGCAGCCACGTCCAGCAGGTGCTCGTGTCCCGGACTCCCAGGACTGGGGGGAACCCCCTTTGGGGCGACAGCCCTTCTCGGGGGTCCACCTCTCTCGGGGTCAGGCCCCTCCACCTCCTGGAGCCGCACCTCCCTGAGCCTTAGCACGTCTGCCTCTGCTGTGGGCCCCTCAGGGAGTCCCCTCGCTCTGGACCCCCCGGAATAATGGCCCCCCCCGCCCCCCGATCTCTAGCCCGGAGCGACTCTCGGCCAGCGTAACGCAGGAGGGTTTATTGAGCGTCTGAACCCAGCACAGGAAACTCTCCGGGCCTCAGGCCTGGCCTCCCTCAGCCCAGCACATCTAGATCTGTCCCACATCCAGGTGGGGTCTGGCTCTCTTCTCCCAGTCCAGAGACACCCCACTTCCAGCTGGGCACCTGATATCACCGGCCCCCAAGTCCCGCCTCTGTCCATTGTCTTCTGTCCCAGGTAGACTGGCTGCCTGGGCCTCCTCCCCTCTCATCCATCCATTGTTTCCCCTCTGGCTGGAACCGTCTGGTCTGGTCACCGGGGTCCTCTCTCCACAGCCCATTGTCCTGCCACTGGCCCGAACCGGCTGTGACTCCCGAGCTGGGCGTCCCGGTCACCGGTGACTGGGGTATCCATTCTCCAGGCCGGTCACTGGCCCTCTGTAACAACAAACTCCCTCTCCACCACCTCGTAAAACCAGTAACACCCAGGGAAACTGAGTCCCACCCCCTCTGCACACCAACCACTGAAAACAACAAGAAAATCCCCCCCCTCCCCCCCCCCGCTTCCTCACAGCTCGCCTGTGGCACTGAGAGACGGAGAAGCCGGGGGCCCCTCTGTTACAAAGCTGTGTGTTGGGGAGCTTGGCTCTGAGGGCGAGGTGCTGCACAGCCACTCCCTGGTTCCCCTGCTCCTGCCTGGACCAGGAGCTGGCGGTAAGAAAGGTGGCCCAGCATGAGCGCTCGGCCAGGGTTCATCGAAGAGAAGACGGAGCCGCGGGCTGGGGGAGCCGTGGGGCTTCTCCGTGGTAGTGAATAGTGGGCCCCTGTTCTCTGCCTTCCAGACAAACCCACCATGGACGAGTCCAGCTGCCCCAGTACCCAGGCGTGGCTGGAGGGAACCCTGCACACCCTGGCCTGTGAGGCAGACGGGATCCCCGGCCCCCGTGTCCCATGCACCAAGGAGGGAGCAGCTGACGAGTTTGGCGGCGAGCGGAACGTGAGCAGGAATGACTCCGGCACCTACCAGTGCACGGCCAGGAACCGCCATGGGTCGGAGAAGAAAGTGGTCACCGTGCGGGTGGAATGTGAGTCTCGATTGTGCACCAGTGTTGCACTAGACTGCCCGGGCCTGGCTTGCCCTACGTGTGACCCTCAGGCTGTGCTGGCGACAGGGGGTGGGAACAGCTCCCTGAGAATCCCCCTCCCGGACGGGTGCCGAACTGGCATAAAGACCCTGCTCCCAGCCCCTGGCATATGGCATTGGGGCAGGTCTCTGGCCTGTGCTCCGCAGGAGGTCAGACTAGGGGATCCCGTCTGGCCTTGGAATCTGTGAATCTGGCGCATGGCTGGAGCACACGGCCGTACGGTCTCTGCTGCTTCCCAGGGGCCACAGGGTGCAGAGTGTGAGTTAGAGCAGCCCCAAGGCTGCTCTGATTCACCCTGTGGGCTGGGCGAGAGCCCTGCATGACCCCAGAAGACAGGCAGCACAAGTGGCTCCTGTTGCTATTGCCACACTATTACGGCAGAGCCTACGGGCCCCAGGCATGGAGCAGGACCCCCCGTGTGCTGGGAGCTGTACATTATTTGTTAGGTGAATTACAGTAGTGCCCCGGCCCATTGGGCGAGGCGCTGTACGTTATTTGTTAGGTGAATTACAGCAGGGCCCCACGGCGCATGGGGCTGCACAGACACAGAACGGAGTAACAGCCCCTGCCCCGGCGAGCTCCGTCTCAGTCAGTCCTGCTAGAAGTGCAGGAACGGAGCAGCTGGGACTCTGTTATACAGACAAAACTACACAGGATCTTTTAAGGGGGAAGACAAAGATGCCACATTTCTTATAAAAACAATTTGATCAATGACCAATAACTAATATCTAACTCCTTACACACACACATTACCCCTACACACACACACACACACACATACATCAGATGTTCTGCAGCTGCTGCATAGTTGCCAGTCCTGAACATGGCCTGAGTTAGGGCTGTTGTCTAGTTCTTCAGCCCTTGGTAGTTGAACTTGATCTCATCAGGACGGGCTGGTGCTGGAGGTTGATCCTATCACCCATACACACCTCATTCACACATCTCAACTAGACTAATACAATTACAGCATGGCTTGCAAAAATGGGGGCTTGCAGCACAAGCCTTCTACAAAATGGAGTAGGCATTTTAAACTGGGGTTTGAATTACAATATTGCACAGAAGTTACAATTTAGGCAAAATGGCAACGTAATGAAATGGTGAACAGAAGTTACAATGATCCAGTGAATAACTAAAAACAATTTCATTCCCATTGGTTCTACATTGTAACTTCTGTGCAATATTGTAATTCAAAACCCATTTTAAAATGCTTACTCCATTTTGTAGAAGGCTTGTGCTGCAAGCCCCCATGTTTGCAACCCATGCTGTAATTGTATTAGTCTAGTTGAGATGTGTGAATGAGGTATGTATGGTTGAGAGAATCAACCTCCAGCACCAGCCCGTCCTGATGAGATCAAGTTCAACTACCAAGGGCTGAAGAACTAGACAACAGCCCTAACTCAGGCCATGTTCAGGACTGGCAACTATGCAGCAGCTGCAGAACATCTGATGTATGTGTGTGTGTGTGTGTGTGTATAGGGGTAATGTGTGTGTATAAGGATTAAGATATTAGTTATTAGTCATAAATCAAATTGTTATTATAATAAATGTGGCATCTTTGTCTTCCCCCTTAAAAGATCCTGTGTAGTTTTGTCTGTATAACAACTCCGGCCCGGCGCGTGCACAGTGCAGCTGATCTGATTTTGTGCTGGTCCAAGCACAGCTGGGGGAAGCTGACCCTGGACATTCCTAACCGAGCCCAGCCCCCGCGCCCTGCCCCGTGGTGCTAATTGCACTGGAAATGACTGACTGTGAAAGAACAGTCAGAGTCTCACGTACTCACGGCTGTTGGCTCCATTTACTGGCCCCCTCGTCTGCCCTGCGCCGGGCCTGGCTCGCGAACGTTAGCCGGGGGGTCCCCGTGGTGTCGTGCTGCTGAGTGCCTGGCTGCAAAGTGCTGCCCGGGGCGAGGCAGGAGGGCGAGCGCCACTGGGACGCTCCCGAGACGGCACGATCGCGGCCGATTCCCCTCCCGCTCGCCCGGCATCCGTCACACAAGCTCCGCCCGGAAACGCTCAAACCCATCGCAGCCAGAGGGAGCCCCGAACGGGCCGGGGAGACGCGAGCTGGGGTCTGGGACGGAGGAGCGGGGGGGGGGGGGTCACTGGGTTGTCACTCGCTGCCCCAGCGCTGTGCAAAGAGCCACGGAGGAGCTGGTGTCTGGAGCCTGCTCCCCACCGCAGCATCTACACAGCCGGCCCATCCCTGCGTAGACGTTCCCGGGGGCCCCCTGGCACTGGGCGCTGCACGCGCCTGCCGTGAGAAACCATTTCAGCTGCCAGCCACTGGTGCTTGTTCTGCCTCCCTCCGCGAGGTTCCGGGGCCTGTTCGCCAGCGTTTCTGCCCGGGATGGCGCCTCGCAGGCCGGGACCAGCTCCCCTCGCAGGGCTCTGTCTGAGCAGCGAAGCACGTTACGCTCCTTGCCGCCAGCCAGCTGTTTTCTCCCACCCTCGAACCTGTGCGGCTCTGGCCTGCGCTGGCTCTGCTCTTTCCACTTCCCTTACGAAGCCGGAACCGGCCGCAGCGTTCCCATCTCAGTCTCACCGGGGGAAAATCGCCTCCCATTAGCCCCGACTGTCGCAGCATCGCTCCGGGCGCTCATGGCCAGCTGCTCAGCCAGCTCTAGCCCCATTTTAGGGCTGGGGAAATTGAGGCCCAGAGCAATGGGGTGATGGGCCCAAGGTCACGCAGGGTGTCTGTGGCAGAGCCAGGGTTTGACCCCAGGGGTCTGCCCTGCTGCTGAACACAGGGAGGCTTTACCAGAGCTCAGAGGAGAACACTCCTGCTCACAGATGGAGAAATCGCAGTGGAGTGGGGGGGGTCCAGGGCTGGCTGAGCAAAGGGAGCAGTGAGAGAGGTAGGATGGCGCAGTGGTTAGTGCACTAACCTGGGACTCAGGAGGCCTCAGTGCCGTCCTTGCACGGCCTAGGGCCTCTCTCGGTGCCCCCCTGTAGAATGGGGGGGCGCTGCTCCCCCGCTGCACGGGGCGGTGGGCGGTAAATGGGGGGGCCGCAGAGGGACCCGGGGCCGCACGGCTGCTAAGTGTGTGACCTTTTCTCTCCAGACAGGCCCGTCGTCTTGCTCCTGGCCGTCAGCCCTTCCGCCACCGTCCCACGCGGCACCAACTTCAACATCAGCTGCCGTGCCGAGGGCTCCCCGGCGCCCGCCTACCGCTGGACCATGCCCCCCGCCCCCAACGTCCACTGCTCGGCCGATAACAGCACCGTGAGCGTGGCCGGCGCTGACTGGCCCAACCGCGGCGTTTACGTCTGCAGAGTCTCCAACGCCCACGGGCAGCACCTGGGCCAGGTCCAAATCCAGGTGACAGGTACGGAGCAGAGGGCGAGGACGCCAGGGAAGGGCAAAGTGTGTGGGGGGGATGGACAGACCCCCTGTGGGGTTCCTGGGCGTTCTGCAGCAGCCCTGGGGGGCCGAGTTCCCTGCCACGCGGCGGGCGAGGAGGCAGGACGCGAGCCCAGCCTGACTCAGCGGCACCGCGCACCTGGGGCGAGTCTCCGCTCACTTCGTAACAGAGAAGCTGCCTGGCGGCAGGGGGGGGGGGGGGCTGGGGCCCAGCCGACCTGCTGTCTAGTCCCAGCTCCACTACTGGGTTGCTGAGCGACCCTGGGCAAGCTGCAGCCCCGCTCCGTGACTCGGTTTCCCTTCCCCACATCTGCCCTGCCGTGTGACCTTGGGCGTGTCCCTTCCCCTCTTGCTGCCTCTGTCTAGCCTGGAAGCTCTTTGGGGCAGGGACTGTCTCTCCTCCTGGAGCCTCACCTGCGTGTCCCTCCCCCCCGCCAGATCACAGACTCCTCGTCGCCGCCCTGATCGTGGGGGTGGCCGTGCTGCTGCTGGGCGGGACGGCCGGGCTCGTCTATTACCTTAAATCCACCGCCTGCAAGAAGGGCGAATACAACGTGCAGGACGCCGAGAGCTCCTCCAAAGCCACCTGCCTCGGGCGCGACGTTGCCATCTACGGGATACAGCTCACCCAGACCTGAGCCGGCCGGCGGCCGGAGCCCCCCACCCAGGGGCTGCTGGAGGGGAACCCGATGGTGCATCCCTGTGGTGGCTGGTTTGTTGGGTTGTTCATTGTTGCATCCGTCCTCGAAGCTCCTGCCGAGCTGTGTTCTCTGTCCAGACCCGGCCTGTCTCCGTCCAGCCACCTCCATGTGCAGCTTCTCTCCCTGGATCTTTCTGGCCTCGGATCTGCTCCGCCCTTTTCCCTTTCCCCAGCCCCGCCCCGTGGCCCTGGTGGAACTTCCGGCTTCTCTGGTGTCTTGCCTTAAATATCCGTTCTCCGGCTTGGGGAAATGGGTCATGAGCTGGCCCCGACCAGGCCATGATTGTCCCGGAGTGCGCGGGGTGGGGGTGGCGTTGCCTAACCCAGCGCCTGGGTGGAGTGGCACAGGCAGGGGAGAATGGGTACGTGACCCGCTGGGATCCGAACATCTAGGTCCCAGATTCCAACCCGGGGGGAGGCAGGAGCCACCAAACACAGTCAGGGGCCTGCGGGGAAACGAATGTGCTGGGTCTCTGTCCCCGTGGTAGCAGGAATGGGCCAGTCTGTCCTCAGACATAAGAACATACGAACGGCCAGACTGGGACAGACCAAAGGTCCATCTAGCCCAGTGTCCTGTCGTCCGACAGTGGCCAGTGCCAGGTGCCCCAGAGGGAATGAACCGAACAGGGAATCACCAAGTGATCCATCCCCTGTCGCCCATTCCCAGCTTCTGGCAAACAGAGGCTGGGACACCATCCCTGCCCAGCCTGGCTAATAGCCACTGATGGACCGATCCTCCAGGAACTTCTCTAGTTCCTTTTTGAACAGCCGGAACAGCTGGGGGCCGGCGTGAGTCGTGTCCTGCTAGCAACTGTGCTGAGACCCAACAAACTCGTTTCATCACAGGCACTAAGTTTATGGTCTGAGCGCCCCGTGACCCCTGTCGGTCAGCGTTTGGGTGTGGCTCACCCAGGCTGCTCCTGCTCCGGGGTAACGACAGCCACGGCCTCTTAAACTTCCCTTCCTGTCTCAGAGACAGCCAGGGACCCCCCAGACACACACACACACGTCTGCCCCCAGCTCGCAGCTGCCAGGGAATTCCTGTTGCTGTTTATGGGCCCTCGGATGGTGGAAATCAGCATCGCTCCACTGACCCCAGCGCTGACTCTAGCGTGAGTCGCGTTCGCAGTGTGGTGCTGTCACTCACTCCAATGTCCTGGGCCCGTCGAGCTGTTCTTTAGAGACAATGTAACACCACAGCGTGTTTTGTGTGATTGTTGTGGGGCAGAACTAAAACAGCAGCCCGCCCCCCCCCGCCCCCCCCACATCCCCCACTTCCGAGGGCAGAATGCCATAGGAAACCTGCAAAGGCCAGAAAAAAAGCCTCCATCTGCTGGCTTTGCACAAGCTTGTACCAGAACAGCCGCTGTGGAAGTCTCTCTCCAGGCAAGTCTTAATTACCAAGCACAGACTTTGTTCTCTAGCAACTGACAAATTTAGCACATCGGTGCCAGCCTCATGGCTGAGCTGCAGAGAAAAACAGCTCCTCCTTGGCACACGCCTGGCAAGCAATACGCAAAGCAGGTGGGAAAAGCAGCTTGCAGGGGAGCGTGCTGCAGGCTGCCGGCCTCGGAGCTGTGGGACTTCATGTTGCTGCATGCTCAGCGAAGACGGGCGATAGCCAATCGGCTAGGTACTGCGACCTGCCGAGCGAGCGCCAGACCCGCCACTGGCGCCAACGAATGGCTTATGGTGGGATCCCTAGTCATGGCCCAAGGCCCGATTGTGCAAGGCGCTGTACGTTATGTATTGAGTGTATTATGATCCCACCGCTCCTGGGCCAGGCCACCCTGCACTATGCTCTGTAGAGACCCGGACCTGCCGCGTTAAATCATGGAGCCACGTTCCTTTACACCAGTGGACGATCTGGCCCGTAAACATAACCAGCCTCTCAGACGCTTGTGATTCTCTTTCACTTTCCAGGCAGGTTTTATAGGTTTTTTGAGACACCTGGGGCTCGATTTTCATCCTGTCACCCGAGCGGAATGTTTGAGTTTCTTTCGTTTATTTTTTGGACTGGGTAGAGCAGCTCAGACCGGGGGGAGGGGGGGGGGTGTCCGTCCAGCCTGTCCTGGCTCATCCCAGCCAGGGTGTGGGGTTCCCAGGAGGGGCCAGTGATGGGCTATTCTGCTACCGGGGAATTCTCTCCCTGCCTGGCCTGGGTTCGATGCTGGTTCCTGCTTTGGAAGTGGAAGATTTAGGGACAGGTTCAACCCAAGCGTCTCTACTGAGGACGTTCCCACTAGAGCATTCAGCAGGGCTGGTCTCTTCGCCAGTGGGGCTGCTGGGCTAAGGATCCTACGAGCGTGGTGCTGACCTGAGCCGGAGCTAACCCACCGCGTTCGCCAGGAGCCGCTTCCAGGGAGATTTCCAGCAGCAGATCTGGCTCTGGCTCTGGTTCAAACCCACTTTGCGCCGGCCATGCGCTCGCAGCAGCGAGAGGAAGGAGCATGCAGGTAGCTTGAAGCCCCCTTTGCACCCCCTGTTTTCCACCCACCCCTTGGTGTAAGTGACACTCTGCTTCCCACGCCCACCTGGCACGCTGAGAATGCCTGTGGAGCCCTTGCGGCTACGGCCAGACGCTCCGTCTGTCCCCGGGGTTGAGTCCTTATGCCATCTCTGCACCTGCCGGCCCCCCTGCCCCAGGGGGGATTTCTAAAGGGCTGCTTCCACCCACGTAAGGCCCCTTTCTGCAGTGACCTGAGCATCAGGCTGTGAGTCATCTGAGCTTCCCCTCCTCCCCGGTGGCACTTTGTAGAGGCTTAAAGATCCCTGTTCAACCACAAGCTACGACTGGGATGTAACTAATGAAGGGGTTCGTTTGGGGCGGGTTTCGCTAATGAATATGGGTCCTTCGCGAACTTTTCAAGGGGCTCATTGCATCGGGGAAGGAGCTGGTGCTTTGCACAGCCAGCTCCGCTGGGTAAAAGGGCTATTTTCTAACTGCGTTTGTATGTTCTGTCTCACTCCCCCCCAGCCTGGGCTCGAGGAATGGGCCTGCGGCATTGCAAGCTGCACTATAATTAATGTTCAGTAAGGACTTTCGGGGCAGGCGGGGGCCCACAATGCACTAGGTAATGAACGAATTCCTTCCCCGCACATAAGGACAGAGCCCCGGGAGCTCTCTGCAGTGCTGGCCTCACACTTGGGAAGGGTTTTCAAACATGCTTCCCAGGGGAATAAGAAAGGACAAGTCGGTAAAGTTGGGTTTAAAGAAAAGGGCACAAAAAGCTGTGCTAATAGTTCCACCCCCGCCCCCCCTGCTGGGCCTGAGTGCTCCCAGGGCTGCAGAAATTACTCATTCAAAAGCCACAACGAAATCACCTTCACAACACTCCACCATGGCTGGTATACCTGGGGTTAGCTAGGCTTTGCCACAGTGTAAATAGCAATAGCCACGTGATCAGGGATTTATTCTGTTATATAAGGTTGTAACGTGTTTAATTTTATTAAAACGGCACATAAACGCCAGGCAAACAGGCGCTCAGTGGGCGTCACAACAGTCGTGCGAGAGTGACAGTGAGCGACGGTATTGCTGTTGGAGCGGTGGGATGTGGACTAGCCTTAGTCTTCGCTAGACTCCTACGCACACGTGAGCGTGGGTTTGGCGCCAGCGTTAAGAGGCCGCACCGGCCCAGTGCTCTCCCTGGGGTGAGTTTCCGAGCCAGTTCTCTAGCAGATTGATCCAGTTCTTTCTACAGCCGCTCCTACAGCTGGTGCCCAGAGCCCTACACTCCCCCCACCTGCAGTAGCGGGTGCCCTGGGCACTGCTGACCCCCCCCCCAATCCCATCCTGGTGGTGGGGACAGGCTCCTGCCCCTCCCTCCCTGGACAGTGGGCCAGAGCGTCCCACCTGCTCCCCCACGGCTGGACCCATCGCGGGGGCTGCTTGAGCCCATCCGCTACGTCCCCTCTCCTGGCCCCAGCGTCCGTCCCCCTCACTCCAGTCGCGGCCGCTCGCTTCGGAGCTCGCAGTGTCCTGCTTCCGGGGCCGTGTGGATCCTTCTGACCGTTTGCCCGGGAAACATTCCTGCGTTTTGCTCAGGGAAGAGCCAAATAAAGAAATCGTTGTGTTTTAACAAGTGCCAGCTCCCGCCCCGGCGTGGCCTGCACCCAAGCCAGCACATGGGCCAAATTGGCTCCCCACAGCCTGGGCTCGAAAGCTGGAATGCCCTGATGCCAATACCCCTCCCCAGCCCCACCGTCTCTGAGCACCGCGGCCTGCACTGTTTAACCTCACAACGCCCTGAGAAATGTGTCATGGAGTGTGGGGAAGTCCGGGCCCTGTACCCCCGGCTTCCTGTGATTCACCATGACTCTCAGCCAGCCAGTAAAACAGAAGGTTTATTGAGACGACAGGAACACAGCCCAAAACAGGTCTTGCCAGCACAGACAACAGGACCCCCTTTAGTTAGGTCCATCTGGGGGGCCCAGGGAGGCCCCAGGCCCGTGGGAAAGCCCAAGCCCCGTCAGGCTCCCCTCTCCATTTCCAGTCAGCTTCCAAAACCAAAAACCCCTTCCAGGCGTCTCCTTTCTCCCTTCCCCCCGGCTCCTCCCCCAGCCTTTGTTCTTTGTCCAGATTCCCAGTCAAAGGTGTTACCTGGTCTCCAACTCCCCTCCTGGGTTCTCATGTTACCTGCTCAGGTATCTCCCTTCCCCCATGCAGACAGTCCCAGCACAGCTCCCCTGCAACCTTCCCCCTCAGTATTCACATAACACAACAAAACATTCTCACTTCGTCACAAAATGCAAACCCCGCTGTCGAGATGGGAAACAGGCACAGACAGACCTGGCCAAGGCACAGAGCTCGGTGTCAGCACCAAAGCTGGGCCAATGCAAGATATTCCCTCCCCTACCTTGGCCCAGGTCACGGCACAACAGGGAATTAAACCCAGGTCAGCAACCCAACCGCTGCACTGGGACTTTGGGTCCACTGCTAACCGGGCCGTTTGCGTTCATCCTTTTGCCGCTGATTCTTTCTGAATGGCCTGAGCTGACGTCATCTCCTCTTTCGGACCCAGCTCCCTTGGCTGTGGGGGCCAGATTCTCAGCTGGGGTAAGGACATGTCCCTCCAGCAAAGTCAGCAGCGCAAGACCAATTGCCACCAGTGGATCCTAAATGTTACCAGCCTCGACTCCCTGCCTTGCACGGAGACTCGACGCCAGGCCTAGGCACCGCTCACGCCCACTCGCCAGCTCTGGAACCCAGCCATTGACCGGCCCCCGCACTGGGCTGTGCTTGGTCCCAAATGCACAGACCTGGGGCTCAGGTCGAAGTAGCTAAAATCGCTGCTGCAGAAAACACGCCGAGTGCGGCGTGAGGGGTCGTTGTGAACTGATCTCTCACGGCTCCCAGCCATGGGACGGGAAATCACCAAGGACCCAACCTTGGGTTCAAAACCACCCCGGGGGGTGTGTGTGTGTGACAAAAAGCCACTCCCATCCAGCAGCTGTTCAGGAAACGTCACAGGCTGTGGGAAGGGACGGTGGGGAAATTTCCATCAAAAAGTTGGGGTGGGGGAGGGTTGATGCGTGGGGGGCAAACAGCTTTTGGACAAAAACGCAAATCTTCACAGGAAAATGTTTTCTGTCAAAATGTCCAGGTTTTCAGTGAAAAATGGAAAACCAAAAATGTTCCAATTTTCTGTTTTAACCTGATTTTTAAACAAAAAAAATAAATTATTTCAATTTTGCATGGGGGGGGGGGGG
>QXTE01000569.1:29313-44938 GCA_003942145.1 Platysternon megacephalum
CCCCCCCCGCCCCCCCCACATCCCCCACTTCCGAGGGCAGAATGCCATAGGAAACCTGCAAAGGCCAGAAAAAAAGCCTCCATCTGCTGGCTTTGCACAAGCTTGTACCAGAACAGCCGCTGTGGAAGTCTCTCTCCAGGCAAGTCTTAATTACCAAGCACAGACTTTGTTCTCTAGCAACTGACAAATTTAGCACATCGGTGCCAGCCTCATGGCTGAGCTGCAGAGAAAAACAGCTCCTCCTTGGCACACGCCTGGCAAGCAATACGCAAAGCAGGTGGGAAAAGCAGCTTGCAGGGGAGCGTGCTGCAGGCTGCCGGCCTTGGAGCTGTGGGACTTCATGTTGCTGCATGCTCAGCGAAGACGGGCGATAGCCAATCGGCTAGGTACTGCGACCTGCCGAGCGAGCGCCAGACCCGCCACTGGCGCCAACGAATGGCTTATGGTGGGATCCCTAGTCATGGCCCAAGGCCCGATTGTGCAAGGCGCTGTACGTTATGTATTGAGTGTATTATGATCCCACCGCTCCTGGGCCAGGCCACCCTGCACTATGCTCTGTAGAGACCCGGACCTGCCGCGTTAAATCATGGAGCCACGTTCCTTTACACCAGTGGACGATCTGGCCCGTAAACATAACCAGCCTCTCAGACGCTTGTGATTCTCTTTCACTTTCCAGGCAGGTTTTATAGGTTTTTTTAGACACCTGGGGCTCGATTTTCATCCTGTCACCCGAGCGGAATGTTTGAGTTTCTTTCGTTTATTTTTTGGACTGGGTAGAGCAGCTCAGACCGGGGGGAGGGGGGGGGGTGTCCGTCCAGCCTGTCCTGGCTCATCCCAGCCAGGGTGTGGGGTTCCCAGGAGGGGCCAGTGATGGGCTATTCTGCTACCGGGGAATTCTCTCCCTGCCTGGCCTGGGTTCGATGCTGGTTCCTGCTTTGGAAGTGGAAGATTTAGGGACAGGTTCAACCCAAGCGTCTCTACTGAGGACGTTCCCACTAGAGCATTCAGCAGGGCTGGTCTCTTCGCCAGTGGGGCTGCTGGGCTAAGGATCCTACGAGCGTGGTGCTGACCTGAGCCGGAGCTAACCCACCGCGTTCGCCAGGAGCCGCTTCCAGGGAGATTTCCAGCAGCAGATCTGGCTCTGGCTCTGGTTCAAACCCACTTTGCGCCGGCCATGCGCTCGCAGCAGCGAGGGGAAGGAGCATGCAGGTAGCTTGAAGCCCCCTTTGCACCCCCTGTTTTCCACCCACCCCTTGGTGTAAGTGACACTCTGCTTCCCACGCCCACCTGGCACGCTGAGAATGCCTGTGGAGCCCTTGCGGCTACGGCCAGACGCTCCGTCTGTCCCCGGGGTTGAGTCCTTATGCCATCTCTGCACCTGCCGGCCCCCCTGCCCCAGGGGGGATTTCTAAAGGGCTGCTTCCACCCACGTAAGGCCCCTTTCTGCAGTGACCTGAGCATCAGGCTGTGAGTCATCTGAGCTTCCCCTCCTCCCCGGTGGCACTTTGTAGAGGCTTAAAGATCCCTGTTCAACCACAAGCTACGACTGGGATGTAACTGATGAAGGGGTTCGTTTGGGGCGGGTTTCGCTAATGAATATGGGTCCTTCACGAACTTTTCAAGGGGCTCATTGCATCGGGGAAGGAGCTGGTGCTTTGCACAGCCAGCTCCGCTGGGTAAAAGGGCTATTTTCTAACTGCGTTTGTATGTTCTGTCTCACTCCCCCCCAGCCTGGGCTCGAGGAATGGGCCTGCGGCATTGCAAGCTGCACTATAATTAATGTTCAGTAAGGACTTTCGGGGCAGGCGGGGGCCCACAATGCACTAGGTAATGAACGAATTCCTTCCCCGCACATAAGGACAGAGCCCCGGGAGCTCTCTGCAGTGCTGGCCTCACACTTGGGAAGGGTTTTCAAACATGCTTCCCAGGGGAATAAGAAAGGACAAGTCGGTAAAGTTGGGTTTAAAGAAAAGGGCACAAAAAGCTGTGCTAATAGTTCCACCCCCGCCCCCCCTGCTGGGCCTGAGTGCTCCCAGGGCTGCAGAAATTACTCATTCAAAAGCCACAACGAAATCACCTTCACAACACTCCACCATGGCTGGTATACCTGGGGTTAGCTAGGCTTTGCCACAGTGTAAATAGCAATAGCCACGTGATCAGGGATTTATTCTGTTATATAAGGTTGTAACGTGTTTAATTTTATTAAAACGGCACATAAACGCCAGGCAAACAGGCGCTCAGTGGGCGTCACAACAGTCGTGCGAGAGTGACAGTGAGCGACGGTATTGCTGTTGGAGCGGTTGGATGTGGACTAGCCTTAGTCTTCGCTAGACTCCTACGCACACGTGAGCGTGGGTTTGGCGCCAGCGTTAAGAGGCCGCACCGGCCCAGTGCTCTCCCTGGGGTGAGTTTCCGAGCCAGTTCTCTAGCAGATTGATCCAGTTCTTTCTACAGCCGCTCCTACAGCTGGTGCCCAGAGCCCTACACTCCCCCCACCTGCAGTAGCGGGTGCCCTGGGCACTGCTGACCCCCCCCCCAATCCCATCCTGGTGGTGGGGACAGGCTCCTGCCCCTCCCTCCCTGGACAGTGGGCCAGAGCGTCCCACCTGCTCCCCCACGGCTGGACCCATCGCGGGGGCTGCTTGAGCCCATCCGCTACGTCCCCTCTCCTGGCCCCAGCGTCCGTCCCCCTCACTCCAGTCGCGGCCGCTCGCTTCGGAGCTCGCAGTGTCCTGCTTCCGGGGCCGTGTGGATCCTTCTGACCGTTTGCCCGGGAAACATTCCTGCGTTTTGCTCAGGGAAGAGCCAAATAAAGAAATCGTTGTGTTTTAACAAGTGCCAGCTCCCGCCCCGGCGTGGCCTGCACCCAAGCCAGCACATGGGCCAAATTGGCTCCCCACAGCCTGGGCTCGAAAGCTGGAATGCCCTGATGCCAATACCCCTCCCCAGCCCCACCGTCTCTGAGCACCGCGGCCTGCACTGTTTAACCTCACAACGCCCTGAGAAATGTGTCATGGAGTGTGGGGAAGTCCGGGCCCTGTACCCCCGGCTTCCTGTGATTCACCATGACTCTCAGCCAGCCAGTAAAACAGAAGGTTTATTGAGACGACAGGAACACAGCCCAAAACAGGTCTTGCCAGCACAGACAACAGGACCCCCTTTAGTTAGGTCCATCTGGGGGGCCCAGGGAGGCCCCAGGCCCGTGGGAAAGCCCAAGCCCCGTCAGGCTCCCCTCTCCATTTCCAGTCAGCTTCCAAAACCAAAAACCCCTTCCAGGCGTCTCCTTTCTCCCTTCCCCCCGGCTCCTCCCCCAGCCTTTGTTCTTTGTCCAGATTCCCAGTCAAAGGTGTTACCTGGTCTCCAACTCCCCTCCTGGGTTCTCATGTTACCTGCTCAGGTATCTCCCTTCCCCCATGCAGACAGTCCCAGCACAGCTCCCCTGCAACCTTCCCCCTCAGTATTCACATAACACAACAAAACATTCTCACTTCGTCACAAAATGCAAACCCCGCTGTCGAGATGGGAAACAGGCACAGACAGACCTGGCCAAGGCACAGAGCTCGGTGTCAGCACCAAAGCTGGGCCAATGCAAGATATTCCCTCCCCTACCTTGGCCCAGGTCACGGCACAACAGGGAATTAAACCCAGGTCAGCAACCCAACCGCTGCACTGGGACTATGGGTCCACTGCTAACCGGACCGTTTGCGTTCATCCTTTTGCCGCTGATTCTTTCTGAACGGCCTGAGCTGACGTCATCTCCTCTTTCGGACCCAGCTCCCTTGGCTGTGGGGGCCAGATTCTCAGCTGGGGTAAGGACATGTCCCTCCAGCAAAGTCAGCAGCGCAAGACCAATTGCCACCAGTGGATCCTAAATGTTACCAGCCTCGACTCCCTGCCTTGCACGGAGACTCGACGCCAGGCCTAGGCACCGCTCACGCCCACTCGCCAGCTCTGGAACCCAGCCATTGACCGGCCCCCGCACTGGGCTGTGCTTGGTCCCAAATGCACAGACCTGGGGCTCAGGTCGAAGTAGCTAAAATCGCTGCTGCAGAAAACACGCCGAGTGCGGCGTGAGGGGTCGTTGTGAACTGATCTCTCACGGCTCCCAGCCATGGGACGGGAAATCACCAAGGACCCAACCTTGGGTTCAAAACCACCCCGGGGGGTGTGTGTGTGTGACAAAAAGCCACTCCCATCCAGCAGCTGTTCAGGAAACGTCACAGGCTGTGGGAAGGGACGGTGGGGAAATTTCCATCAAAAAGTTGGGGTGGGGGAGGGTTGATGCGTGGGGGGCAAACAGCTTTTGGACAAAAACGCAAATCTTCACAGGAAAATGTTTTCTGTCAAAATGTCCAGGTTTTCAGTGAAAAATGGAAAACCAAAAATGTTCCAATTTTCTGTTTTAACCTGATTTTTAAACAAAAAAAATAAATTATTTCAATTTTGCATGGGGGGGGGGGGGAAATGACCTCCCAGCCCACTCTCGGCTCGAGCCAGCTGCCCGGGGGGAAGTGTCACCGTCGCTAACACAGCCTCAGCAGAGGGGACAGGTGGATCCTGGCCCAGGGTAAATAAATGTCGCTCCATCAACATCAACAGCGCAAGCCCAGTTCACACAGCTGAGAATCTGACCCTTAAATGTGAATAGTGCCACATTCTTTTCTATATTGTCTCCTGCAAAAGTGCATGGGACCACGGCACCAAGACCTCTGTGCTAGGCATTCGCTGTAGAGTTTCTTTAATTTTCCTATCCCCAAATGAGCCAGTCTTTGCAGTCCTCTCACTTCCTTCCACTTTGCAACGCTTCTTGTGGGCACGCCCAGGACTGCGCCCCTCTGGGAAGCTCTCCCTTAACCCCAGCGTCGTTCTGGGCTTGCCAGTTTGGGTTGGATCTAGCTGGGTCTCATGCGCACCCTTATCCTTCCCTCCCCTGGCGCACGCGGGTGGGTGGAGGACTCACTGGGAAATGTACAGCGTAGACAGATTGGAGCAAATTCTCTGAAGAGCCCAGAGCCTCATTTCCAAGTCCATCTGCAGCCAGATTTTTGGAAGATTCCACTCCCATGTGCTGAGCACTTTTGGACACCTTCACCCCTTGTTATGGTTCCTCAACGGGAGCCGAGTTCTCTTGAAAATTCAGCCCCGATCACAGAATCGTAGGACTGGAAGGGACGTCGGGAGGCATCTAGTCCAGTCCCCTGCACTCCTAGCAGGGCTAAGGATTATCTAGACCATCCCTGACATGTCCAACCTGCTCTTAAAAATCCCCAGTGGCGGAGATTCCACAACCTCCCTGGGCAATTTATTCCAGATCTTAACCAATGATGGTAGGTGCTGGGCCCTTGTCAATCTGGCCCTGAGCTCTGCAAACTTTGGTCCTCAAGCACAGACTAGCGGAGCTCCCAGGAAGCACCAGCGATGTCGGTGCATGGGAGAAACATGGGGAAAACCACCGTGCCCACATGCCCACCCATGGATGGATCCAAAGCAAAAGGCTGCGGAACAGATGCCAAAGACATCCTTGCTAACAGAATCGTGGGGATTAGAACAAGGGAAAGATTTGTGAGGCTCACGGTTATTCCGATCCTCCACAATCCAAGCAGGATTGTTGTTATTTACTAGTTAGCTGCTAACAAGGTGTCACGGATAGTGGGGGAGTCCAGACTCTGCACCCCTCTTCCTGGGATTCACCGTGACTCTCAGCCAGCCAGTAAAACGGAAGGTTTATTAGGTGACAGGAACACAGCCCCAAGCAGAACATGTAGGTACAACCAGATCCCCTCAATCAAGTCCTTCTGGGGGGTTTAGGGAACTTAGCCCCCAGCTTGGGGTTCCCTGCGTTTCCCCACCCAGCCCAAAACTCAAAACTAAATCAAAACTCCTCCAGCAGCTCTCTCCCCCCTCCCCCTGCTCCTCCTCTCCTTTGTCCAGTCTCCCGGCCAAAGGTGTCACTGCTCCCCACCCCCCTCCTGGCTCAGGTTACAGCTCAGGTAGCTTCCTTCCCATCCCCAATGTAACTCCCCTGCCACATTCCCAGGTCAAATCCGCCCGGCTCCCTGCTCCGGCACACAAGGTGTGCTCCGATACCACGACGATTGTGCCCTACACTATGTTAACGGCAAGGCCAACACACCGGGCCATGAACCTGGGACCGGCAGGACTAAAAACATGAGTTACTAGAGCTTGACCTGAAGAATCCGGGCTCCCCTAGCCCCTGCGGCTTACGGGGGGGGGACATGTGACACGCATTCGCCAGGGAGTGACATTCAGTTTATTATACAACATCATAAATCATGAAACCCCTGGACTCTGTATCCCGCACTGGCCTCCGTGCACTGCACGGCAGAAGCTTTTGAGTCACTTCAGCCCAGCACTTGCGCATTCATTTGGCTTTAATTTTGACTTCAGTGGAGTTAAACCCATTATTAAAGTCAGCCACAAGCCCAACTGCTTTGCTGAATCAGAGTCTTAATAGTTAGCAGGAGCAACAGCACCACCAAACAGCTTAAATAAGAAACAACATAAACAGGAATCCCAAGGCTGGATCAGCCCCAAGCTCCCTGTAGACCAGTGTCTCATCTCCTACAGTGCCCAGTCCAGGTGCTGTACAGGAAGGTATAAGAACCACACCCACCCCAGTAGTAGATGTGGGATAATCTGCTCCTGGTGTCTACTAGTTAGATTGGCTTAAACCCTGAAGCACAAGCTTCAAAATCCCTCCCAAAATCTGTATAACTAATGAGGAGAACTCTGGATACTCTTGCTATCCATATAAATTTCCAATTCCCCTTTGAATCTTGCTAATTTTTTTGCCTTCCGTGACTTCCAGTGGCAGTGAGTTCCACAGACTAATCACACGGTATGAAAAAGCATTTGCTCCCATCAGTTTTGAAGTGGCCATCTTTTAACTGAACATCCCCTGGCCCTTGCGTGATGAGATATGGGAGACCAGAAACTCCCGCTCTCCTTTCTCTGCCCATTCTTTATTTTATGTACCGACCTCACTTCATCGCCTTTCCGAGGTCAACTCTTCTAAGCTTTCCACTCTCTTTTCACAGGGGGGCTTTTCCGTGCAAAAGCAGGAACAGTCCGTTCTCAGGGTTTTCATTGTTTTGAGAAGTTCATCGACAGAATAAACCATGCCCATAGTCACTGGCCAGAGACAGGAAAATAATGCCCCTGAGATGGGTTTCTCTAGTAATAACTACTGCATCCAACCAAGAAACATCTGAATTCACTGCCTCTAGGCCTCCTATTAAGGCCCCGGTATGGCAAAGACCTTGACTTTAAGCACATGCGTAAGTGCTGTGTTGAATAGAGATGGGATTGCTCATGGGTAAAGCTCTTGGAAGCAGCTAAGCCCCTAAGTCACTTAGGCCTGGCTCCTCTAAGGTGTTTAGGCATCTAACACCCATTGATTTCAAGACTCTTTTTGCCGCTTGTAAACCACTGAGACAGCGCCTTGAATGGATTGAACCAGCTGTGAATAGGGGAGGCCTGGCTTGATATCTCCCGGGAGAAACCAACATGTCACATCGAAACTCAAAAGGGACGCACGAGTAGAGTCTTTCCATACACAGCGACAAGAAGCCAGTTTTATTCTAAAGTGCAACCATTAGATTCACTCCTGAACGAAAGCCAAAAAACCCAACACCCGACCATCTTAAACCACATCTTCCCCGCATTGTCACCACGCTGGGATGTTTGAACATTTGTACAGGAAAGGAGAAAACGTGGCAATTTTCATCCCAGTTCACAACTTGGCACATAAAGTTGTGTGTGTGTGTGTATGTGTAAACAGTGCCGCACTGCAAAAATAAATATATTATTTACACATATAAATATATCGAGATGATCATTTTGTACAAGAATGCTCCATAGGTACTATTTTAAGTAACAAACTAATTGAGAATTGACATAAGTTTCTGAAATGCATAACAAGCTAACGAAGGAGATAATCTCTCTATTCAAAAAGTGCAACCCTTACTAAGTTTAGTGCAACAAAACAAATGAGGTTCCATATTAATTATCCCCAACTAACTTGTTGTTATTTAGTTTTTTAAATTAGCCAATATAAAAGCTTTGAAGTCTGAGCCCTGCAAGTTTACAAGTCTTCGTGTCTCTCCTTGGAAAGACATCAGCACGTTAACGGGAAAGCTCTTCATTGGGGTCCATGAACGAATATTGATCTAAATCCCTTAACAATGCTTCATTTCATTCGGAGTGGGTTTTTTAAGCATTGCCAGAATCTACGTGTTCAGCTCATGTCCATAGCAGCGATTGCTGCTGCCACAGGTGCAAGTTACTATCTGAATGGAGCTAATATTTTATTTTCTTTAACATCCAGAATTATCTCAATTTATTCTGGAGTCTGCATTTGCCCCATAAAAAGACCTGCTAGAAAGAGCCTCGCTGCAGTGATCTATTCTACAGTCAAGACAGGTTAGACCCAGGGTGTATCACTGCTGGCCAGGGTATCCTGGGGTCTGAACACGCAGCCACCCACCAGGCGAGCCAGGAGCAAGCTTAAGATTCAAACTCTTATTTTCCCACCCCTCATTCAAGCTCTGTAACAACTTCACCTGTGCAAAAACCTGGGCTCATTTTCTCGTCCACTTCCCGAGCTGCTCGCGCAAACCAAAGGCAGGATCGAACGTTAATTGTACAGATCACAACAGCACGAGAGGAAGGGGGAAAAGCAACAACTGGTCCTAAGGGCAACTGGACTGAGCCAGCGCTTCTCGCATCCCTCCGCTCAGACTGCAGGGCAGCGCTGGTCTCCTGCTCACTCCAGTAGATACCAGCGCCCTCTGCTACGCAGCCCGCTGTCCGGCTAATAGCAAAGAGTCCTTGCTTGAGATTTAAGGAAGTCGTCGCATTTTCTAGAAAATAAAACAAAAGGAGCCTAATTCAATTAACCTACAGTTACTATGATCGTTCCCCCGTTCGAGCTGTAGGGGTGAAAAGGCCTGGATCAGAGGCAGGCATCCATCGTCACGGTGAAGTGTGGGTATTATAGTGGCATGAGAAGACCCCAAGTGAGACTGGGGCCCTGTTGGGCCGGGTGCTCTACAAACATAGGGCAAGAGACACTCCCGGCCCCAAAGAGCAGGAAACAGAGGCCTTGAGCGGCAACTCACCAGAGGTCAGTGCAGAGCCAGTGGAACCCAGAGCTCCTGACTCGCCGGCCAGGGCGGGCTCCACTGGACCACCCAGCTGACTCTTGTTAAAGATGCACTGAGAGTGCAGAGAGACAGAGGTGCAGGATGGATACATTTCAGAGCGTTCAACCTCCAAAATATTTGAGACCAGGCCAGAGTGGGACGACAAATCACTCTAGAACCAGTGCTACTGGGAGAGCTTGTTGCACTTAACTACAATCAGCCACTTCCCTCTTGCTAAGTTGAGCCCCCAGCCTGTCCCGTCTCTTTTCAACTCTGTCACTTTGCTAAACTGATGCAGGCCAACGCTGCAGCAGGAAACAAATGCAACAGAGAGAAAAGCCAGTGACAGGCAAGTGACAAAGAAAGGAGGCTGGTAACATGTTTAAATATCTGCTGCACAAGCCAACTTCTGGCTGCAGACAGGTCCAGCTGTGTCAGGTCAGGTGTGTGTTGTTTTTACTTGAAGGCAATTCCTTCCTGCCTCACAACATACACACAGGGGCAGGACTCCTCTCCTCCAGCAGGGCCAGGGAGGGAGAGACACACACGCACACACACACGCACACACTCCCAGAGTACAGAGAGGATGAGAATGTTTCTACTGCAAAATAACTTCTTGTAGCAAAATAATATCTATTTTCCAGGGGAAAGTATCTCCAGTAGGTGAAACTTAATATGTGGGAAGAGGCAGTGCAAGGCTCCTTGCTTAAATGAAACAAGAGGCCCTAGATTTCGTTCTGACTCCCTGCAGAAGGGTAAATTTCACCCTCTAAGCACAAACTAACGTCACTGTAACCAAGAGCTGCCTCCATTGATACATGTAAACAATTCACACCTTCCATTCCCCTTCACCAGTATAAACAATTTACCTGTATCATGTCTGCGGCTTCCACTGCCCAGCTTGTCTGAGCAAAGGCTCTGGAAGAGGTGCGGGGGGGGGGGGGGGGGGGTTTCATTTTAAAAGAAGGATGTTGCGATTCAGCCAAAGCTGTTCCTTTTTTAAACATAAATAAATAAAATGGGAATAACCTTTTCACGGTTCTCTGCTGGGCCACGGCCATGCGCAGTCTGTCTCCACAGTTAGAGCAACGGGAGTAAGGTTTTCCACTTTTCTTCGGGATATTCCAGCAGCGGAAACATCGTATCCTGTACTTTTTGTACCTGGCGGGGAGGGGGGGGGGGGGGAATCAGTTGGTTCAGATAAATACATTTTTAGCGAAAAGTGGAATAATCCTTTTATTTCCCCTTAGTCTTTTGAAATGTTCCCTTTGCTTAGAAGGGGGATATTTAGGGTGGAATTTATTTAGGAAAATGCCTTGGGCCAAGAATTTTGGAAATGGGGCCCAGATTCTCAGAGGTGTTTAGGTGCCTTGAAATCAAGAGGCGTTAGTCACCTTTGAGATCTGGGCCTGGGTTCAGCTCCTAAATCCATATTTAGTGGCCTTGCCAGCCCCAAGTGTTCAAAACCACGAGTCAGCAGACCCTAAAAAAAAAAATCAAGGGGTTAGCTTAAAAACCAAACAAAAAAAAGGAATAAAATGTTGATTTCTTTGTCATTGCTGTCTGGCTTCAGAGCCTTCATATGGTCGACTAGGGTCATGTTTTCAGCTCTGTGTCCATTTTTCAAAGTTTCAAGCTTTTTTCTGAACCATTTTTCAAAAATTAAAGCTTAGTGTTTTGGGTAATCACATGACTCTGGGAGCTGGAGCTTCCCAAAAAACACCAATTATCGCAAGATTCCCGGTAAGATCACGAGAGGTGATTTAGGCACCTAAATAAGGGTATGGCGTCACTGCCGTCTTACGCCAGGCACCTACCCAGTTTTAACCCAAGCGTGGCTTCATTTTTCAAAACTGCTGCATCAGTGGGAACTGCTGGGTGCTCAGAACATGGAAACAAGCTGCTCGTTTAGGTGCCTGGATACAGGAATCTAAAAGCCTCAATCCTGCAAACACGTACCCACATATTTAATTTTGCACAGACCTTGGCCTGGCCCTTTTGTGCACAGTTTCAGAAAGCAACACTGGCAGCGCTATAGCACAGGTACCTGATGCCGCAAGCATTGCAGAGTGCGGTGCCGTCCTCAGCAATCCTCCACAGGGGAGTTTTCCTCGTCTGGCAGGAAGCGCAACGCTTACCACCTAAGGAAAAGACAAAGGTCAGACGTGGGCTGCGTGGTGGCTTTATTGCATAGCTTCATGGAGTTGAAGGCCAGAAGGCAACATGCACTGAGTGCAGGGGACCTATTGACATCCCTTCCAGCCCTACCCTGACCTCCTCCCTGGCACAGCCCATTACATTTCACCCGTTTATTTACCCCTATATTGAGCCCAATAACTTGTGTTTTGCTAAAATGCCTCCCCGGTCTGGATATAAAGAACTGATGAGATGAAGAACCCACCACTTCCCTTGATAGCTTTTTTCCCATGGTGAGTCACCCTCACCGTTACAAATGTGTGCCTAATTTCTGATTTGCCTTATGTCACAGCAAGACAAAGCAACAGCTCTGGGTGTATTAAAACCACAATCCCCAGGTATTGGAAAACAAGGAAAGGGTTTTGAGATCTATTTCCTTTCTGGTGGATAAATATGATTTTAGTTTGTGGTGTGGTGGAAAAAAAGAAAAAGAAAGTCACAATAGGTACAGTACTGTGGCAACTTTATTTTGTCATAGCTTTTCTTATCAACTGTGTCTCCAAAACTAACCCTAGAATAACACAATTACAAAACCAGTGTCCAGCCATACAAGTACTTCTCATGCTCACACCCATGAGTATTGCCTGCTGAAGTTAAGGGGGCTGCGCACAGAAGTAAGCGCCACCCCTGGTAGTAAGTACGTGTGAGAGGAAGCACTTCAATGATAAAAGCCCAGATCCTCAGTTGGCATCAATCAGCAGCAGATGCCTCAGGAGGTCGTGGAAGCTCCTTCACTGAAGGTTTTCAGAAGGAGGCTGGAGCCATGTGCCTTGGATGGTTTAGACCCAACAACTCCTGCATCTTGGCAGGGGGTTAGACTAGGTGACCCTTGTGGTCCCTTCTAACTCTGTGGTTCTGTGAGTCTATGGCTGCTCCTTGGAGCTATGTCTGATTTCCAGCTAGGATCTGGCTAGAGAGGAATTTAAGGGGAGTATAGATCTTAAGCTGTCTCCGCACAGGACTGAATTTCTCCCAGCAATAGGAGAATCAGGCCCCATATAGGTATTTTTAGCTGCCCCAATCCTTTCAGAGTGTTACCATTTGATAGTAAAGGGTTTTGTTTCTGAAAAGCAACATACTCTGCACAGAGAGGGAGCCTTGATCCTCCTCAGAACTGCTGGCTCTGCAGAATTCTCTTGTTAAAGAGATGTGATTTGGATTTGGGTTACGGCTTCTTTTCCCACGCGTTGCACTGCAGACAGATTAGATGAGACAAATCTTACCAGGTTGTGACATTACTTTCAAACAAACAAACCAAAGAGCAAAAACCAGTGGAACAGCATTAAAAAAATCTTCCTCCCAAACCAACAAAAATTAGCTACCGAGGGTCAGATTTTTCATCCCTCTTCTTGTTGGGCAATCATGGATACCCAGCAAAGTGGGCACAAAATGCTCCCAGATCAGCCTGTTGTGTTTCACAGCCTCTTTCCACTGGTGTCAATGAGAGTACAAGGTGCAGGACAGAGGAGCTGCCCTAATGGATCTGACCTACGGGCCGCCTAGTCAGGGGACAGCACAATAGAGTCATAGATTATAAAACCGGAAGAGATTGTTGTGATCACTGACCTCCTGTACAACGCAGGCCCTAGGACTTCCCAAATCACCAGCTCCTTCAGAGAAAGGGGCAGGAAACTCCACAGTAGGCAGATGTGAGGTAATCTGCCCCCCATGTAGGTCTCATCCTAACCCCTAGTAGTTAGGGATTGGAGGTTTAATGTCCCTTCCAAAATGGTTATTAGCACGAGCGGTTAGAACTCTGCAGATCCTTATTATCCACATATTGTCCAATCCCTCTTGGAATCTCACTACATGCTAGGCCTCGTTGCAACACGTTCCACGGCCTAGTTCCATATTGCATTTTAAAAAGGGTTTCCTAAGTCTCGGTTTGAATTTGCCAATTTCTGTTTTCCTTGAATGTGGCAACGGCAAATCAGGCCCCAACTGTCTAAGGACTGAGGGGGAGTTTTTCAAAAATACCTGAAGGGATTTAGGCACAAACGTCCCTTTCAAAAGTCAATGGAACGTGTGCTCCTAAAACACTTAGGTGGCTAAAAAACAGCTCCCCTCAATACCAGTCTGTAACGGGCCGGTGTGGCTCCCCTCCTCCCCTCAGAGGGTTGAGCCCCGGACGCGCCCCGTTACACGGTCCGAATGTGAATTTTCAACATTTCCATGTATCTCTCCAGGCTAAAGAAGACTGAAAACAGAACCAGCGAAGTCTCTTTTCTTCTGCTCTGTAACTTTGAAAGGCGTTTGGTGGTTGCCATGTATTTTGACGGACACGTTAGCAAGTGGGNCTCAATACCAGTCTGTAACGGGCCGGTGTGGCTCCCCTCCTCACCTCAGAGGGTTGAGCCCCGGACGTGCCCCGTTACACGGTCCGCATGTGAATTTTCAACATTTCCATGTATCTCTCCAGACTAAAGAAGACTGAAAACAGAACCAGCGAAGTCTCTTTTCTTCTGCTCTGTAACTTTGAAAGGTGTTTGGTGGTTGCCATGTATTTTGACGGACACGTTAGCAAGTGGGAGAAGACCAGACTGTAGTACGAGATATTACTGGAAGAGACAGGAAACCTCATGCTCCAGGGCTTAAACCAACCTCTCTCTGATACTACTGCAGAGTTCTTACACCTGCCTTTGAACAGCTGGTGCTGGCCTCTGACAGAGACTGGGGCCCGGACTAGATGGGTGTTGGGGCTGAGCCAGTCTGCCAATGCCTCTGGTCCTATGTCAGTTCCAACTGGCTGCAGTTTAAAGTGCCATAGAACAAACGATACCACCCCCACCCCACCCCCCCAGAAAAAAATCTGCTCATTATATGAGCCGAAAGCACTAGGGGAGAGACAATGGAGCCTGGGATGGGGAAATGACATAATTTGTGTTATGATTACACACGGTCAGATCATATCCTTAAGGACAAATCCCGGCTCAGTATCTCTGACCCCCCCTGCAGAAAGGGGATCCCTGCAAAGAGCTCTGTACAGTTCCCCAGTATCCCAAGGCTTGGGGGGTGGGGAAGCGTGGAGGAGAGATGGCAGGAGTTGGGGTGGGGGTTCCTTTAGCACCTGGAGAAGACACAGACACAGGCACATACATGATAAACAATCATAACGCAGGGAACCTGCCCTCTCTGGTGTGACTCACGCTTTCCTATTGCTTTCAGCCCATAGATAGTGACAGGCACGTCCCAGCACGTGATTGGAGAGAGAGCTCCATAGAGAGGAGGTGTGGGTGTGTGTGGGGATGGATGGCTAAATAATGGGTGTGTAATGTATGGGGATAGATAGATAGATAGATAGATAGATAGATAGATAGATAGATAGATCGATCATGGGCGTGTTTGGTAAGTGGATGGGTGGATAAATACTGGGTGTGCATAGGGGTAGCTAGGTCTGGTGCCTATGGGGGTAGTTTAGACAGACAGAAAAGTCAGGGCTCCCTTAGCAGAGAGTGATCAGTGCCCACGCTGTGACAGGAGCCCTGTACCTGCTGTATTGGGGGCGGATGAGGAGCTGGTACCCATCGGAGCTGCCTTGGCAAAGACACAGGCGCATGCAGAGGGTCACCCCCTGGAAAGAGGGGTCTCGGGCCTCAGCGCTCCGGCTGGGTGCGGGCTGCTTGCGGGGATTTCTCCTCCTGCAGGCTGGCTCAGGCTGGCTGGGGCCGCTGGCCCCTGGCTCCCAGCTCCGCCCCTCCTGCCCTGCTGCCCCGGCCTCTCTGGAAGGGCTGCCATTGAAGTCTATGGGGAGGAGCCAGGGGGACACCGTCTGGGGCCCTGCCCTAGTCTCGGGGGGGCTGGCTGGGGCCGCCGCGCCCGAGACCAGATGAGAGCAATGCAGGCTGATGAGACTCAGGGTGTCCATGGGGCTGCAGCTGCCCAGGGAAGCGAGGGGGCTGCCCCCGGGCTGGGGCTGCGGGGCGCTGCGCCCTGGGCGCACGGCTGGACCCGGCGGCGGCTGCTGCTGCTGCGCCCTGGGCGCACGGCTCGGCTCCGCCTGGGGCAGCCGCTGGGCGGACTCCTGCAGGAAGCTCAGGGCGCTGCTGTCGGGAACCTGCAGGCAGCAGGTCATGCTGGGCGGGGGCTCCGGGCGGGGGCGCCCCGCGGGCCTGGGGGGGGAGAGCACAGGGGCGTTAGGGGGCGGAGCACCAAGAGGCCCGCGGGAGGGGGGCAGGGGCCCGGGGCAGCTCCCCAGTCATCCCCCCTGTGGGCACCTCCCCCTCCCCCGGGGCGGCTCCCCACTCACCCCCCCCCGTGGGCACCTC
>QXTE01000569.1:46038-65438 GCA_003942145.1 Platysternon megacephalum
CCCCCCCCCGGGCAGCCCCCTTCCCCCACCCATTCCCAGGGGTGGCCTCCCCTCAGCCCCCCACTGACCCCTCCCAGCCCCTAGGCTCAGCTCCCCATCGACCTGCCCCCTCCCCTCGCCTGGGTGCTGCCGGCCTCGGGATCCCGCCCGCAGCCCCCGGCCAATGACAGCTGGAGGCTGCGGCTCGCGAGCTGCCCGCCCAAAACAGCCCCGGAGCTCGCGCCCAGCTCGAGGGCAAGTGCGTGGAGCTGATCCGGATCCTCCCCTCCCCCCGGGGCAAGTGCGTNGGGGGGGGAATAGCTGCTGGGGGTCTGGCCGGTGCCTGGGGGGCAGGAGGGCGAGAGCCTGGCCAGGTCGNTGCGCTGACCTGGCTCCCCGTCCCGGGCTGGCCGGGCCCCGGGCTGGGCTGCCGGGCTCTGGCTCCAGGCAGGGCGGGAAGAGCAGGTGCTGCAGGAGGGAGAAGTCGGGGGGGTGCCCGTCCAGGAACAGCTCCCCCTCCATGCGCGGGGCCGGCAGCCTCGCTGCGGGGAGCGGCCGGAGCAAGGCCCCAGCTGGGGGGTGGGGGGGGCTTAACCGGACACACCTGGGCAGCCGCGGCCTCGCCCTCGCCCTAGAAGAGGCTGGAGGGCCGGGGCGGCCCGGGCCGGCCGCAGCAGGAGGGTGAGAGCCTGGCCCGGGGGGGGACTAGCTGCTGGGGGTCTGGCCGGTGCCTGGGGCCAGGAGGGCGAGAGCCTGGCCAGGTGAGGGGGGGGAAATAGCTGCTGGGGGTCTGGCCGGTGCCTGGGGGCAGGAGGGCGAGAGCCTGGCCAGGTGAGGGGGGGGAAATAGCTGCTGGGGGTCTGGCCGGTGCCGGGGGGCAGGAGGGCGAGAGCCTGGCCAGGTCGGGGGGGGAATAGCTGCTGGGGGTCTGGCCGGTGCCGGGGGGCAGGAGGGCGAGAGCCTGGCCGGGGGGGGGGAAATAGCTGCTGGGGGTCTGGCCGGTGCCGGGGGGGGTCTCGTGTCTATTTGTGCAGTACCAGGGGAGGGGGGGTGATGTCCACCTGCCCCCGCAGTTGGGTGTCTGCCCCCTCTGGGGGGAGGGGCTGCAGCGGGTTTGCAGCTGGGCCCTGTCTGGCTCTGCCAAGCTCTGAGGACCCCAGAGCGGCTCCCCCAGTAGCAGGGGCAGGAGCTCTCAGCCCAGTCGGGCTGGGGGAGACACGGACCCCCCCTACCCCCCCCCGTGGATGGTGAGCGCCACCTAGGGGTGATCCTCCCCCCACCTAGCAGCGCAGCCCCTGCCTCAGCTAGTCCCTGTCCCCCAGGCAGTGGGGCAGCCCCAGATGCAACATGACACGTGAGTGAATCCATCGTGAGACCCACAGCTGTGAGCGCGGGGTGGGGGTGGGGACTCCCCCGGGTACTGCTGTGGTTATGCCAAGGGTGCATTTGCTCAGACTTCCCTCCCGTCCCCCTGCTACTCTGGCCTGTGCTATGCAGGGGGTCAGACTAGGTGCTCCAGTCCCAGGGGTCCCTTCTGGCCGGGGGACCTGTGCAGGCAGCTAGCCCCTCGGGCGCATGGTGCTGACCGTGGCAGTCAGAGCGGCTGGACGGCCCAGAGGCTACAGCAATGGAGCTGGGGCTTGGTTTAATCCCTGGCTGGGCCCTGCCCTGTATGGCTCTGGCAGGGCCCTGGGTGTGTGGGTCCCCATTCCCTCTGTCCTGGCTCGGGGGAGATCTTTGGGACTGGGTCATCGGCCCTACTGTAATACCCCCAATGAACAAGCCTGGGGGAAGAGCTGCCCTGGGGCTGGGTTTCAGGTCTCCTGCAGGCTGTGGGGGCCTGGATGTGGCAGAGCTGGGCAAGGTGAATCCCACAGGCCTGGCTCTGGCATCCCCTCCCGTGCCAGGGTGCCCTAGCAGGCTGAGCAGTCCTGGGGACTCAGCTCGGTTCCTGCTGGGTGAGTGACCTTGGGCTCAGCAATCCAGACCCTCCATGGAGTGAGTCTGTCGGGTCTCAGACCAGCTGCCAAACCAAGCAGGGTGCTCCCTGCCCGGACAGGAGAACAGCCAGGATGCGGGTCCTGCTGCCATGGAGCTACCCGGGGGCTGGAACGGTCCCACTTCCCCAGGCAGGAGAAAGTGACACTGCACATGCCACCAAAGCTAAAAGGCTTCAGGTCAGACCTCCCTCCCCCCGCAATGACTTGCTAAGCTGCCATGGCTGTTCCCAGCCCTTCCCCCCCAGTGGGGGCTGGGTGGGGAGATGGTCGAGTGGGTTTCTGCTGCACCACTTGTGCACATGTCATGGGAGGGTGGAGGCTGTTCCAAAGGGCAGGGGCACAGCCCCACCAGTACAATGCAGCCACCTCTGGGGTGAGACACAACAGCTGTTTGTCAACCAGACAGCAACAGTTTAGCAGAGGGGGGTGTGTGTGTGTGTGTCTGGGGGCAGATGCAGTGGCCTCTCTTTGCAGAAAGGTAAAATAGTCAGCACCTGGACGGGCGTTTGGCTGGCAAAGCCGGTTCCTGGCTTTCAATGGGATCCGGCCCCCAGGATGCTGGGGCTCCCCTTAAGCACCCGGCTGAGTCTAGCGCCGATGCCAAGGGAGGAGCACAGCAGCAAACTGTCCTGGGGCTCTTCCCAGCGCCAGCCCATGCGAGTCATGCTAAGACACCTGCTAGGAGCGTGTGTAATCCGGTAACCCCCTCGTCTTCCCTAGCTGCTGATCAGCCACCTCCCGTGCTCCATGGGGGGCTGCAGAAGGGTTCAGGTTCTGCACCTGCCTGTGAAGTGCCGAAGCCCCTCAGCCTGCGGTGGTGGCACCAACGAGGGGTAAATCTTGTACCGCTGACGCTCAGCCCAGCTGTAACTAGTGCTCGGCTCCGGCTGGAGAGCGAGGGGTTCTCTGCTCCCTACTGCGCCCGTGTGGACAGTCCCAGGTGTGTGGGCCGGGGAAGAGAGCAGGCAGCGTGTCGTACAAACGTCAGCTTTAATAATAAAATGTGGCTGTGGGAGGGACAGTGGCCCTGATCCTGAGGTTACAGCGTGACCAACCCAGAGAACGTGCTGCTTGGGTCCCTGCTGTCCCACGTCAAATGGCACAGAGAACGCACCAAGGCCCTTCATGTATATTAAAGCACGCCGTGAGAAACTGACCTCCAGGCAGGGAGAATGCAGAGCGCCCCCCACAACCTGCCCTCCTTCCGCTCCCCGGGATGGGCTGCGGGGCTTGTTAACCAACACCAATCAATACACGTTCCCTGAACAGAAAAGGTAGGGCTGTTGTACGGCCCCCCTCTCCTCCTCTGTCCCACGTCGCCTCTGGGGCTGTGAGCACAGGTGCTGGGGAGGGGGTGACAGAGCTGGGATGGATTGGGGGGGGTTTATTCTAGCATCTTTGCTGCTGCCATCTTCCTCCTCTTCCCTCCCCCTGCCCCCAGGCCTGTAGGAAGCTCAGCGCTTCACCCTGGGCCTATAAAACTACCAACCTCTCCCCCCACCTCTCCATGTCACCAGCAGGCCCCCCTTCTCCGCCCAGCCCCCCTTGCTTTGGGCTCTCTAAGGCCCAGCCCCAGAGCCACGGGCAGCCCAGAGACTCCTCCAGCCTTCAGTGGGGCTTGGGGACGTGGCCATCCACGTAGAAGTTCCTGGTGATTTTGGGCAGGGTGAACTCCGCCCCCTCCAGCTCTTTGGTGAGGATGATCTGACAGCCGAGCCGGGAGTTCTCCTGCAGCTGCGGGGCCAGGTCCAGCATGTCTTCCTCCCTAGGGAAGCCAGAGAGTCAAGGGGGAGTCCGCATGGCAGGGGGGCGTTAGCTGGTTGGCAGCATTTTCCAGGCTGAACGCAGGCGACTGTTTCACTGAAATGCAGCCGCTGCTGGGGGGGAGGGCAGCAGCTAAACAGCCCCCACGCAGTATTGCAAAGGGAAAGAACAGGCTTGGGGCTAAAACACTGGGCCCCAGGAGCCCTGGGTTCGAGTCACAGCTTTGGCAATGCTCGCGGTGACCGGGGGGGGGGCCACACACTGGCTCTGGGCCTCAGTTTCCCTCACCTGTAAAATGGAGAAAATTCTTCATTGGTCTGTTTAGACGGTGAGGAGCAGGGACCCCGCTGCTGCACCCAGCACAACGGGGGAGGAATACAGTGTTAGGCTCTCGCAGAGCCCTGCCCTCCTGGTGTGTGTGTGTGTGGGGGGGGGGGGGGGCAGCAGGGCCCAGGCGCCCAGAGGCCGTTACCTTTCATCAGGGACAGGCAGCTTGTCCACCAACTCCTGGCTCACGTAGACGTGGCAGGTGGAGCAAGCCAGGGAGGCTTCGCAGGCGCCTGGGAACGCAAGAGCAGAGGGTCAGGGGGCAGACAAGGCCCCTGCAGTGGAAAGAGGGGGGGTGCCTGAGCTGCCCCCAGGGAGAAGGGGGAGCCCAGCCGTGTGCCTGTACAGTGAGGGCAAACTACAGGAGTCCCTCCCTCTGACCCCTCCCACCGGCAGCTCCCCCCTCCTGCCCCTGGGTCCAGCTCTGGGACCCCCTCCAGCAGCCTGACTGCCTCAGTGTCCCCACTCCAAAGGGACCCACTCTGGATTCTTGGGTCTCCCTCTCAGCCTCATCCTCAGCTCCTGCTGGCTCCTGGGGGGAAGAGGAGTCCGGCTACAGGGAGGGACGTGTGGGAACCATGACCCCGCCCTGCCCCTTTCCACCTCCCTGCACCATGGCCCCCCTCTGGGGACTTGGCAAATCCCCTGAAATGCAGGGAGGGGGGAGGGAGCACTGAAGAGATTCCAAGTGCTCCCGTGGCCATACTAGACGCTGGCAGCTGCCGGGGCCCAGGGAGTGCCTGGCTCACGCCGGCCCACGGAGCTGTCTGCATCCCCGATCGTCTACCACCCAGCACGGGGCAGGGGAGGGCAGAGCGGCACAGACCTTCCAGTTCGATGTCGTGCCTCTGGGCCAGGCGCAGCACGTCCTCCCCCACGCGCCCCTGCACGGGGATCCGGCGCCCGGAACGGTCAATGAAAACCACGTTCACACTAGGGGGGGACGGGACGACACACAATCAGATCCAGCGACCTCCTGCCGCCACTGGAAGACGGGGACTAGCAGGATTATATAGAGTGAATGGAGCCAGGGCTGCTGACGGGGGTGGGGGGATCAGTTCTCGGGGCACACGCAGCAGACCTCCAAATGTCAGGGCAGCCTGCGAGCCAGCTGGAATGGGACCACGCGGCAATCCTGGTGCTTCTCTCTTCCACCAGGGCGATTGACAGGCATTAGCCACACGCCAGACACAGCACCTCCCAGCCACAGGTTGCATGGCGCCTTACAGAGCAAGGTCAGGGTCATCCTAGTCACGTGACAGGCGGGGAAACTGAGGCACAGAGCAAGCCAGAGACTTGCCCAAGCGGCAGAGCTGGGAACAGAACCCTGGTCTCACGAATCCCAGCCCAGCGCTGCACCCACATGGCCCTGCTGCCACTCTTGCAGGGCTGCAGAGCCCCCCCAGCACCCCATTCTCTGAGCCCCCCTACAGAGGGGCAGGGGCAGGATCTGGAAATATCATTTGGATACACCAGTGCTCACATCCGCCTGGTGAGGGAGGCAGGTATGATCCTCGTTTTACTGACCAGGGACAGAGGGGCAGAGACTTGCCAGAGGTCACACAGGGAGTTGGTGTCAGCCCTGGGATTAGAACCCAGGCATCCTGCACCTCAGTGCTGCGCTCAGCCCACTACTGCCCCACATCCTGGCGCAGCTGAAAACAGAGACCGTCCTGGCTGAGGAGGCAGCGTAACTCCTCCAACGCGACGGCTGCAAAAAGGGCCTGAGCTTAGTCCCATCCGCGGCTCCTGGTACTCACACGTCGCCCGCGGGCTCCGCTGGGCAGCTCTCGTCTTCCGCCCGGAACACCCCTGGGAAAAACACATTGCAGCTCAGCTAGCAGCAGACCTCCCTGGGGCCCGTCAGCCCAGCCTGAGCGGGGCAGGAGCCTGAAAGCTCACGGGGCAGAGAGTGCCCTGGGATGGTACCCGAGCAGGTGGCGCAGGGATGTCCCTGGCAGGGCAGGGATGGGAATGGCAGGTTAAAATAGGCCCAGTTCGAATAGGCAATGGACAGAATGAGCGTCGGGCTCAAGCCCATGTATACGGCAGGACCATTAATCCCAACTGGACCGAGCCCTGGGGAAGGTGCCGAAGGGAATTCGGAGCCCAATTCACACTGGAAGGCAGCGGGAAGTGGGGTGGGTCCCGTGGGCGCCCAACACCCAACGCAGGCTCCTGCAGAACAAGTCCGGCTGGATCAGCCTGGTGCGCAGCCGGGCACCAGTGACACCCCATTTGCACCAGTCGCACCAGCACCGTGCGACTTGCACGGCGGGGGCTCACGGTTGCAATCACACCCCGCTAGGGTGAAGGTGAGAATTGTGACATGAGTCTGCTGGGTCTCAGCCCTGCCCCAAGGCAGCTCCAGCTGGGAGCCCCGAGGCGGGGCAGGGCCGAGCCCGCTTCTCCCGCGGGGCTGCGCGGGGCGCTCGCTGGGCTCCGCCCGCCCGTGGCTGTGGGGGTCCCACGCGCGGCTCTGCCCTAGCTCGGGGGTGCCCGGCCCCGGCCCCTGCCCCAGCGCCCCCCCGGCCCCCACCTGCCGTGCGGAAGCCCCGCGCCGGGCGGAGCCGCAGCCCCCCGGCCGCCCCCAGCAGCAGCCGAGTCACAGTCCCGCCACCGGCGGCCACGGAGGCCGCCATGACAGGCGTCACGTGATCCAGGCCGGGGTCAGAGGTCACTGGCGGCTGCTGCTGCTGAGTCCAGGAGACAGGCGGGACCGGGAGGGGCCATGCTGGGGGGGAGGGGCTGGGACCGGGAGGGGTCTGGGGCTATGCTGGGGGGGGGGGGGGGGGGGGGCGGGGCGGGGGGGGGGTTTGGGGGCCGGGGGCCATGCTGGGGGGGTGAGGGGCTGGGACCAGGCGGGGGGTGGGGGTCTGGGGCCACGCTGGGGGGGCAGGACCAGGAAGGAGGTGGGGGCAGGGCCCTGCTGAGCACCAGCACTTCCACACAGCCGTACCCAAGCCCAGCCAGGCAGATGCAGGATCTCGGCCTGGTGCCAGCCGTGGTCTGTGGGCAGCAGCCGCAGGACAGAAGCGAATCTTCTTCTGCTTCCCCCAGCCCTGCACCCATCCTGGGGGGCAGCATAGATGGGGCTAAAGGGACCTGGCTCATCCCCATTTCAGTGGAGTCAGACCAAGCCTCCCTGGTAGATCAGCACCACAGCAGCTGAGCGCCTGACAGGCTTTGATCTATCAGTCGCCCCAGCGGATCACGCACTAGCTGGGGACACAGCAGAGCTGGGTTCTAGCTGCAGGGCTCGGTGCCTGACCTTGGGCACAGCACGTCCCTGCTCTACCCCCATTTCCAGAGGCGGAAGCTGAACGTTACCAACCTGCTGCGTAAAGCGCTTTGAGATCTGCCCCTGGAACACACCTGCTAAGAGCTGGGACGGGCCCTCTCCCTTTGACGGACGGGGAACTAGGCCACAGAGGCTGCAGCAGAGCAGGGAACTCAGCTGGGAAGTGGGAGATGGGCTCAGGGCCCTCACGGCTGCCCACCCCCCCAGTTTAGTGCTGCAGTTTGCACAGGTTCTAGTCTGTTGTGCATTCAGGGCGCTGACATTTTGCTGTCCTGTGTGAGGATGTCACCATGGCCTAGGCCGAAGCTGCACCTGCTGAGTAGCGCAGGGTGGAGATGAGCTCAGTGGAAACGGGCGGATGGCAGCCATGTAACCAGCTGATGGATCCTTCTCAGCCAGTTGTCTCCATTAGCTGGGAGCAGGCACAAGCCGCCTGTAGCAGTTAAGTTGAGATGGGTCTTGCTGCTACTTCCCACCACGGCCATCCCAGGGGCACTGTAGGTGCAAGCTGCACGGGAGACTTCCCTGCAGTCCTAGTGCTGGGGGCCCTGAAGAACTCACAGGGCAGGGGGCAGCTGATTGAATCCACTGAAGTTCCCCCCATTCCCTCCCTCTTCTCCCCTGCTGTCTGCCACCCTCACCTTGTCTTCTCGAGTCACTGCTCCCCTTCGAATTAAATCCACCCCCACCATCATGGAACGACTCTGCTGGGTGCCCCCTCCCCTTGGTCGCTCTACTTGGGGGTTACACCCTTTCTCCCCCCCTCCCCCCACATCCTGTCCATGTAGAGGGCAAGCAGTGACTAGTCCCAGGAGCCCGTGCTTGTCGGGGCCTACGCCCCACCTTACTAAACATTAATAAGGATAAAGTCAGGCACAGGGAGCTCATTACAAATTTTTTTCTTCACTTAAAATTTTTCAATTCAGCAAACAAAACACTTGCGTGGAGCGGTGTTCCCAGCTGAACCCTGCCTCAGGCCAGCGCACAAGAGCAGCTACCCACGTCCTACAGCAGCAAGCAATGACTAGACAAGGGCAGAGATGGGAAACCATCAAGGCAGGCACGAAGTAAAAATGAGAACAAGACAGCAGAGATGTGAAAGCCAGGCTCAGCGGCTGGGTCTGACAGAAGCCCAACACAGCTGCAGTTACCAATACAGACTCCGCTGGACGGGATCTAGGACTTACCCCAGGCCTTGATGTAAAAGCAAGAGGGGGTGCAAATCAGTGTAGCAAAGGGGGGTGTCTGGATGCTGAAAGCTGCTGTGAGGTTGTAGGGTGCAGTACTGGAGTGATGGGGCTTGTGAATCACCAGGACTGTTAGCTCAGTGAAGTCTCCCTGGGGACAGAAAGGTGAAGGGTCTAACGTGTAGCTGGATGGACGCACATACCAGTGTCTGTAGGACTAGACGCTGGTGTCCATGGACTTAGCCATGGCCAAGAGAAACATGATTCAATCCCGTCTGCCTGGCTCCCAGACCACCCTCTGGCCAGTGGCTCCTGGCTGCGGTGCAGCTCCAAGGGAAGTGTAAGTGTTCAGAAAATGACACATTTTTACAGCAAGTATAGAAAGGGGACAAGGCTTGATATAAATCTCTCTTTACTTTGGAAAGGCAATGTCCAGCTCTCGAGGGCTTGGAAGCCCCAAATACAGCAAGCCAGACAGCATCTACAGTAGAAACATGGTAGCAACTTTATAAACCCCAAATCAAGAGAGGGTGGGGAGTCTCTATACAAACAGACCTGCAAATCCTCCCCAGAGAAAGCAGCTTATCAATGGAGGCCAGCAGGGCACCGTTCTCAATCACTCGACACTGGCTTGCTTTGCAACTCTGCAGCCCGCTCGTCTATCTCAGCTGGCTAGCGGCTCAGTCCCTAGGCGTGAAACCATTCAGTTCCCAGCAGCACACACCGTTAAGGGCTTGATACCCAAAGCTGCCAGCATCCTACTACATCGGCTCAGCTGCATTTAATGTTCTATTAAAAATGCAGCTGGAGCGAGGGTGCAAATGGCTGAACGTCTAGTTCCACACCGAACACAAGGGCGGCCTGGTGTCGGACATCACGAAACCACAATTGCCCTCCAAGCTTGGTCAACAGGAGATTGGCTTCCTGGGAAGCAGTGTCCGGAGGCTGCCTGGCTGCAGGGAAAGCAGGTCTGTTTGCCACGCTGCAGCTGGCTCCTACTGCAAGACTCAGCAAAATAGAAATCAAGGAAAATGTTTTGACTCCCCTCACCCCAAAAGAAACTTCTAGAACAAAAGTTCATGCCCAGGAGGGAGAAACTAAAAAAAAAGGAATGACCAGGCTCAGCGACCTTACAATGGACCAAGATTCCTGCTCCTAGCTAGTTAAAAAAGGAAATAAAAACCAAAGCATGAATTAAAAAGGCAACTTACAAATCTCATTACCAAACAAAAGTGTAGAACGTCAGCATCTGAAAGGTTTCAAAAACAAAACAGAACAGGAATTTGGAGAGGCAGGCGGGGCCCAGCTCAGCGTGAGCCTCTAGGGAGCGCCGCATCCCAGATGCAGCTCTGAAGGCTTTGAGCAGGGTGGGGCCAGGAACCAGGCAGATCCGGAGTCCCACGGCGTAACTAGAACGCTGTACGTGTATCCGAATCGCTACCCCCTAGATCGCCACCTCTGCGCTACCAGAACTTCCAGGCTCACGTTACGGTGAGCAGAGGGCACCCGCTGGAGTCAGTTACATTCCTCTCTCTGAAGCAGCAGTTTAAGGCAGGGAACATGCATCTCCCTAGGACTTACTGTCCTCGGGATTGTTTGCAGGCTCCCAGTTACTGCAATCAGAATCCAGCACAACTCCAGCAGGTTCCGCCCCACAGAGAGGCACCGAGAGCAGCAGCGACAGGGGCCACAGGGGTAAGCTTTGTCCTCCCCCCGCACGGTACGTTTTCGGAGTGCTTGCCTCTGCTCTGGCTGCCTGCGACGCAGACAGGTGCTGGTTCTGGAACGGGGGGTAATTGGAAGGGCCCATCCTCCGGCAGGAAGCCTGTGGGGCTTCCCACCCCGCTCAGAGAAGCCAAGTCTTTCTCACACACGTAAAAACCTCAAAATCAAGACTAACGTTAAAAAAAAGTTTGTACAAGATTTACACGTGGAGGGGATGATAGTGCTTCAGCAGGGAGGGGGTTAAAATATCCTCTTCCGCTTCAGGTAGGAGTCTGCATAGTGCCCTCCCAGGCCCTGAGAATGCTGTCCCACGTAGCCGCCCTCCGGGCTGGGCTCTGGGGATGGCAGCAGGTGGGAGAAGGCCCGTTTCTGGCCCCCGATCGGAGTCTGGAAAAGACAGCGGGGAGTTGAGCGTCAGGGGACTGGCAAAGCACCCGGGGGGCGGGGGGGGGGAGGGGGGTTGCAGATCGGTAGCAAAGCTCTGCCCTCGTCCCCAGAGCTACTCACCTTGGAGTGGGAGCCGTGGGAATGGCTGTTTGGTCCCAGGCCCAGGATACTGTCCCCAGTGCCCACAGGTGGCATCCCTACTGCCTGGAAGAGAGAGGAGTCGCCACTGATATCCCTGTTTACCAGCACTGCGTGGGCCCACAAGCACCCCGCAGTTCCACTGTCTCAACACAGCCGCCTGCCATTCAAGGGACCCATCAAAGGCCTATTCCCACCTCAAGGGGGCTAGCATTCTGCACACACATCTGACCATCTCTCTCCTCCCTCGAGGGAACGGGGTGCAGCTGCGGCTCCTGGCGTGCAACTCTAATGGCAGATTTTATGGCACTGAATGCAACATCGAGACAGCAGGGAACGTGCCCATTCTCCTCCAGGGAGAGCAGCTGGCCCAGTGAGTCTTACAGGAAGGGCTGGGCTTCAAATATCAGGCCATTTCTAAATCACTCTTGGCTGAACCTTCACCCCAGAGGGAAGGTACCGGCCTCCAGGTCACATCTTAGCACTCTACCTCTGCCGTCGCTGAGTGAGCGTGTCTCTCAGAGCCGCCCCTCTGCCTTGAGAGCTTACAACAGGCCGGCTTGCTCATCCGCCAGGCGGCTCCATTTCATGGCAGCGCCAGAGCAAGGCGAAGGCCTGGCCTTTTCCATTACAATCTAAGACCCCACATCACACGGCCACTGTAAAACCCAGGCTGTGCAGAGCCACCGCAGGTTGGGATCTGGGTTGGTCTCCCAGCCCGCCTGGCTGGATCTTTGAGCCACTCTGAACTAGCGGAAGCCTGAGGGTGAGCTGACGCACACCCGTCTGCTCCCTTAGCAGCCGGAAGCCCAGACTCTCCCTTCCCGCCACACGCAGAAGTGACGTCTCACTTTGTTCAGGTGGCTTTGTTTCAGCCCAGCTTGAAGGCCACTGGTGAAGTAGGAGGTTGGGGATCCTGAGTAGAAGGGTGGCAGGGGTGGCCCCAAGCTGCTCCGCTCAAATCCAGGAGATGAAGACATCTGGAAGAGAAGTGGCTCCGCATCACAAGCTGGATCTCCGTGCTCTGCAGCGTGGAAACAGATCAGCGGGTGCGTCTACAGGGCGAGCCAAGACCCACCGCAGGCCTGGGTTACCTGACTTGCCTCTGGGCTGCGGGACCGAAAATTGCAGTGTAGACGTTGGGGCTGGGGCTCTGAAACCCCGCAGGGGGGAGGGTCTCAGAGCCGGGGCCCCAGCCCAAACGTCTACACCGCAATTTTCACCCCGCAGCCTGAGTCAATTGATCCGGACTCAGACTCAGTTGCCACGGGTTTTATTGCAGTGTAGACGTACCCAATGAGACCAAATTCTCTTTGGCGCAAAGGACACAATACCCCCTCTTGCTCGGGGAAGGGGGGCTGCTGGGCGGGATCCCCCTTGAAGCAGGCCCACAGGACTCGTGGAAAAGCAAGAACATGCCACTGTGGAGCCCGAAGGCCTGGGCTAGCTGAGTATGGAACGGCGTGAGGTTAGGGATTGGCTAGTGTGCTCTAACACACTGGAAATTGAATGTAGACAAGGCAGCAGGTACTTTAACCACTAAGATGGTGAAGTTAACACCTCCCCCCGGCTCCAACTAGACCCCGCTACAGAGGCGGTATGTCCCGTCTGCACTGAACTTTCCAGCGTGTTGGCTGGAAGACACTGGCCAACACGACCTAACAGCCCCCCTGCGACATCCTGCTCTGGGCAAGGCGAGCAGCTGTTCTCTGAGCAGCAGCAGACACATCCCCGACTTTCTGGCCAGCCTGGGAACGGTTTCCTCACTTGGCAGCTTGCCCCGAGGAGATCCACAAATCAGGCCCTTGTTATCGATACCCTCATGAGCTGCCATGGACACATGGGACAGGCAACTGCCTGGTGCCTCTGTGGCAGAGGTGGTAACGATCAGCTGTGCAATGGTGCTGGGAGAAGCAGCCAGAAAGCTGTACAGAGCTGCAGGGCAGAACTCCACATAACCTGATGTGACCCAGGCAGGCTCCTCCCACACCCCAAAACCAGCCAACCAGGGAGCCCCAACAGCTGCAGGCTCGGCTCCTAGCTGAACACCAGCAGAAGTTACCTTGTGCCTGCTGTGTCCAAATCCGCCCAGGATGGGTCCAGCGTGGTCCCTCGGCTGGGCGTACATTCGGGATCCCAAGTCCTTCCAGGAGAAAGAAAAGAGCAAACAAGGCATTTCCAGAGGCCATAACACAAGATCAGGTGGGCCAAGGGTGTGCCTGGCCAGGGAGGGAGAAAACAGGAGAAGAGCAGGCAGGACGCCTGGGTTCTGTTCCCTGCTCTGCTGCTTTAATACCCTGAGGACTCTACTCGTCCCAGCTGAAGTCTGGGCTAATGCTCTGTCCTGCCCCAAGGTACTTACCGGCTGATAGTCAAAAGCATAGTTGTCTCCTGCCAGCCCGGGAGAGGGCAGTGGTGGGTCGGCCATGGCGGGCTGTGGGATTCTGGGATTGGAAACGTTACCCAGCACTCCTGCCTTCAGATTAAATGCTTTATTGGCACCACCTGCAGAAGAGCGTTACTCATTAGCACCACAGCAGCTGGGCAGATAGCCAAGGGCCCTGCTGCCCTGGCTCCCTTTCAAGGGAAATTACTGCAGGCTGTCCCATTACCCAGCTGCACTGTTCGGCCCAGCCCTTTGCCCCCAGGGAGAGGCAGCTCTCCTTGGAAACTCGCAGCCCTCGGGCGCCCCATGCCTGCTAGAGGGACAGTCCCAGACAGTCCCGTCACCCCGTGGGGCATTAGCAGTGCGCTGGAGACGGAGCCTGACCTCGCTTCGGTAACGCGCACAAGGCAAAACTGAAGTCATTTGTCCCTCTGGCCTGCCATCCACTGAGTTTAACCCCAAAGCTCAGGAGTCCCCCATGGTGGGAACACCACAGGATCTCTGCCCTACCCGAGTCAGGGCAGCACGGTGGACTAACGGCTGCTCCTGCTCTTGGCTCTGACACCAACTGCCCCTGGGCAAGTGACTTCGCTTCTCAAGTGGGGATCCGCGACCCCGTGGCAGGAGGTCAACAGGCGAAGTCTGCCCCCCACCCCCATTCAAACGGAGTCTCCTGACCGGCCTCTGCCTGGACAAGCCAAGTGCTAGGTCCCAGGCGGGCCTGGTGGTAGCACTGGAGATGCTTGTTGGCAGACTCCTAACGTCACCCCGCTTGAGTGACAATCCCTCTCCGCTGTGCAAACAGGCACCGAGCTGAAGCAGGAGTCTAGCCCTACTCCCCCAGGTTTGCAGCCCGAGACGTCTCGTCTGCAGCCCTGCTCTGGTCCCAGCATGGACAGATCCCTGCCCAGCTCAGGTTCAGTTCTAGCCTTGTCCGCCCCTTTCAGGGCACACTTCGTTGAAGAGCCATGCAGATGCTTTTCCTACTGCGAGTTTAAAGGGGCAGCCCCCACCAGCTCACCTCCCAGGCTATTTGCAGGAAGAAGGCTGTGCAGGTTTAAATAAGGGTTGAGAGGAATCTTGAAGTCTTTGGGCGGCTCCCCCAGCAGCGAGACCTAGGAGAGAAGGAGTCCTGGGGATTAGTGCTGCTGGACGGTGTGCCCCGAGGCAGGCCGCTCAGAGGAGCGGCAGGAGGACAGGAAAACACACAGGCTGGTCAGACTCCTGCCGACCGCTACGTTGCTTTGCCAGGGACAAGAGGCTGGAAGTGTTACAGACTTTTAAGGATGCACCGAACAGACCGGGGAGCAGGCGGCATATGGGGAGTGGGAAGCGCTTGTTCTAGGTGGACTTTGAACACAGCTGCTCTTCTTACCCCGTTCTCCATCTGCTTTGGTTTCTGAAGTCCACTGATCACCGATCCCAGGATGGAGGTGGTGAGGCCCGGCAGGGTTGATGGGGTCCCAGGAGATGGGGTCAGCTGGGACACCTGCGTCCCCATTGCCGAGTTCTCTCTATCTGTCCCCACTGGTCCCAGGAAGGATGCCAGGGGCATGCCCCCCGAAGGCAGGATCGGTGACTTCACGTGCCCCTGCGTCATGTCAGCAGGCAGAGGCCCCCCTGGGGAGAGGAGATGCCACCGCTTTACAGACCGTCACTCAGCAACCTCTTCCACCCTCCCCTTCACCCACACACGCCCACATCTGAGCCGGAGAACAGCTAGGCCGGCGCCCAGACACCTGCTGCTAGGGTTGGGTCAGCCTCCTTTGCAGGCCCACGCCAACGGCTTCTACTCCAGAGAGGGCAGTGGGCTCTGACAAACACCTGATAAATCTTCACACACCCCAGGGTTTCCTAAAGGGCTCTGCCCTCCTCCAGGGTTACCTGCAGACCAACCTGCCCATGCTTTACACCCCCAAGTTCTCCCCGTGCCCCCGAAGTCACAGCAATCCCCAGTGATGCGCATGGCAGCTATTTCTCCATGCGCGAGGCGGCACGGTGAACGGGCAGCGCCCAGGGTGGCAGGAACCGCAAACCCCAGCGTCTGGGATGGGGCACTGCACAGAGAACCGAAGCTGCACTCACACGACGGCTGCAGCTCTGCCCAGCATCCAGCACATGCTGCAGGAATCACGACTCCTGAGCAATCGGCTCGTGCCACAAACCCACAGCGTTACCTGAGGCGAGTTCTCCCAGCAGCGAGCTTCCGGGCTGAGCTGGGGCGGTCGCCAACCCCAAGGTGCCGTGCTGTAGAGAACTGAGAGGAGAGTCCCCCGAGATCCCGGGTTTCTGCAAACAAGAGGCAGGTTAAAGGCCAAGCAGAAGGCACAGCAGGAAACGCGGTTAGTATGAAATGCCAGCGGTGCAGCCAAGCGGTGAGAGCCTTGCAAGAAGCCAACCCAAGCAAATCGGCGCCTACGGTGCACTCAGCTCTGGGCCCTACACGAGCAGTTCGTGCACAGCACGCAGGGGCAGAACCTGCAGCGTTCTGAATGCCACGCGCTCACTAGCCATGTGCACATGAAGAGTTCCCTGGAGCAGTGGGTCTCAACCAGAAGCACATGTACCCCTGGGGCACGCAGGGATCTTCCAGGGGGTACATCAACACACCTCGAGATTTGCCTAGTTCTACAGCAAGCTACATAAAAAGCACTGGCCAAGTCAGTACACACTAAAATTTCATACGATGACTTGTTTCTACTGCTCTATGTGCTATGCACTGAAAGGTAAATACAACGCTTATATTCCAGTTGATTTATTTGAGAATTACATGGTAAAAACGAGGAAGTCAGCCATTTTTCAGTCATAGTGGGCTGCGACACTGGTATTTTTAGGTCTGATTTTGTAAGCAAGTAGTTTTAAAGTGAGGTGAGACTTGGGGGTACGCACGACAGACTCCTGAAAGGGGGACAGTTGTCTGGAAAGGTTGAGAGCCGCTGCCCTAGAGCCCTTTGGCCTGTCATTTCAAAACGGAGCTCGTCCAAGCGCACACCACCACACGGACAGGTAGTGCCCTGCAGTTACACCTCAGCTTGCCACCCGCTATCTGTTCAGCCAGAAAAGTCCCTAGATGTGCCCTGAAATAATCTGGGTCCTACGCGATCATAGGCAGGACGTTGGCCCATCACCCTCACCAGTAGAGGTGGCCATTCCAGAAGAGCAGCAGGTGGGGAGGCCGAGCCAAATACCCGATGTCCGGTTGCAGCTGGGTGACCTTGTGCTAAGGAAGCGCTGCGATCACAGTCCAAGCGCACCCCTCCCAGAGAAGCAGGGGTCAGACACAGGAGGCTTTGCACAGTTACAGATGGGAGGGGAAGTTGGAGCTTCCCAGGAAAGGCAGAGAGGACAGAAGATCTGGCAATCTTTGCATGCTCAGGGACCCAAGGGAAGCTCAGCTAGCCCTGGAGTGATCTAAACACAGCACAGCTTGTTAGTGTAAGCTCAGTGCAAGCACTGGCTGATCTCTCTTCCCCAGAGAGGGGCACACCACAGGCCGCTTGTCTGTCCAGAGCACTATTTGCATTTCAAAGCTCTCCCTGGAGGGGCCACCAGGGAGACGGGCTGCAGCAATTTCATGGCTCTTTAAACAGACAAACCACTGAAAATAGAAGCCAGGCTACTCCCATGCAGCGCCCTCCCCTCTGTCCAGACCGCTTGCTTCTCTAGCCAGCTCAGCTCACCCCGAGTCACTAACAAACGGAGATGTTAACACTGTCCAACAGAACCAGTGCTGGGAGGCCCAAACCCGCTTGTGCCATTTATTCCACGGCCCGGAACTCACCATGCCGCAGCTGAATGCAGCCATGGGCCTGGTCGGCACACGCTCTTCCACTGGCAGAAGCCCTGCTTAGGTAGCAGCACATCTGCCTGAAACCCAGGTAACTGAGCCTTACCCATGAGGCAGAGAGGGGCTCCGCTCAGACGGGCTCTCTGGGGGTACTACTAAGCCCAAAGAGATGCTCAGATCATTAGGGGCTAGGTTGCGACCTGCCCACCCCAGAACCTCCTTACAGCCCTACACAGGCCCCTAGATCCAGGGGCCACACCCCTGCAAGTGGGAGGGAGGGGATGGCTGGAGACCTTACTACCCCCTAAAGCCACAGGCAGGGCTGAAGCAATCCACTGCTGGTACAGCCTGGATCCTGCTCCTGTGGAAGTGCAGTGGCAAGGCACCCATTGACTTCCATGGCAGCAGGGTCAAACCCTAGACCAGCAGTAAGGAGGTGACAGGAGAAATTGTGACAGGTGGGGGTGTCTGCCCCCCCAGGACAGTGCAGCGTACACACTGCTCCTTGCTCTGCGTGTCACAACCCAGCCCTAAGGGCAGCGCATGAGTGGAATTCAGACCAGGCCTGAGGGTGCATCTGGCGCTGCGTCTCCACACCACACACACACACACACACACAGGAAGCCCTCTAACTCTCACATGGAGTATGGCCTGGTTCTCCTTGTTCTGCAGCAGCTGCGTCCAGACCTGGTTCTGCAGTAACAGGGAGCTCCCAAGCAATGCCTTCGGGGGCAGAAAGCAAAGCAAGACAGACAGGCCAGAAAGACAGATCACTTCATGAGCAGGGAGGCTAAAGGAGCAGATGTTAGCTAAGAACAGCTAGAGTCAGCATTAAGCCAGCCTCCAAATGCTCAGATTGACACCAGCCGCTCTGGGGAGGGGGGGGAACGCCATTAGGAGCAAAACCAGTTAATGAGGGTGAAAGAGAGAGCGAGGCAAACAGTCAGGAAAGTGTAACGGGGCAGGGCAGGGCACCATGACAGAGTTTGGATTCAGTTCTCCAGCTGTAGGTTTGGTGGGCAAGGGCTCAAGGCCAACGTTTTCGGAAGGTCACTCAGTGTGTCTGTGTGCGCAGGTGCACACGCGTAAGAGAGATTTGTGTACCCGACCAGAGTTATGGGAAGAGTCAGGCCCGGGGCATCTCAAGCTGGGCACACAACATAAGAATGGCCGTACTGGGTCAGACCAAAGGTCCATCCAGCCCAGTATCCTGTCTACTGACAGTGGCCAATGCCAGGTGCCCCAGACGGAGTGAACCTAACAGGCAATGATCAAGTGATCTCTCTCTTGCCATCCATCTCCAGCCTCTGACAAACAGAGGCTAGGGACGCCATTCCTTACCCATCCTGGCTAATAGCCATTAACAGACTTAACCACCATGAATTTATCCAGTTCTCTTTTAAACCCTGTTATAGTCCTAGCCTTCACAACCTCCTCAGGCAAGGAGTTCCACAGGTTGACTGTGCGCTGTGTGAAGAACTTCCTTTTATTTGTTTTAAACCTGCTGCCCATTAATTTCATTTGGTGGCCTCTAGTTCTTATATTATGGGAACATATAAATAACTTTTCCTTATTCACTTTCCCCATACCACTCATGATTTTATAGACCTCTATCATATCCCCCCCCTTAGTCTCATTTCCAAGCTGAAAAGTCCTAGCCTTTTTAATCTCTCCTCATATGGGACCCGTTACAAACCCCTAATCATTTTAGTTGCCCTTTTCCGAACCTTTTCTAGTGCCAGTATATCTTTTTTGAGATGAGGAGACCACATCTGTATGCAGTATTCAAGATGTGGATGTACCATGGATTTATAGAAGGGCAATAAGATATTCTCCGTCTTATTCTCTATCCCTTTTTGAATGATTCTGGAAGTGTCATTTGCTTCTTTGACTGCCGCTGCACATTGCGTGGACGTCTTCAGAGAACTATCCATGATGACTCCAAGATCTCTTTCCTGAATAGTTGTAGCTAAATTAGCCCCCCCATCATATTGCATGTATAGTTGGGGTTATTTTTCCCAATGTGCATTACTTTACATTTATCCACATTAAATTTCATTTGCCATTTTGTTGCCCAATCACTTAGTTTTGTGAGATCTTTTTGAAGTTCTTCACAATCTGCTTTGGTCTTAACTATCTTGGGCAGTTTAGTATCGTCTGCAAACTTTGCCACCTCACTGTTTACCCCTTTCTCCAGATCATTTATGATTAAGTTGAATAGGATTGGTCCTAGGACTGACCCTTGGGGAACACCACCAGTTACCCCTCTCCATTCTGAGAATTTACCATTTATTCCTACCCTTTGTTCCCTGTCGTTTAACCAGTTGGATTCAGAGGCCAGTTCTGAAAGTCTGGCTGTTATTCAGCTTCTACCTTCACAGAAGGGCCTGTTTATAACGGGGGGGGGGGGGGGGGGGGG
>QXTE01000569.1:78350-104603 GCA_003942145.1 Platysternon megacephalum
CCCCCCACACACAGCCAGCCCCCCTTCTGCCCCCATCTACCTGTCCCCCTTCTGCTCCCCTGCCATTGCCAGACCCCCCTTTCTGCCCCCCAGGGCTGATCCATGGGCCTTCCCCGGAGCTAAACGGGACCAAGCCCCAGCACCAGGCCCAGAGGACCAGGCCAGCGGCTGAAGGGCTGCAAACCGCAGATTGTTAAAAAATCCCGCAACCCCCAACTCAGAAACCCGTGAGAGCCGCCCCCCCCTCAAAAAAACCCACAAAACCCCTTTAACGAGGGGCAGTCAGACCCCAGCACGGAGAACACAGGCACCAACCGGTGCGTGGAGTGTAAAAGTTTAGTGAGGCCCAGAACGAATTTGAAGAACAACAAGCCAAGGACACAAAAACTAACAGGAAAAAAAGCAAAGTGTCCCAGGAGCCTGCCGACGAGGAAGTGGGGACAGGAGCTGAGTGCAGAGCTAAAGGAGCACTCAACACACATAAGGCAGGTGTGGAAAACCTACGTGAATTCTTTGCATTGGTCTTCAAGGCAGAGGATGTGGGGGAAATCCCCACACCTGGGCCATTCTTTTTAGGTGTCAAATCTGAGGAACTGGCCCAGGTTGAGGTGTCATTAGAGGTGGTTTTGGAACAAATTGATAAATTAAACAGTAATAAGTCAGCAGGACCAGAGTGTATTCCTCCAAGAGTTCTGAAGGAACACACATGAAATTGCAGAACTACTAACTGGGGTATCTGTTGGTCTATAAGGTGCCACAGGGCTCTCTGTTGCTTTTTACAGATCCAGACTAACACGGGGACCCCTCTGATACTTAACTGGGGTATGTAACCTATCACTTAAATCAGCTGCTGCAGCAGATGACTCACAGATCGGCAATGTCATTTTTAAATATATTAGGAACAAAAAGAATCCTAACCATGGTATTGGTCTATTACTAGACAGAAATTGCAGAATTTTCAATAATAATGCAGAAAAGGCAGAAGTATTCAATATTTCTGTTATTTATTTGGAGAAAAATAATTATATAGTCTCATCATATGGTGGTAACTCTTTCCAGTCTACTGGTACCTGTGGAGAATATTAAAGACAAGCGACTGAAGGTTGACATTTTTAAACCATCACGGTCAAATAACTTGCACCCACAAGTTTTAAAATTGCTGGCTGAGGAGTTTGGACTGTCAATATTGATATCTAATAAGTCTTGGAGCACTGGAGAAGTTCCCGAAAACTGGAAGAAAGCAAGTGGTCTGCCACTTGTTAGGATGGGTAAATAGGGTGACCTGGGTAATCATAGGCCTTTAGCCAGACATCACTCTCAAGCAAGATAATAGAGTGGCTGATATGACACTCCATTAATATAGAATTAAAGGAGGGTAACAATTAACATCAATCAACATGAGTTTATGGAAAATAGATCCTGTCAGACTAATTGGATATCTTTTTTCGATGAGATTATGAGTTTGGTTGATAAAGGTAACAGTATTGATGCAATATACTTACTGTAGACCTGGTACCACCCATTTTGATTAAAGTAGAATATAAAATTAACATGGCACACATTAAAGGCATTAAAAACTGGCTGATAGGTCTCAAAATGTAACTGTAAATGGGGAATCATCATCAAGCAGTTTTTAGGGGGATCGGTTCTTGGCCCTATGCTAGCAAATTTTTTTTTAAATCAAGGATGTGGAAGAAAACAAAATAATTGATAAAGTTTGCAGATGACACATAAGAACGGCCGTACCAGGTCAGACCAAAGGTCCATCTAGCCCAGTATCCTGTCTACCGACAGTGGCCAATGCCAGGTGCCCCAGAGGGAGTGAACCTAACAGGCAATGATCAAGTGATCTCTCTCCTGCCATCCATCTCCACCCTCTGACAAACAGAGGCTAGGGACACCATTCCTTACCCATCCTGGCTAATAGCCATTAATGGACTTAACCACCATGAATTTATCCAGTTCTCTTTTAAACGCTGTTATAGTCCTAGCCTTCACAACCTCCTCAGGTAAGGAGTTCCACAAGTTGACTGTGCGCTGCGTGAAGAAGAACTTCCTTTTATTTGTTTTAAACCTGCTGCCTATTAATTTCATTTGGTGACCCCTAGTTCTTGTATTATGGGAATAAGTAAATAACTTTTCCTTATCCACTTTCTCAACATCACTCATGATTTTATATACCTCTATCATGTCCCCCCTTAGTCTTCTCTTTTCCAAGCCGAAGAGTCCCAGCCTCTCTAATCTCTCCTCGTATGGGACCCTCTCTAAACCCCTAATCATTTTAGTTGCCCTTTTCTGAACCTTTTCTAGTGCTAGAATATCCTTTTTGAGGTGAGGAGACCACATCTGTACACAGTATTCGAGATGTGGGCGTACCATGGATTTATATAAGGGCAATAATATATTCTCTGTCTTATTCTCTATCCCCTTTTTAATGATTCCTAACATCCTGTTTGCTTTTTTGACCGCCTCTGCACACTGCGTGGACATCTTTAGAGAACTATCCACAATGACGCCAAGATCTTTTTCCTGACTCGTTGTAGCTAAATTAGCCCCCATCATGTTGTATGTATAGTTGGGGTTATTTTTTCCAATGTGCATTACTTTACATTTATCCACATTAAATTTCATTTGCCATTTTGTTGCCCAATCACTTAGTTTTGTGAGATCTTTTTGAAGTTCTTCACAGTCTGCTTTGGTCTTAACTATCTTGAGCAGTTTAGTATCATCTGCAAACTTTGCCACCTCACTGTTTACCCCTTTCTCTAGATCATTTATGAATAAGTTGAATAGGATTGGTCCGAGGACTGACCCTTGGGGAACACCACTAGTTACCCCTCTCCATTCTGAGAATTTACCATTAATTCCTACCCTTTGTTCCCTGTCTTTTAACCAGTTCTCAATCCACGAAAGGACCTTCCCTTTTATCCCATGACAGCTTAATTTACGTTGGGGGAGTGATAAATAAAATGAAGAGGACCAGTCACACTGGAGTGGTTGGTATACTGGTTAAGCAAACAATGTGTATTAAGACAGCTATATATAAATGTATACATCTAGAAACAAAAAATGTAGTCCATACTTCCAGGATGGGGGACTATCTTGGGAAGCCGTGACTCTGAATAAGCTTTAGGGGTCGTGGTGGAGATATCTCCCACTGCAATGCTGTAGCCAAAAGAGCTCATGCAATCTTGGACACAAACAGGGGAATGTTGCGTAGGACTAGAGAAGCTATTTTACATCTGTATTGGGCACTGGTACAGCTGCTGCTGGAATCCTGTGGCCAGGGCGGGTGCCCACAACTCAGACATGTTGATAAATCAGAGAAGGTTCAGAGAAGAGCCATGAGAGTGATTAAAGGGTTAGAAACCTGCCTGTGTGTGATAAATACAAAGAGCTAAACCGATTTATCTTAACAAAGAGATGGTTAAGAGGTGACTTGATGACCGTCTATAAGTATCTACCTGGGGAACAAACATTTAAGAATGGGCTCTTTGTTTTTGTAGAGAAAGGTCAAACACGGCTGGACCTTGGCGCTAGATCTTGGAAGTAAAGCTTACCTTGTAGTGCTGAGAGTAATTAACCATTGGAACACTTTACTGGAGTCATGGTGGATTCTCCATCACTGACCATTTTTAAATCAAGACGAGATGATGTTCTAAGAGCTGCTCTAAGAATTATATGGGGGCAGGTCTCTGGCCTGTGTTATACAGGAGGTCAGACTAGAGCAGGGGGAGGCAACCTATGGCACAGGTGCCCAAGGCGGCACGTGAGCTGATTTTCAGTGGCACACACACTGCCTGGTTCCTGGCCACCGGTCCGGGGGGCTCTGCATTTTAATTTAATTTTAAATGAAGATTCTTAAACATTTTAAAAACCTTATTTACTTTATAATATATAACTAAACTATTGCTGTATGTAGACTTCTAGAAAGAGACCTTCTAAAAACGTTAAAATACATTACTGGCACGCGAAACCTTAAATTAGACAATGAATGAAGACTCGGCACCCCACTTCTGAAAGGTTGCTGACCCCTGGACTAGATGATCACAGTGGTCCCTTCCAGCTTTGGAGTCTATGAATTTCCTCTCAACCCCGGACAGGTTTTGTGGGGTTAAGCACCCTTGCAAGACGAGCCTCTCAGACCTCACAAATGAGCTGCTCTTAGCTGGCGAGGCGGCAGAGCGTTTATAGGGATGTCTGGGCCTAACAACCCCCGTTTGCCATCCAATTACTTCTCTAGCAGCCGAGAGTCCCAAACAAAGCGAGACTCGCACACTAGTGCTCAAATCTTCTTGCAGGGGCTGCCCAACCGCTCTGCTTTATTCCGCTCTGCGCGATGCAGGACGTGCTGCGCGGCCCAGGCTCCACGCTAGGAGGGGATGCAGTGAAACAGCAGCCCTAGATTTGTATCAATCAAATCCCACACTAAACAGACTGCCCCTTCATTGTGTTCATGTACCGCCCGTAGCACAAAGGGACCCGGATCCATAGTTAGGAACTGCAAGTGTTAAATAACTCCATCAAGAGCCTGCCCTCCTTCAGCAATCTGTTACGGAAGCGGATCTCTCAGAGGGGCCTGTGCATGCAGAGCAGCAGCATTTTAAAAAAGAGACAGTACTTTAGAGAGTAATTTATTTGAAGAAAAGTTCAGGGATGTTACCAGCTACAGGTTATACTAGCCAGTAGTAGATTAGCACTGAGACCAGTGACGTTCACATTAGATAATCATCTCCCGCTGTCCAGTAGAAAAAAAGTCTCTGTACACACAGGCGCTTTGGCCAGAAGCAAGGAAGCGGCAGCTCGTTCAATTACCCATGCTTCCCTGGGGAGAGAGGGAGTCACAGCCCCAGCACAGCGGCAAGACGCAAGGCACGTTGCTGAAGTCCATTTTTGCGTAAAGGTCGACACGCAGACCATGGCGCAGGATGGCCCCACGAGGCCGGCAGCATTGCGCCACACTTCAGGCACATGGCTCACTGCAGAGGTTATTTCAGTGACATTTACATAGCAGACAACAATAAATAAGGGGCGGGGAAATCAACTATTATACAGTTTAACAGCGTCATTTTAGGAACAATAAATCCAAGGCCCCCCTCTAGAAAGAGTGACCCTTGCTAACAGACAAAATGATCCTCCTTCCTTTACAAAAACATTGCACTTAATACACACAAGTCTCTTCCCAAGCCTTTTATTTACTTTGAACCAAACCAACAAATTGGTCACATTAGAAGATTCCTCACTAGTTGTCCAGGGCAGGAGTGAATAAGCCTTTGGAGACAGAGAGACTGGTCAGGGGAAGAGCTGTGTATGTGGAAATACAGTGGCAAGATACAAAGGCAAGACTAGAGGTATGTTACAAATACGAAAGGAAGATTTCCTCCTAGAAGAGAGGTCAGGGGACCACAGCTGTCCAATGCGGTAGCTGGCCAGTAGTGTCCAATCTGTAGCCCTCAATGTGTTAAGAAAACATCTGTGATTATGAATTGGAAGTGCATTCCCTGACCGTGTCCTGTGATGTTTAAACTGAAGCATTGGCCCCATTACTATGGGAGACCGTGGGAGCAGCTCTGACATACGGCCACGCGCCCTTGGAGCTGCTGGTGTCCCTTCCCGGCTGCAGCCCAGCTGGCAGGGAAGGAAGCGGGAGCAGCTCTGGCTGCTCCAATGCCGGAGTCCTTCCTGGTCTGCGAACACCTCAGGGTTAGCGGGATCGGCGCTTGAGTGACTTTATTTCCATCGGTGCAGGCAACATATTGACTTTGGCTCCTTGACCTTACTGACATCTGTTCGGCTCTGAGGCTGGGCACCAGGCAGTGTCACCTGCTCTAGCCTGTGGCTACACGAGACTGAGGGACAGGGGACTCCAAGAATCACATTTGAAAGAAGAAACAACTGAGACACCCAACTGCTAACGTTTCGTTAGTAATAAAGTGCCCCAAATGTTCACATGCTCAAAGCCGGTGATCATCCCTGGCGAGAAGAGAGAACCAACAGACCCCAAATGTTCTGCAGAGTCAGATGGGCTGGGTACAACCCACACCCAGTTCCTTCGCAAAATACATTCCAGGCATTCAGGTGAGACAGTGAGCAACAAACACTGAAGGCTACAGGCCTGCTGGTTGAGTGGATGATGGCAGCACATGGATCTAAGGCCTTGTTCATTCAGGGCTTGAGCCGTCCCTCCACGGGGTTTTGTAATGTAACCGAAGGTGGCAATGCAGCCGTCTCTGCAGCGCATGGAGACCGAATCTGAGACATCAAGACGAGCACACGCGCGATCGCAGCAGTCCCTGTTGTTGAGGAAGAGGGCATTCGACTGGATGTTGTTTGCTCTGCTTCTCTAGACATGGCCCCACAACCAGGGCTTAAGGGCTAACGGGCTTTTTCAGGACTAATTTGGCTAACGCTGGTGTTCGGTGGTCAGAGGACAGGGTGGGGCTGTGATTTGGTGAGCAGATAAAGGCAGTTCTTGTCTTGTGATCTGGATTTGGTTTAAGGCCAGACGACGGGGAGGGATAGCTCAGTGCTTTGAGCATTGGCCTACTAAACCCAGGGTTGTGAGTTCAATCCTTGAGGGGGCCATTTAGGGAACTGGGGTAAAAATCTGTCTGGGGATTAGTCCTGCTTTGAGCAGCGGGTTGGACTAGATACCTCCTGAGGTCCCTTCCAACCCTGATATTCTATGACTCCAGCCCCCTCCCCCAACCACATGATCTAATTCACAGTGCTTGGCCCCTGGGAGAGGAGAGGCGGGAAAAACCTTTGATTGGCATGTGGACGGCGGCAGCAGAGTGAACGGCCTCGGTACGTCCCCTTGGAGCGTACAGCCACGGGGGGCACAGGAGGACGTCTCACCCAGGCGTTCGAGAGACATGGACGGACAGGCTGGGGCAGTAGCCAACACATGCTCCCTCTGGACCCCAAACAGCCCTTACAGTGGGGCACAGGAGCTCCCCCTCGTTGCCCCCTGGGCAGCAGCCAAGGCTGCAGGAGTGCATCGAAGGGCTACCCCGGAGCAAAGAAAAGACCTCTGACTGAAGGGCCAGCAGAGGCCATGGTCAGCTGCTGTGGAGTGAGAGGGGTCTGCGCTGGAGAAAGCCAGGCCCAGCAGGCAATGCGGAGAGGGCAGCCCCCTCAGTCAGCCTGCACCTGCCCCCAGCCCGCGGGGCCTTTTGATGGGCAACGTCTCTCTGCTCAAGGAGAGATGGGAGTGGGGAGCGGGGGGCATAGGCAGCTGCACAGGGGGTTACAGAGGAAGCCAGCCACTGTCCCAGGGGTAGAGCACCTCTGCCGGTGCTCAGGGGTTACCAGCGGAAGCAGGCACGGTGGTGCTTTATGGTACAAACCGGGCAAGATCCCAAGAAGCTGGAGGATGGGCCAGAGCTTTCCCCAGCTCAAACACCAAAGCATCAGTGAAGAACAACAGGCCCAAGAGAGGCCGTTCCCCTGAGCTGCAGAAGCACCACAGAGCAGGGCAGGCTGGGAGCCCCCATCCAGCTGGAGGAGGGAGCAGGCGCGGGCCCAGTGTATCCTTTCGAACGATGCTTCGAGCCCTCAGTCGGCAGCTGCCTTAACCATGCCTCCCCTTGCCTCCGATGCGGCGTTACAGGGCTAAATTCAGGCCTGTACCCACCCCTCAAGCTCCAGCCTCTGCCCCCACAGCTCCCTGCGAAGGCGTTCCTGACGGCGGCCCGGGATGCGGCGTGTTAGGCTCCAAGGAGGCTTTTTCACACGCCCGCCCCTTTCAACCCGCACAGCGCTCTGGCTGCACAGCGCTGACACAAGCCAAGAGGGACGATGAGATGCGCCAGGAAGGCAGTTTGCCATGGTTGCTAGACAGCCCCACAGCTTCCTCTGGCTGCATTGCCTAGAAGGAAACCACTTTCCGGGATTAAAATCCACCTGACTGGAGAGCCTACGAATCCAGGCCAAACAGCAGGTCCGTACTTCAGAAGTGGCAACAGACGCTTCGCCAGCCATCTCTGCTTACACGGCGGGTTCCCTGGACTCCAAGGCACACGGTGGAAAACCGGATCGAGGAGGACGGTTCCGCGCAGCAGCAGGCACCGAGGCAGCAAGTGGTGACGACCCAACCCTCCCCAGCACTTCAAAGTGGCCTCTCCGCCAGAGGGTTTCCAGCTGCAGGCAGCCGTGGTCCTTCCCCGAGCAAGTTCCCAAGCATCCCACTCAACACACGCTGAAGACTGAGGGGGCCTGAGCCTTGTATTTCTCGTGGAAGTTCTTCAGGATGGGGACGAGGTTCTTGAACGCTGGGCGGAAGGAAGCTTCGGATTCCCAGCAGTTTTTCATTAAGCAGTAGATCTGAGGAAGGAAAGAACAGTTAAAAGGCCGGCCGAGCAGAAATCAAACCCACGACTCAAAGCAGCCGCCCCCACCCTGAGCCAGAAGGCAGTTGGGAACAGGCCGGTTAGCAGGCAGCAGTGGAACGGCCCTCTGGCTGACATGCTCCCTCCCCTGCTCCAAAGCCTATCAAAACCAAACCAAAGTAACAAAAGCCACCACTGCTCCCTTATTCCGCTAGCTGAGGGTTCTCTCTGCCTATGGCCATGGGCGTTGGAGGATACAGCCCCTGCCCAGGGCAGGGCGGCTGGCTGGTGAGGCTTCAAGCTTGCCCAGTCCGAGTGGAATCCTAGGGAGAGCTCTCACTGACTTCAGCAGGGGCCGGATTTCACCCTGCATTCTTTTAGCAGCATGTAGGGGAAAGGCCAACCTACTGCTTCCATTCCTAATCAGAGTGAAGGCAATTAATCTTTAGCCAGGCCCTCCGGAGGCAAAGCCCCCATTGGCAGGCAGAGACACTGCCTCGCTGCGTCAGTCCGCGACCTGCGTATTTCTGCTCATCGAAGGCCTGCCCGAGCCCAGCACCTATACAGCCGTGGCGCTGTCCCTGGCGTCCTGGGGAAAGGGAGTCAATTCTGCTTTCCTGCGTCACCCTGCCGCATCACTGGATTCTGCACTTCCTGTCCTAGGCTGCTGAGCAGCAGGAAGCAGCCATCACGTCCCCCAGGAGAGGTGCTACATTCCAGGGGCAGAAGAAGTGATCCCTGTATAGTCTGTGGAGCACTTGGGGTCCCAGTGGGATGGAATGGGCTGTAGCACTGCGTGAAGTTAACAGGCACCGCCCAGCGACAGCCTCACCTCACAAGGACAGTCCTTCGGGCTCGGGAGCCTCTTCCCCCTGTCCAGCAGCTCGATCAGCCTCAGCACAGTCATCTGACCCTGAGTCGCGCCGATCATCTCGATGAATTTCTAAGAGGGAGGGAGAACAAAGCTGGTTGGTGGGGGAGGGTCCCGCTTGTTACTTGTTCAGCAAACTCGAACTCCAGGAGCAGGAAAGCCCCCGTCAGTCCCTTGCCACTCACCACAGGGGGGCTCTGGCTGGAGTCACAGCGTGTCAGGAGCTCGTAGAGAGTGACGCCGAAGGACCAGACGTCAGAGGCGTAATAGAACTTGCACTCCTTCAGGCACTCCATGGCGTACCTGTGGGGCGAGGCAGGGGAGACAGGCACCATCAAGCTATAGCTGCAACCACAGGGCAGCCGTACAAGGGACCCACAGCCAGAGCGTGGCAAGAATCCCTCCAAATGGCACTTGAGCTCCAAGGGGCTCACAACAGAGATTCTGTGCCATGGCCCTGCACAGCATCCTGGAGAGTCCCAGGCCAGACCCTGCACGGACAGCAGGATCCCATTCCTCAGGGCCTCCCAGCTACATCTTTGGCATGGCAGAGAACGTACAGAAGGAAGCGGTCACATTCAGACGCAGTCTCTGGGCAGACTTGCTCTGGCAGTCACCGAGGGAGGAGGCCGGCACAGATGCTGGTTACTCAGTCGTCCTCGCCGTGGCTGCACTGCAGACTGACCCTCAGTGCACACAGCCTCCAGGTGTTACTGAATTTGCTTTTCCACCACAGCTCGCACGTGGCCTGAGGCCACTCACCTGTGTGGCTCACAAAGACTACAAGTCCCAGCATGCAATGCTCCAACTTGAGCCGTACTGGGACCTGTATTTTAATCAGGCCAACCCTCTCTATTAACAAGAGGAGGCCGGCTAGTCAGCTCCGCACAATGCAGATTCACCAGGGCACTGGGATGGCTAGCAAGCTACCGGCGTTGCCCTCAGAGGGAAAACATGGGGACCCCTGGGTGGGCTCTCTTGGGACCCCACAACGCTTACCAGAAGACGGGGCTGTCTCCGTCCTCGCAGACACGGTAATATTCGTGCCCTTCGGGGATGGCTTTGGCCAGTCCGAAATCACCGATCTTCACCACGTTCTCGTTCTCCAGCAGCACGTTCCTAGCAGCCAGGTCCCTGTGGATGTAGTGCAGGGAGTGCAGGTAAGCCATGCCCTGTGGAGAGCAAACACCGGATTATCCCCATTCTGCAGCCAGGACCATGAAGCATCTGGAGAGATGGGGACTGGCCCAAGGTCACATGGAGAGTCTGACAGAACTGGGGATAGGACCCAGGAGTCCCAGCGCCCAGATTCCCCCCCGCTCTAGCCACTAGACCCCACTCCTTCCCCTGGACATTGCACTGCACAATCATTTGTTCCCCCGGCCCCAGCTCTGGAGTGGCTCAGACGCACGGGGTAGCCCCTTCTCCCCCGGGCAGTGACAGCATCAGCACCGGCCCCCCCACGCACTGCCTGGCTTGGGCCCTGTCGTTACCTCGCAGATTTGCTGGGCAAAGAGGAGGATGTGGGCCAGGCTGACGCTGTGCTTGGGCAGGTAATCCCGCAGGCTGCCCAGCGGCACGTACTCCATGATGAGCTGCACGATCTTCTCCCCTGGAAGAGGAGCCAGATGTAAGCGATGTGCTCAGCGGGACGGGCTGCGGTAGGCAGCGGAGCAGAGAGGCGCAGCCGAGGGCCGAATCCCCACCACTGTCCTACCAGAGGCTAAGCCCCCTCCCGCGATACTGCGGCTTCGCGTCTTACGTCCCACGCTCCTGGAGAGCAGCTGGCCAGCCTCTGCAGGGAGTGCCTAGGGCTCCCTTCTGCCAGCTGACAGAGGTGCAACCGTTCTGCTCTGGCCTGGGGGTTTGCACTCAAGGCTTAACCCCTCCGGCACCAAGCAGCAGCCTTGGGGGGACATGCATAGTTAACCCCGCCGTGGGGGAAGCAGGGGAGCCCCGCAGCACGCTCGGCCTACGGGGGTGTCCGTAGAGCACGTGCCTTGGGCTGTTAGAGCACTAACCGGCTTGGGACTAGGGGAGACAACGCTCTGCCGCGATCCTCCCCCAGGAGCCCCGCTGTACCTTGCTCGCTGCAGCAGCCCTTGTACTTGACAATGTTCTCGTGGTAGAGCGTCTTGAGGATCTCGATCTCCCTCTTCCAGCTGGTGAGAAGCTGCTGGCTGCAGCCGGACTTCAGCGACTTCACGGCCACCATCTCCCCGGTGCCGTCGTTGGTGGGGTCATAGCAGTACAGGCTCACTTTGCCGAAGTGGCCCTGGGAGACAAACGGGGCTTTGAGATCCCACCACGGAGCAGGGCTCCAGTTGTCTGATGCGGGGAGAGGCCCCTGTGGGACGCACTAGCTGGGGCAGAAAAGCTTCTCAGTCAGAAAGGTCTGAGTGGAAACATCCTCTGGCAGCCTGGGATCCGGACCAAGCTCAAGGACTGTTAGTGGCAGGTCGGGAGCAGTGCCCAAAGAGCGCTGCTAGACAGATGGGTGGAGGCCCCTCCCTGGGCTGGAAATGAACAGTAACAGCCAGGGGATTCCCAGGGACAGGGCAGCACAGGCCGACCCAGGCTGGAGCAGACTAGAGGCTCATCTATCCCAGTCAGCAGTCATGCCCTAACCTGCCTGTAGGGGAAGTGTCCTCCTAACGCAGGGCCTCAGCCAGCGGCTTTGCACAGTCTATCCTTGCGCTGTCCGCAGCATCCCCATAGAAACCCGCCAAGCTCTCGGGAAACGCAGCCACTTCTACCTCCCTCGGTCAGTGCACGGACACGGTGCCATTGAACCAGGGGCGAGGGTTGCTATGGATGCAACTTACCTCCCCCAGTTCTCGGATCTTCTTCAGGTAGCGTTTCTGAAAGACTGTGGGGTCCGACACAGGGAAGTCGGGGCTCACGGAGGTGACATCCACGAGGTCTGGAACGCAAGGAGAGGAGCCATGTGGCTGACAGGACCGGCACGAGCCCCTTTGCTCAGGGACGACCTCTTCCGGCCAGCCGAGGAGCAGCCAAGGGAGCCCCGTCGTGGCCAGAAGGATGCGGGGCGCCAGGTGCAAGGCGTGGGCTAAGCCTAGGGTAACTGCACGAGCCTGCTTGGGCTCCAGGGGTGGCAGGTTTGTTTTGCCTGGGTCGTCCCTTCTACTGAGCGCCAGGAGGGAGAGTCGCGTATCGACGCAGGACAGATGCCAGCAGAGCTGCAATCCCCGCTGGGGGCCTCTCACCCTCCCTGCCTGGCCTGACACAGAGCGGAGGAGCCGCCCAGGAGTCAGGAAGTCTCCCCGCGTGCGCTCTGCCAGCTGGCGGGGGGCCGGAGGGCTTACTGTGCGGCTGCAGCTGGGTGAGGTCCCGCAGGATGGTCCGGAAAGAGGGCCGCTCGCTGGGGGGGTACGTCAGGCACTGGCTGATCAGGGCGGCCAGCTCCTTGCAGGACGGCTCGGGGAGGCGGTGCTTCTTCTCATAGAAGCGCTCTTTCTGCGGGGAAAGGAGGGTCCCACTGAGCAAGCCACACCCCATTCAGAGCCACACAGAGTCCCCCAGCCCCCCTCCAATGCACACGGCCCCCACTCCTGCCGTCTCTCAAGAAACTCAGCGCTCTCCCCTGCCGCCCCCCGGCACCCAGAGGAGCTCTGGCCTGCCACAGAACAGAACAGCCTCTTCCCAGTGGGGTTTAGAGCCCCAGAGATTCACCCCACTCAGCACATCCCATTCCCGCTGCCACGCTGGCCTCGGAAGAGATGCTAGAGTCTGAGGGAAAAACAGCGTATCCAGCCGCTACAGCTATTCTCACTAGCCGGAGGGCAGCTCGCGGGCACAGCTGAGGTTATGGGACAGGCGCGTACCAGGCACCCGGGCACAAGTATTACCTCAGAGGGGGTGCGCTCCTTCAGCGGGACGTCCGCGTCAAAGCAGATCTCCAGCAGGGTGGTGCCGAAGCTCCACTTGTCAGCTGCGGTGCTGAGGCTGCCGACATCCTGGACGCACTCAGGGGCGATCCAGGGGATCCGGTCCACTCGCTCTTTGGGGAAGAGGAGAGAGGGGTTTGGGGCTGCTGCAGGGATGCTGCCTGAGTGACTGCGCACACCACTAAACTCGGGGTTGGGGAAAGCCCCTTGCAGCAGGACCTCAGGAATGGGGCAGATGCCGAGGCTGGGAATTTCAGAGACGCCGAAAGAGTCGGGCCCGGTCACGGCGACCCAGCTCGGCTCTGCACGGGCAACCCACCCCTGCTGCGTGCTGACATCAGGAGTCACATGTGCAGCTCTGGCAGGAAGAGCTCCAGAGTCCCCAGCCCTGCTTGGGGGAGCAGGAGGGGCCGGGCTCCCGGCTAGGAGAGGACAAAGCAAACGGGAGTCCCACGAGCAGGGCCGGGTGGCCGGAGTCACCCATGGGTGTGTAACCCACAGCACTGTGCTCCGATCCGGTCACATCTCACAAAGGAGAGCTGGGCTGCAGGCAGCGCACCGGGGCTCAGCAGAGGCGTGCTCCCCTCAGAGGGAAATGGAATGGGGGGCTCAGTAGGAGGCGCTTTCCCCCAAGAGTCACTGCTGACCCCAGCGTGGCTAGGGGGCCTGTGCTGCAGGGAGTAGGGCTCGGCCCTTGGAATGGGCGCAGATCTCAGGACTCCAGCATGGTGCTCAGGGGATGGTGGAGATGCAACCTCCTGGTCACAGTCGATCCCACAGCTCTTTTGGCCCCAGGGTCCTGGCCAAACTCTAGCATGGATGATCACATGCTGCATCCAATTCTCCCGACTGTTTCTACCAAAAACTATCCCTTCACTTCCTGTCCTCAATTGCTGTGTAGCGTTGCTGTGCGCTGTTCCAGCAGCTGTGACAGCAGACCCCAGAGGTGGCTGCACATCCGGGGTGGATGCAGTGACTCCTTGAGTCGTTTGGCAAGTGCTCGAGGACCCCCTGGGCGGGAAGGTGCTGGAGAAAGGCCTCGCCTTTCATTTGCTTATGGGATCCTTGCCGGAGCGGGTGACTCACGCGGCTCCGCTCAGGGTCAGACAGGAGCACGAGCCAAGCCTGGCTGGCGCTCCGAATGAAACCTGGGATGATCGCGCCCAGCCCAGCTGATGCATACTTCACAGGAATCCCCACTGCGGAGCCTGGTGACAGCACTCTGGGACTTCCCCTCCCGCACGGGAGCTGCAGGGAGCACAGCCCAGCCCCCGACAAGCCGGGCGTCTGGAGGGAGGGCACCGTGAACTAGGCGGGAGGAGGCGGTACCTTCTCGGGAGAGCACCGTGAAGCTGACCCCAGGGTCGCTGAGCTTCACGAAAGGCAGCAACCCATCCTCCAACCCCTTCCTGGCCAGCAGGATGTTCTTGGCGCACACGTTGCCATGCACCAGGTTTTTGTCCTCCTGTACAAAAAATGAAGTGAGACGTGAGGAGCCCCGTCCCTTGAAGATACTCCCAGGTGCTCTGCAGGCTGGAACGATGGTTCCGAGGGCAGAGCAGGACACTAGACTCCTGGGTCCCGTCACAGCTCAACACGCAGGCACTCGCTTCCTGCCTCTTTCCCCCTCTGCGGAACAGATGTGGGGAGAGAGCAGGAGGCCCAACTGGCCTTTGTGCAGCTCTGCCACCCACAGCCTTTCCAAGCAGCTGCCGAGCGTGGGCGTGGGAGCACTCCTGAGCCGCTGGCAATGGGCCTAGCAAGGAAGGGAGGAGGCAGCATTCCACTCCTGGCTCTCCCCAGCCTCCAGGCCTCGCTCTGACCAGGAGCGCGGTTCACGTGTTACCAGAGAAGGAGTCACGAGGGTTCAGACCTAGCGGGGCACCTTGGCGGGAGGCCTGGGTTCAAGCCGGGGGAGTCGCTCCTCGGCTCCGTGCTTCCCGGGGTGGGGAGGTGCTGGGACGCTGCAGCGAGGGAGGGGGTTTGAGGGATCGATCGGCAGCGAAGGGGACACCCAGCTGAGCGCTGGCAGATGGCGCTCCCCGGGGGCGGGAGCAAAGAGCAGCAGGGGCAAAAAGTGCCTAAAGAAGCCCATGGCTCTCCAGAGCAGCCTCAAACGAACGCCCCGCTGCCCAAGGCACATCCCAGTTCCGAACACAGCTTCTCACCAAGTAGCTCAGGGCACTGGCGAGCTGCTTCGCAACCGTGATCTTCCAGCCGACGGTCACCCGGCCTTTCTCCTTCCGCAGCAAGACATCCAGGGGGCCGTGCTCGACGTACTCCTCCACCATGATATCTGAGAGAGCAGAAGAGGCCGTTCCTTACAAGCAAGGCAGTGCCACAGGCTGGGGCCCAGCTGAGGACGCTCAGGACAGACGTGCCGGCAAGTCACAGTCTGATCAACTGTTGCCGAGATGAAACCCCCAGCACAGGCAGGATGGGGAGGGGAGGCATTCAGGGAGACTCCTGCCCTCTCAGAGGGTCCCTGAGCCCCTCTGCGGGGGCAAAGGGCCAGACAGGCTGGTAGGGAGGGACGGAGGGCAGCGGCTGCAGCGGCCGTCCAGGGGAGGGCCACGCGCTGGGGCGCTGTTACTCACTCTCGGAGCCCCGCACGCAGACGCCGTGCACGAAGGCCAGGTGGATATGCGAGACCTGGCTCATGAGGCTGGCCGTCTCGAAGAACGCCTGCAGAGAGAAGCGGGGAAGTCACTGGAGCGCGGCCCCGGGACGGCCAGCCACCTCGGACCAGCTAACCGAAGCAGCCAGCGGGCTTGGGGTGGGGCTTTTGCTGGCAGGGCCAGCGTGTGGCCATTTCACCCCTCCTCCCCCAGGCTCCTATCCAGGTCCAGGGTCGTCTCCCCACATTCAGAGTCACCCTTCCTCCTGGGCTCCCGAGTACCCCCGCCCCGCCCCGCAGTCCCCTGGGCGACAGCACCATCGGGAGGCTCCCAGGCACAGTCCGTGCGGCGTCCGGCCCGTTCACACCGCAGAGCTCCGGCCCGGAGCCGCCAGCAGGCTGGGCTCAGCACGTGCCCAGCACTCCCTCCCTCCCGCCCGGCCCCAGGGCTCGGCTCACCAGGGCGATGTCCCTGTGGCTGGGGTCCAGCACCTTGAGTACCACGTGCATCTCCCGACTGTTGTTGTTCTGCTCGGTGGAGAAGTACTCGGCCTCGTCGTCCCCGCCAGCACCCCCGCAAACATGCAGCACGCCCTCGTAGATGTTGGTGCGGGTGCCCTGGCCCAGGTGAGCTCTCTGCAGGGGAGGCAGCAGCAAGGGGTCACTCGGCGCCGCAGGGAGAACCCCGCTTGCCCCCCACCATGGCCAGAGGGAGACCGTCCCTGGGCTGAAGGTGCTGAGCCCCCACTCCTGAGGGGGTCGCTGGGCCAGGTCCCCCCCACCGGCTTTCAGCTTCCCTTGCGCATCGATTCTCCTCCAGGACACCAACCCGTCCCCCCCGGAGCCTCAGCAGGGAGCCTGACCTGGGTGATCTCGTTTTTCCGGATCTGGTGGAAGCTGAGCTGGGTCAGGTTCAGGATCGGCCTGGTGCTGTCCTTCACCCTCCGGGCGATGATCAGGTCTGAAATCTCTGTGGGGAGAGGCCCACAGACCCCATCAGCCTTGAAACAAGCCATTTAGGAGACTGCTCTGTCTCTCTGCGTGTGGGCTGGCGCAGAGCCCCAGCTGCTGCCAGAGGCTCCGGGGGAGAATCTCACTCCCCAAACCAGCGGAGGGGGTTCATACCTCCCGGCTTCGGCAGGCAGCACCTCCTCACGGCGAAGCTCTCGTCTCCCGACTTGAGTGTGCAGCCTTTGAGAACATCCATCAGCTCCCGTACACTGGAGAACTCACGCTCCCAGCCCTCCAGCACGAAGGAGCCGCCTCTCCTCTGGATCCGGAACTGCCTATACTTGGGGGTGGCCTGCGTCCCAGGGCCCAGGGAGAGAGGGGGAGAGAGACTCCGCTGTGACAGGGTAACCCAACGTCCATGGCTCCCGGAACCCCCACTCGGCGTGCACATGCCCCATTGACAGTCTTACGCCTAAGCACGCGGACCCTGCCGTCACCCACCCATGCCACTAAAAACCATGAGTGGGCGGCAGGGGCCTGCAGCTTCTCCCTAGTCACTCGCTGGTTCAGAGCGCCGTGCTCCAGGCAGGGTCTGGGGTCAGGCCCCAGCACTTGGCTAACCAGCATCTCACCACCACTGGCTGCCTAGATTTCCTCACAATCCCCCCAGCTCATCTCCCCAAGCAGTCAGCCCAGCAGCACAGCTGGTCACACCCCGGCTCACCAAGGGGTTCCGGGCAGCGCTGCCATTTCAGACAGCGGGCGGGCGAGGTCTCTGCCTCTCGATTAAGCCTGTCTGCTGCCACTGCCCTACGCCAGCCGGTTGAGCGCGCCCAAGACAGAGCAGGAAGTTGCTGCTCAGCTCTGGCATTTCCTGCAGTAACTAGGTCGGCTCAGGAGAGAGCACTCACTCTGAACCGCAAGAGAGACACCAGGGCAGCCCGTACCTTCCCGGCCGGTTACACAGCACGCCCAGATTCTGTACCAGCTGCAGCCTTCCTCACAAGGCTCCTCCTGGCACTGCTGCCCCCAGGCTCCCTGTCTGCTGGCATCGTTGCCTGCATTACCCAGGGCGATTGTGTGGAGGGCTGCGCCAGGGACCCGCCATGCAAGGCTTGGGGGCGCCAGGGAAAGGGAGTGTTTCTACGGAGAGGCGTGTGCCAGCTGGCAGGGCACATGCCCACACGGCCCTGCGTTCATGGCAGCTGCGTGCTGGGACATGCGTGTACTTGAGATTGGAATTAATGAGACTTTCAGACAAGATGCGTCTGCTCCGCCTGGGCAGCAGGGCAAAAGGAGCTGGATTCCAATGGGGCTTGGGTCCCTCGCAGTCCTGGGAAAATCCCTTGGCTCACCCCAGTCTCTTTCCTCTAAGTCTCCCTTTGCCCCACTCTTGTGTTCTGTGTCTGTTAGTTGCCACTTTCCACCCCAGAGGTGGCTGCACATTTTTTGGCATGTCTGAAGCTGCCCGGATCAGACACAGGTTGGCTCAACCCCTCCAAACACAGGGAGAGCAGTAAAAGCCAGCCAGAGCAGCTCTGCTGCGTGGCACACCAACGCTTGGAACCCACGTTCGGTGCTGGGTCCATGTACTCCACCCAACTGGAGTACATCACTCCCAAACCCCTTGCACCCGGAGCCACCGGCTGGCTCCCGGCCCAGGCGCTGTTCAGGACAAGTGGGTCTCATGAGCAGGAAAGCAGGTCTGCGACATGCAGTTGGCAGGGCGTCCCAGGAATGAGGCCAAGCTAGTCTGCGTGGGAGACGGGGCTTTCTCCGGGGCTTGGCCGGGACAAACTTCTCCAGGGAACCAAGGACCATCCCAAGCCTCCCCCGACACCGCTCCAAGTGCCAGGCCACTGCTCTAAGCTGCCTCCTCCCACCCAGCAAACCCTACAGAACAAGACACTCCACCGCCCCCAGTCCTCCCTCCGCAAGCCACTGCTGCTGGCAGGAGCTCCGAGCACAATGTAAGAACGGCGTCGCTCATTCCATTCCATCTCGGACACGCGTTGCTCATCCCACGCCTGCCTCACCTGGCCTCGGTCCCTCTTCACCACCGACAGGATCAGCCTGTTGAAGTCGAGGATGCTCCAGCGGATGATGTACAGCCCATCCTGCTCCTCCCGCTTCAGCTTGGCGAAGACAAACTCCTCCCTGGAGGTGGGAAAGGTGTCAGACGGGCCCAGGCAGCGCGGCGCCCCCAGGTCTCCCGCTCGGTGGCAGGCGCCACTTACTGCATTGGCCCGTGGATGCCGTTCAGGACGCTCATCACCAGCCGTGGCGGGGCTACCTCGTGGCACAGGTAGTGGCTGGAGTCAGCCGTGAGCCTGAAGTAGCCGTCCACCAGCGACACCAGGGACAGGGCCGTTTCGTATGACGGGAGAACCAGCTCCTGGGGGGGGAAACAGCCACGGGGCGTCACCACTGGCTGGCCGAGAGGCTGCCCAGGCCTCGCCCCCCCTTCACTGTCCCAGCTCCGGTTTCTGAGCCAGCCAGTGGTTCAAGGATCAACCGCCGAGCGCTCCACACACGGGTTGGAACTCCCAGCAGCTGGCACGTCACTAACAGCAACACCTGTGGAATCCTGATGCACTATGGGAAAGCCCCGAGATTCTGGTATTGACCCTGCCCCCTCTGCACACAACCCACAGCTCCCTTAGGTCCCCTCCCCAGCACCCCCCATCCTGGAGATGGCTGGAGCCAGTAGCTGTTCCTTAGTCTGCCCTCTAATGCCAACCCCCTCCCATCTCCAGTGGGCTGACCCTGCCTCAGAGCCAGGGGTCTCAAAGCCCTGGACAGACATTCAGTGATTAAAGCCTAACACCCCGCAGTGACCGGGTGATAGATGGACGCAGGGTTGACTTGGCCAAGCCCACCCCACAGGTGGAGCTGGGGATGAAACCCAGGATTTCCCTGCTCTAACCACTAGACTCCACTCCCCTCCCACAGCCCGAGAAAGGCAGTCCCCGCTCCAGAGCCCTCACCAGGCACTTGTTGTCTTGGCGGTTGATGCTGACTTTGCAGTCCTCGAGGGCAATGTGCGTGATCTCCTGGAAGTCACAGAAGCGCACGCACTTGGCCTCGCTCCTCTCCACTGGCTGACACGCCCCTTTGGGATCCAGCTCTTTGGCCCTGGTCTTCCTCCCAAAATAGCCCCGGTGGGGGTGGCTTTCTGTACTCTGCGGAAGTAAAACAAAGCGGGGTCACAGCTCCGGCTTTCCGGGGGCTGGGCAGCATCCACAGACTCCCTGCTCTAGGGCAGGCGAAGCGGGGCCAGGCCTGGCCTGCATTCTCCCACGGCACTCGGCTCCACGGCGTCAGCTCCCGCCAGCATGCATCTAGCCCTTCACCGCCCCACATCAGTTCGGACTCAGCCTTCGCAGCACGCCCCGGGAAGCTGGGCTTGCCCCATCTTCCTCCAGAGGCAGCGTTTTCAGCTCCAGCAGCAGCGCAGCTCGTGCCAGCAAGACCGAGCGAGCACACCACTTGCCAAGGCTAGAAACGTGCTTTGCTGAGCAAGTCCCTGGGGTTAGCAGCGCTTGCGTGGCACGGAACGCAGCAAGCCCCGGACGCTGGGCCGATGCCGCCCTCATTCATTGGGCCAGGCCAGTCTTGTGCCTTCGGAGACTGGGGTTTCCCCAGGCGCATACCATTAACAAGCACTCCCTGGCTCTTGCCTAGCACTTTTCAGCAGCAGCTCTCACAGGAGGTCAGTACCATCACCTAAATTCCCTACCCCAGCCTGGGCCGAACACGGACCATCACCCTCATTTTACGGATGGGGAAACTGAGGCACCGAGCAGGGCCATGACTCACCCAGCAGGCCAGCGGCAGAACCAGGAATAGAACCCAGGTCTCCTGGTCCCAAGCCCTGGGCTCTATCCACTAGGCCGCAGTGCCTTTGAATGAGAGGGGGTCAGCCCTAGCTAGAACAGGACCAGCACCGCCGATTGCGACTCCCAAGGAAGAGGAGCCAGTGGCCCCCCATGACAGGGGAGCCGGGTACAAGCCTACCTCAACAGGGACAGTCCGCCACTGAATCCCATCCGTGCCGGTGACCAGGACTTCGTGGGTGGCGGGCCTGTCCCTGGGAGACGACGCACAGCCGTCCTCCAGCTGCCCGTGCCCTCCATTGATATAGAGCAGCACCTTCTCGCCCTCAGAGGCCGTCTCCAGGGAAAGGACCGGGAAGAGCTCGCTCCCGAAGCGGGGGGCCAGGTTCTCCAAGGTGGCCAGGTACTTGTACATGACGTCCTGCTCCGTCAGCTTCCCAGCACTGACCGTGTGCCGCTGGAAGCGCTGCACGAACTTCCTGAAGACGTTCCTCATGCGGAACTTGGTCAGGTAGTTGTTCTGCTGGATCTGCCGGCAGAAGGAGCGCGGGATGCAGCCCTTGAAGCTGCGAGAGACACAGGGGAAGGAACAGCCCCCGGGAAGGTTAGCAGAGCATGCAGAAAGAACGCTGCAGTCACAACTCTGTTCCACCACGAACCCTAGGACCCGGCGCAGCGCGACGCGTCTTAGGCCCTACCGCCCCTGGGTCGCAGGGTGCCCGCTGGAGGAGAAGCGTGTTCTCCTGGGGTCAATTCAATTCCAACACCTGCTGCCAGGCGACTCCTATGATGGGCTCCAGAAACCACCTCCACGAAAGCCGTATTATTTCCAGCGCTGGCGTGAGGCAAGCTCCGCCCCAGAAGAGGCGGCCATTCAGCGGCCACACGCTAGCTGAACTGCAGTGCCTGGGACAGGGGTGGACAGCACAGTGCCGATTGCAGGGGTGGATGGGCAATCACCTGGTTTTTTTGGCCACTTCTTCGAGAGAGATGCCTCGTTTGAGAGCCATGTGAGAGAGGTGAAGGACAGCCATGCCTAAGCTCTCGTTCTTAAACCGGTGGATCTCCTGTTCGCTCTGAAGGTCTTTCAGAGACACAACGTCATTAATGAACTCGTATTTCCCCTGCAAAGGGAACCAACAAACAAAACAATGTTCTCCAAAGAGAAAAGGGGACTCAAACCATACACTGGAATTTAGCGGTCTTCCTTCTGAGCCTCACCGAGAGCGCCCTTCTCAGCTCCTACGGCCCGGAGCGTACTTGGAATATTTTCAAATCAAATGAGGCAAAACCTTAAAGATTTTCTTCTGTGTTGGAAGAGCTGCAGACCCCCCCTGCTTCAGGGCAGGCGCCCCGACCTTGAGCTATCAGGGCTCAGGAGGAAATTTCCCTCAGGGCAGGATATTCCACACTTCCTCTGAGGCAGCTGGTGCTGCCCCTGTCCGAGACGGGATACCAGGCTAGAGGGACGTGGGGCCCTGCTCTGATCCGGTTTGGCCATTTCTACATCATTGTTTAAACCTTTCCCCAGCCCACAGCCTGCAGGCAAGGTGGCCTCCTGCCACTGAATTAGGAAAGGAATGCACAGCAGGGAGAGCGCCAGCTCGGGGGACGGGGAAGCTGAGAAAACATTGTGCACTTGGGAATCAGCGCCCGAGTCTCCACTGAGGCAGGGGTCAGATCCCGGTCTGTTCTCCACAGGTTTTCATCCTGCACTCGGCACGCTCATAGCCGAGTATCAGAGGTGTCCAGCGAGAAGCGCTGGTGAAAGCAGCACTCATCCCTAGGGAGCCAACCTAACCCTTTGGGCCGCCAGCCCTTCCCAGTCACGGCACCGGGGCCCCCACCTGCTCAAAGAGATACTCGAAGGACGACTTGTCCAGAAGCGCACCGCCCTGCGGCTTGTCCTCGAGGGCGTCGCTCTGCCGGGGAACGTTGCGGTAAACGGCCGGCTCTGTCTCGCTCATCCCATGCCAGTTGCGGAAGTAGTACCTGCGGGAGACAGACACAGACAAACCTGTGGGAGGCGGGAAGGGCCACAGCCCCACTGAGCCCGGGGGTTCAGCAGCTGCCAGACCCTCCCTCTTCTGCTTCTGCGTCAGTCCCCTCCAAGCTGCCCCGAGCAGCAGGCAGGAGTCACAGCGAAGGGAGCCTGGTCTCCACAGCAGCAGCATAGAAAGCCACAGCTGCGGGGGCTCAGCCCTGATGGCCCCACAGCCAGCTTTTCACTAGTGCTTTACAAGGGAGGCCAGTATCATTAGTGCTATTTACAGCTGGGGAAACTGAGGCATGGAGAGGTGGAGTGACTTGCCCAAGGTCACCCAGCAGGTCAGTGGCAGAGCTGGGAATAGAACCTAGGTCTCCTGGGTCCCAGTCCAGTGCTCTCTCCACTAGACTACACCACCCCTCCTCCGGGACTGGCAATATAGCCAAGCAGACCTACACCCTGCTAGAGTTAAGGGCCGGCTCCTCGGCTGGTGCAAACCAGCATACAGTCGTTTCAGGGATTTATATCAGCAAGGACCTGACCCCGCCAGCCTCCCCACTGCTGCAGGACCCTCCAGGTGCCGAGCCAGGCAAGTGCTTCCTGTTCAGTGCGGAGGTCTCGGCCCCTTGTGCTGGCACCCACAGCTGCTGCCTGAGCCGCTGCCCGCTACAGGCCGCTCCGTCCAGATGAACGAGCGCTGGAGCTTGGCCAGAGAAACGCCTGCCCATGCTCCAGTGGGGAAGGGCATGAGCCAGCGCTCCCCCATGGTGCAGGCGGTTTAACTCTGGCAGACAACGTCCATGCCAATGCAGTGAGCTGGGGACCAAAACCCTCTATTACAGCAGAGATGCAGCCAGCAGGGCGAGTTTCCCAGGACATTTTCCCCAATTCTGCCAGCCAGGCCCCGCCCCGCAGGAGGAATTCAGACTTCAGGGCCCATTCGGCACAGACAAGAGACTCGGGCTGCAAGCGAGGGGGGGCAGTGCTGCATTGGCCAGGGGGACCAAGACCCCGTCCAGGCTACTGAACAGGAATGGCTCTCAGTACATCACAGACCTACACCCTCTTTGCCAAACACCCCCGATTCGGGGAACCTCCCACACAGATCTCCAGCGTGTGGTTTCCAGGCTGTTTGAGAGGCTGGAGGTTTCCAGGGGCCGGGTTTTATGGGCAGGGAAACGCGCCAGACTACACACACCTCTAAGGTGCAGCTGGCTTCTTCCAAAGGAATGTACTTCACTTGGCTGAGAGCACCCTCTTCTCTCAGTGCCCGGCTCCATATTTACCAAACTCAAATTGCTCTTGGGGTGCAGAGAGGAGATGGGGTTAAAAAAACCTGCGGTTTACAAAGGCTCATGGGATCAGAGGTCTCAGCCAGAGCAGACATGCCTCTCAGAGCTCAGGACTCCTGTGTTCTATGCCCAGTTCTGGCACTGACTCAGTCACCTTGGCCAGGCTATGCTGCTCCTCTGGGCCTCAGTTTCCCTGCCTATAAAGTGGTGAGAACATGGCTCTCCATCGAGCACTTCAAAACAAGCCTGCTCCAGCAGGCAGCCACTGCAGCACCAGAGCTGCCGAGGACAGGAGTCACTTATGTGCAGCACAAGTTGTCTCCGAGCCCGTCAAGCAGGGATGCCCAGCCAAGAGGACTGTTCAGCAGCAAGACTTGCTCGGCTCCTGAGCCGTTAAACAGCAACAGAATCCAATGGCTACCAATGCAGCAAGCTAGCTACTGCCACAAGCCCTAAGCCTGCCATTCGCCGCTCCGGACGTAGGTGGGGGTAGGATCAGGGGCTCCTCGAAGCACAGAGTGCACCGTCTCACATGGATTGGCCAGCATCTCGCACCGCAAAGCTCTGATCCAAGCTGGGTGTGCTAGGGGAGGGAAGCTTGCAGCACTGCTGCTTGCATTCCACAGGCCCCCCCATGCTGGGTGCGACACACTGCCTGCCCCAGAACGCTCACTGTCTACAAGGCAAGAGGTGTCAGCCGGGGTGGGAGGAGGTGCACATTGTACAAAGACTGGCAGGCCACACAATTCGTAGCCAGAGCAGTTAGCTCACCAGCTGTATCGTGCCTGCACTGTGGCTAGAGGTCTCCAGTCTCCCTGGGTCGGCACCTCTCCCCAGCACTATGGCTACTATTTAAAGAACAGCACTAACGCGCCCAGAGGGGCCAGCCAGGAGCAGCCATCTTGGGGAGAGTCACTATGGAAACAAACTCCAGCCAAAGCGAGTTTCGGTTTCCACTGCCTGCATCCTCCCCAGAACCCTCAAAGCCACAGCTGTCTGCGGTAGCGAGCACAAAGCTACTCCGACGCTCACATACCGAGACACGCAATTTCCTGCAGCCGTGCTGCGGCGTGGGTGGCTTAGCCACCCGTCCTGGCTGCTGCCGGGAGATCACAGCATCCAACGTGAGCCATTTGTAATCTAGGGGCTGGGTCCGGCCGTTGGATCAGGCTGTCCGTTATCAATGTGACTGATGCGCTGTCCAACCCAGGGGCTCAGCTGCCAGAGACCTATGCTCTATCTGCAATCAGACTGCCTGCATCCTCACCTTTGGTACAGAGATTGTGGCCTACAGCGATGCTGTTTAGAACAGGGGTTCACAAACTGGGGGTCAGGACCCCTCAGGGGGTCGCAAGGTCATTACATGGGGGGGGTCGCGAGCTGTCAACCTCCACCCCAAACCCCACTTGCCTCCAGCATTTATAATGGTGTTAAATATATTAAACAGTATGTTTAACTTATTGGGGGGGGTCACACTCAGGCTTGCGATGTGAAAGGGGTCGCCAGTAAAAAAGTTTGAGACTCACTGGTTTAGAGCAACACAAAGACTACATAGCCCAGCATGCTTTGCCCCATCTTGAGCTGAGCAGCTAAGCATGCTGGGATACGTGGTCTGCGCTGAAGAGGAGGCTGGCAACAGGCTGCTTTTGAGAAGCCCACGAGGTACCATGGCGATGCACGCGGCCAAAGCCCTCCCATACAGACCCTTAGGCCACTGCGGATTTGCAGGCCATCAGCACAGTGCCAGACAGGCGGCCTTTAACTAGTCAGCGCTGTCCTCAGCGCCCGCAGACCCGACAGGGACACGAGATGCCTACAAGCAAACCTTCCACTTTCTAATTAGAGGCGCAATGGTGCTAAGGAGGAAGTTGCCAGAGAAGAGGTTCACAGGACCTAATAAAATCCCAGACCAAACAGTCTTGTAATCCCTGTTCACTTTTGACTTTATGACGACTCCGACGCTCTAAAAATGAGCATGAAAGCCCTGCCGTTATGGTCACTGGTGACTGCGTTCTCGGAGGATATGCTGCGTCATGCAGCATGATTCCTGTGGTAGGTAAGAGCCTCGCAGAGAGCAGATCAATAAGCAGAGCTGCCTAACGGCTGTAAAAAAGCCACACACTCCTCTTCTCATACCTGGAGACCTAGATCAACACGCTACCCCCAAGTCACAGGTAGAATGAGTTCGGTGGGTCTCAGCCTATTTCCCTTTGAACCTTTGTCCACGTCACCAGCGCTATGTAATGACGTGACTGGTAGATTCTGCTCAGGAGAAGCCCAAGTCTGGAACAGCAGAAGCAGAGCTGACTGTGGGGAAGCACGGACTGGAACAGCAGAAGCAGAGCTGACTGTGGGGAAGCAGAGCTGACTGTGGGGAAGCAGAGCTGACTGTGGGGAAGCAGAGCTGACTGTGGGGAAGCAGAGCTGACTGTGGGGAAGCAGAGCTGACAGTGGGGAAGCA
>QXTE01000569.1:108197-134691 GCA_003942145.1 Platysternon megacephalum
GGAAGCAGAGCTGACAGTGGGGAAGCAGAGCTGACAGTGGGGAAGCACAGACTGGAACAGCGGAAGCAGAGCTGACAGTGGGGAAGCAGAGCTGACAGTGGGGAAGCAGAGCTGACAGTGGGGAAGCAGAGCTGACAGTGGGGAAGCACGGACTGGAACAGCGGAAGCAGAGCTGACAGTGGGGAAGCAGAGCTGACAGTGGGGAAGCACGGACTGGAACAGCGGAAGCAGAGCTGACAGTGGGGAAGCAGAGCTGACAGTGGGGAAGCACAGACTGGAACAGCAGGGGATGTGGGTTGGGATGGAGGGGCACAAGGAATCCTGTGAACAGATTTCCACTGCAGGGGCTCACCGCCCAGCTCTCGGCCGTACAGTCGGCCCAAGGGAGACCCAGAAAGACATGCACAGAGTCTCTCACTTTCCCAGAGATGCTGCCCGGTCGCTGTTTGACCTGATGCCAATCAGGCTTCTTAATTGTTTCTGTTGTCTCCCTTCCCAGGTAACCAAGCAAACCACCAAGGGATGCCTCTCCCCAACACGAGCGTTCCTATTCAAATGCCTGGCACGTTACCCCATAGCAGCTGACTAAGGGGCCCCTTGCCCCCAAACTGCAGCTGGCAAAAGCGGAGCGCATGTGGGGAGCCACCCGTGACCCCAGGGAGCGATTCTCACCTCATGCGGAAGAGCAGATTCAGGTTGGTGTCTTTGCTGATTTCAAACACATGGTTGGGAGGGAGCCAGACTCTGGTCTGCACGTCACAGAGCGCGAAGAGGCTGTAGCAGAGTGGCGTGATCCCTGCAGGAGACAAGGAAATTCCTGGGCCATGGCAGGGATGCATTTCCCCTCTGCCCCGGCTTTAAACGGCACGGTTTTATAGCTGCTGCAAAGCTGCCTCTCTCATTGTCTTGTCCTGGAAGCGGTTCCCAGTTCTCGCCTCCCCGTTACAGGATTTTACCGGTAACAGACTCCTTCACTGGGTGCCAACAGCAGGAATAGCGCCTGATGCTCGGAGACCCCAGATCTAGGCCCAAGTCCCACAACGCAAGAACGGAATTAGCCTTTTCGGAGCCACGCAGACATCACGTGACGGCTCATAATTTAAAGGTACTTGTTAAAACTAGCCTGCTTTTAACAAGAATCCTCATAGCTAGCTTTTAAATAGCACTTCGGCCGCAGATCTCTAAGGGCTTTACAAAGCAGGTCAGTATCATTAACTCTGTTTTGCAGATGGGGAAACTGAGGCACAGGGAGGGACAGAGACTTGCCCAAGGTCACCCAGCAACAGGCCAGTGGTGGAGCCAGGAATAGAACCCTGGCCTCAAGTCCCAGTCCAGTGCTCTCTGCACTAGGCCACACTGCCTCCTCCAGAGACATCCCCACACCCCAGGCTGGTTGCTTAGAGGCAGCCAGTTGGCCTGACAAGCCTCTCAGCAGTGTGACGGGTTTTGCGGAGTTGGGGTTTTTTTAAACTGCACCAAGCAGAAAACACCACGATGGGAGACATGACCCCAGCCTGGTTTGTCAGAGGAGGAAAGGGGTTTGCAGCAAAGCCGGGGTTAAAAGGCACATCAACCACTCCCTCCTCCTCCCAGTGGGAGAGGGAAATACCCCTGCACAGACAGTAAGGGCAGCCCTGGCAGCTCGGCTCTGACGGGACCGAAGAACCAGGCTCCGGTGACATCCACGGCTCCTGTGGCTCCCCAGGGAACGTCCCTGGAGAGGGGCAGAGTGTTTATCACACGAAGATGCCAACGAGTCAGAGGCCGCATCACCACAGTCGAGCTAGTCCTGCTCCGATAACTCAGCCTTCCAGTAAAGACCCGACAGCCAGAGCACAGGAGACGAGGGAGATTCACCCCTAGGCCTAGGAACCCCCGACACACACACACACAGGAGGCCAGAGCCAATGGCCCTGATTAGTAAGAGCTGCGGCGCTAATGGACACAGCTTCTAAGGGGGACGGGAACTCAACAATACGTAGCAAGGGGGACTCGGTGGCGTCAGGGATTAGAGCCTTTTGCCTCTGGTCAGGGACTGGCTGGTTCAGAGCGGGGAGCTGGTCACCGGATGGAGTAACGGCCCTTTCGGCTCCACGGCACCAGCCCATGGCTGGGATCACCCAAGTGACGTGATTCATAATCCCCGTGTGCAGAGCTACATCATCGCAGACAGCACTGGCCAGCGAGAGCTCAGGGTTACAGAGGACAAGGTTCCTTGGAAGTGCCGTGGGCACATGCCGAGGGTGCCAGGGCCGGGCTGGCAGCACGGCTGCCTTCAGACAGGGCAAAGGGTGGCACACTAGCAACCCGGGGTCACACGAGTTCACAGTTCTTGGTATCTCAGGAGGGGACATGCCCCAACAGCCCCTCAAAGCTAAAGGGAAGAACAGGCTTTGGATCGTGCCCCACGGGGCAGTAACAGACGGGGGGCAGGAGGAAACAGTTATAACGACACTGGCGCTCCCGTAACACCTGCGCTGCTCGCTGGCCCAGCAGGCTGCCAGCGTCGTAGGGAAGCAGAGGGTGTGACGAAGTGAGAATGTTTTGTTGTGTTCCTTGAATACTGGGGGGGAAGGGAGAAAGGAGACGCCTGGAAGAGGTTTTTCAGTTTTGGAAGCTGGCTGGAAATGGAGAGGGGAGCCCCGACGGGGCCGGGGCTTCCCAGCGGGGCCATGGCCTCCCTGGGGCCCCCAGATGGACCTAACTAAAGGGGATCCCGTTGTCTGTACCGGCAAGACCTGTTTTGGACTGTGTTCCTGTCGTCTCAATAAACCTTCTGTTTTACTGGCTGGCTGAGAGTTATGGTGAATCGCAGGAAGCCGGGGGTGCAGGGCCCGGACTCCCCAACACTCCATGACAAAGATGAAGGTTCCCTCTGAGTCTGAAGCAAGGGACCAGCCCCCACGCCTCCCCACCCCAATGCAGCGCTGGGCGGTGACCCTCCCTGGCAGATCCAGCAGCGTTAAGCACAAGTGACTGCTCAGAGCCCTGTCTTTGGGGCAGGGGCAGACTCATGGAGGCTTGTCTGGAGCGGCGGTAGCCCAGGGACACAGCCAGCGCTCACCGATTTTCTGGGCAATGTCGATGCAGATCTCCTCTGCGCTCAGTGCCCCCTGCGTGTAGGTCTGGCACTGCTCCTCCTCCTCGCCGCTCCAGTGCAGATACACCTTCAGGCCCCCGCCCGCCGAGAAGCAGCAGCCCTCCATGTCTGACTCGCTGTGCTTCCCCGCACACTGGCACAGAGACATCTCGCCGGGGCCTGAAAGGAGAGAGGGAAGCGTTTGTAAGGAAAGGATGGGGCGATCTCCGGCAGGACTCAGGGCAGTGCTGCGGGGGTCTCGGGGCCTGACGGCGTCAAAGGAACATCACTGCTCTGGCTCACTGGCGAGATGTGTCCCAGGGACCTGCCATGGCTGCATTCAGTAGGGGAGGGGTCCTGGGAGGGCCCCAGGAAGGCAGCAAGTCCAGCAGGGAGAAGGAAGAGGAACTAGCCGGCCAGAAAGGAGTGAGGCGTCACCACACCGCAAACGCCCTGGGCCAGCGCCCAACATTTGCCCCTGAGCGATGGGGTCCCTGCGGCACATCCCCCAGGGCGGAGGAACACCAGCCCCCCAAAGCCCAGTCACCCTCCCAGGAGCCTTGGAACAACAGGGACATACTCTGGCCCTCGCGCCACCACCCCATTACTCTGCAATAGCCTGGCTCGCCGCACCCCACCCAAACTGGGGGGAGCCAGGGGTCAGCGCCCGGAGCCCAGAAAGCAAAGATGTCCTGCCCCTCGCTCTCTGGTGGGGCTCTCTCTCTCATGGGGCTCCACCGCTCTGCTCACACAACAAGGGATCCATCAGCCTTGCAGGTAGGGCCCCCCCAGCCCCAGCAGACAAACCACAGCTGGGTCCAAGTCTAACAGCACTTTGCCCAGCGGAACAGACCACGTGACCCAGCGTAAGATGCAGACCGAAGACACTTCTCTATTGAGCCAAGAGAGGGAAGGACTTATCCAAGGGGGTGCAGCAAGTCAGTGCTCCCCGAGTTGGGGAGAACCCAGGAGTCCTGGCTCCCAGCCCGCCCCATTCTAACCCACCAGACCCCACACCCCTCCCAGTCCCGGGGATAGAACCCAGGAGTCCTGGCTCCCAGCCCCCCCCCCCCACACCATTCTAACCCACTAGACCCCACACCCCTCCCAGTCCCGGGGATAGAACCCAGGAGTCCTGGCTCCCAGCCCCCCCATTCTAACCCACTAGATCCCACTCCCCTCCCAGTCCCGGGGATAGAACCCAGGAATCCTGGCTCCCAGCCCCCCCACCCCATTCTAACCCACCAGATCCCACTCCCCTCCCAGTGNATGAATTCCCCAGGAGTGAGGGAACCGGGCAGGGGGAGACAGAGGAGGTCCTGCCATTCCATGGTATGAATTCCCCAGGAGAGTGAGGGAACCGGGCAGGGAGAGACAGAGGAGGTCCTGCCATTCCATAGTATGAATTCCCCAGGAGTGAGGGAACCGGGCAGGAGGAGACAGAGGAGGTCCTGCCATTCCATGGTATGAATTCCCCAGGAGAGTGAGGGAACCGGGCAGGGAGAGACAGAGGAGGTCCTGCCATTCCATAGTATGAATTCCCCAGGAGTGAGGGAACCGGGCAGGAGGAGACAGAGGAGGTCCTGCCATTCCATGGTATGAATTCCCCAGGAGAGTGAGGGAACCGGGCAGGGAGAGACAGAGGAGGTCCTGCCATTCCATAGTATGAATTCCCCAGGAGTGAGGGAACCGGGCAGGAGGAGACAGAGGAGGTCCTGCCATTCCATGGTATGAATTCCCCAGGAGAGTGAGGGAACCGGGCAGGGGGAGACAGAGGAGGTCCTGCCTACCATGCAGCCGATAAGCCGCCTGAAGAGCTGCAGAGATAAAAAGCTGCTCCCCGGAGACAATGGATCACACAGGCACCCCCACTGCAACAGCTGCAAGATTGATGGGGCTCGTCTCCAGAGTGAGGGCGGGGGGAGAAAGGCGAACCTCTTGGGGCCGCAATACCCCAGTGCGTATTCAGCATGTGCGACCACAGAACAGGCTGTAAGCGCAGGGCTCGCTTTGATATCAGACACGCCTGGGGAGCTCCGAAAAATGGGCTAGACAGTGACAACAGAGACTGCACGTGACGTGCCGCCGTGGAGCCACAATTGGGCCTGGATGTGCAGAAATGAGACATCCGCACGCAGCCCCCTGCGCTGGAGATGGGAGCAGACAGAGCAACACAACAACACCCACCCCACCCCCATTCCAAGTGGATTAAGCCCCTCCGGAAGGCCAAACAACCCCCCCCCCCCAGTACCGGTACCCAGGATACAGTCTGGCTGATCCTTTTCTGTTTGGGGGAGGAGGCAGCTGTCAGCCAAACAGCTTAAGAAAATACAGCTGTTTAGGTTTGTAAGCAAATACACCAGAGACCTTGCTGTGTCTCTGCTCCCTAGTGCTCTGTGCGGCTCAGCGGCTTGCCGCAGGAGCTGGGGGTGGGGGGTGTTGCACTTGAGTGAGTGGGCTCATCTCGAGCCACCCCTCACCCCTGGGGGAGCTCATCACATATGCCCCCCCCCTCCCCCCCCATGGCACAGCAGCTACTGCATGGCTGGTTACACTACTGCCAGGTCACATTCCTCCTACTGACTCAGCAGAGGAACGTGAGCGTGGGCTGCCCGGGTTTGATTTACTCTTGCTGGGGGAGGGGAAAGGGGAGAAGAGAGAAGCAGTTTTCTAGGGATTCCTCATCCGTACCCGGCCCCAGACGGGGGCCTAGTGGAGGAAAGCCGGGTTCGGTACAAAGCATCTCAAACCTAAGTGTGTAACAGGATCCCTCAGACACATCCGCAGCTAAACCTGGGCAGTTCCCCTCCCCTGCCAGTGACCAGAATGGAATCCAAAACAAACAGCTGTTCCTCCTCTCAAACAGCCTGGCTTCCTCATTTCTGTAAACCAGGCAAGGTGGAGATTTGCTTCCCGCATGTTGCCTTTGCCCCTGCACTCGGTTTGCAGGAGGGCTCAGTGCCTCTAACTCGAAGGAGCCGCAGGCACCCGGCACCAGCACCTCTGAAAAACCAGACCCTTTATCAGCCCGCTGGCAGCGGCTCAGATGGTGGTTTTCAGCAGTCCATTATTCTGGGGAAGAGCTCAGAGGGTTTCTCCAGTTTTCAAGTTGCAACGTCAACAGTTTGACAAAGCAAAAAACAGGAAAAACTCTGACAACTACAGGAGCCTGGGGTTTATTTCATAGTCATTAAGTTCCATAACATTACGGAGGCACAGGAACGGGGAACCCCAAACTGCCCTGCAAAGTTGCGGGTTCTTGATTTAAGGACCCTGGGGGTGCCCCAGGGTTGGGACCACGCTGCCCTTCCCATATTGCTAAATAGAAGCATGGAGGGGTCTCAGACTGGAAGCAACTGACAGCCACTGCCCTAAATGTTTTCCTTTGGCTTCCCCCATTTTCACCTGTGGCCTCTCTCTTGACCCTTGTAACAGGGACCAGCGCTCTGAAATGTTTGCTGTTCCTGGAGAGCAGGAATCTTGTTGATTCAGGCCTCTCGACCTTAGGGCAAGAGAACAAAGCTGGCAGGATGTCACAAAGCACACCTCCTCAACCTTTGCGGTTTATTTTCACCCCCGGGAAGGCCTGGGGATCTCAGTCACCAGAGAAAGCCCCTAGGGCAGACAGGCAAAACTGCTGCACGCCACACTCTGCAATGGTAGAGTCACCCCTCTCGCAAGAGGGATACAGCTGCAAATCATGGCTTTCAGCGGCTTTGCCAAGCTAGGCTAGAAATCTGCAGTGGTAAACTGGGCATGCCTCCAGTGCAAACGAATCCTAAGCAACCATGAACTCAAGGCTCAGGGGGAAAGAACTGGACACAAACTAAAGAGCAGACCGCCAAAACCAAAGGGGAGGCACTTCCCTTCTTCATGACAGCACCCCTTCAGGAACCTAGACTTTGTCTACACACACAAATTGCGCTGGTTTAACTTAAACTGGTTTTAAAACCAATTTAGTTAAGCCGGTGCCTACCAGTGTGAACATTCTTATTTTGGTTTAAGAGTGGCTCATCTGGGCTTCAGTTGAACTGATTCCTAACTGACTTAAGCGAAACCAAAATGAGCCCAGCTGAAACCGACAGAACAGGGTCCATACAGCCTCTTGCACCGATTTAATCAATCAGGTAAAACCAGTTTAAGTCAAACAAACGCAGTTGGGGCAGGTAGGCAAAGCCTCTTTGCACCAAGCCTTCACTCTGGCTTCGACCTAGCCACCCCTAAGAGACTCACCGGTGCAGCACCACCCTGCCAAAAGAGGGCCAAAGCCTCACCTGGCGTAAATGAACTCAGCCGCTCCACTGTCTTCAGTGAAGCTAGGCCCACTGAGGTTCCGGCCCCCGGCATTTACACTTTAATCAGCCTATTAATACACTTGGAACCTCTTGGACATAGTTGCCAACACCGAATAACCACGATCTCATCTCTCTACAAGCAACCCCCCTTCGGCCCTTCCTGGCGTCGGTAACAAGAGCCCGTGGCGGGAAGCTGAACCTAGACAGAGTTAGACTGGAAACAAGGGGCGAAGTTTTAACCATGGAGGTCATTAGCCATGGGAACAACTTACCAAGGCCTGGGATGGGTTCTCCATCATGGGCAATTTTAAAATCAAGACTGGATTTTTGCTCTAGTTCAGCCGAGGAATGAATCTGGGCAAGTGCCCCGGCCCGTGTTCTGCAGGAGGTCAGACCAGAGGGTGGGAATGGGCCCTCCCAGGCTTCGAACCAGCGAATCTGGTCATTTTGCTCTCGCCTGTCAAGGCAGCTCAATAGATTGTCACCCCAGAAGAGGCCATTGGGACCAGCTAGCCTGACCTGAGTCTACCCTGGAGACGATCAGCTCCCCGAGGCAAGGGCCCACGACGAGGCCTAGAAGATCAGCCTTCTGTACTCTCCCTTGCCTTGGAAATTAGAGGAGCCCCCCAAAGGTTAAGCCCACAAGGGCTTCAGGGCAGGGAACTGTTTGAAACTGCTGCTCGTGAGCTCTGCCAAGGAGAGAAGAGTAAAAGCAGATCCAAGATGAGCCAAGTGCTCCGTGGCTGCACCCGGGGAGACGCACAGCAGCCGGGTACCAAGAGCATCCCGCACCTCCGGGAAGGGGGGCGCAGGGGCCAGCACCGCAGCTCAAAGAAGTCCACGGGAAAGGTGGAGTCGGAGGGCAGGCTGGCAGCGCCCTGGCCAGGGCAGCTGTTTTGCATTCAGCAAGCAAGTCAGCAGGAGGAGGTTCACACTTCCTGTGGCCCTCCCCACGAGCACAGGAGGGGAGCCGGCTTCTTCCCGCAACTGACACCCCGGTGCCCCCACGACACCCCATTTCTGCTGCAGCCACCCTGCCTCCTCCTCTTGGTGGACACCCCTTCTCCCAGCTTCTGCGCCACAGCCTCCTGACCCCTCTCCCATCCCAGCCTCGCCAGGGCCAGACGGGTTAGACTTGCCGGAGGAAGGAGCTATACGAGGCGTTTCCATCTCCATGACTCCCCCACGCTTTCCAGCAGTAGAGCCGCCTACGCCTGCTCCCCCCGAACCCCGACACCCCTCATCCACCTCCTGCCCCCCCAGCCTGTACCCCTCCCCCCGCTTCCTCCCGATCAGCCCTTCCTCTCTGACCCCGACCCAGCATCCTCCCCCGCTTCCCACTATCCTGCGTTCTCCCACAGAGCCTGCCATCCCCCCCCACTGCCCTACAGACACCCCCTCTTCCCAGGGGCAGCCCCCTCCTGCCCCCCCCCACGCCCCATCCCCCCACCTCCCCTACCCCACCCTTCCCTACAGACACCCCCTCTTCCCAGAGCCAGCCCGCTCCTGCCCCACACCCACTCCCCGCTTTTCCCAGAGCCCCCCCACCTACCCCAGCTCCGGGGTCGCGCTCCGAGCCCAGCCGCCACCACTCCAGCTCCCTCGGCTCAGCCGTGAGGCCGCCTCCCATTGGGCCCATGAGACGCCCGCTCCCATTGGCCGTTCGCACGTCCTGCCCGCCCATTGGCGGCGCGCGCCCCAGCTGCCAGGCGCGGATGTGGGGGGGGGGGGGGGGGAGGGGGGGGGGGGGGGGGGGGGGGGGGGGGGGGGGGGAATGGGCGCGCCCCGCCCACAGAAGAGAGGGGGCGGTGCTCATTGGCTGCCACAGCCGGCCCCGCCCCGTTCACAGCTGGAGTAGCTGCCCCGGAGCCGCCCCCGCCCACAGCTGGATTGCAGCCGGGGCCAGGCCATTGGGGGAGTGGGTTTGGGCCTCCCCCCGCCCAACACACAATAATGAACAGGGGGGCCCGGGGCCCCCCGAGCTGCCCGGGGCCCGAAGCACTTGCTTGGTCTGCTTGTGCCTTGCACGCAGCGAGGTGGAGCGGCACAGTCTGGCTGGGGCGCCTGGAGCTAGGGGGACCACAGGTCCCCATTTTTGGGTCTGTTTCTTATATAGGCTCCTATTACCCCCCACCCCGTCCCGATTTTTCACACTTGCTGTCTGGTCCCCCTAGCTGTAGCCCAGGCCGGTTCTTCACCGCGCTGGAGAGATTCCCCGAGGGAGGGAGGTGACATGTAGGTTGCAGTTTAACGCTAGTGCCTGTGTTAATTTCAATACCCCATTAGGTGTTTGCAGTATAAAGGCCCAAGAACTTATATTATGCAGAGTTTCAAATAAAAATGATACAAGATGAATTATGCAAAATCCCCCATGAAAGGCTCTCAAAGCACTTTACAAACATTAAACTTCAGCATCCCCACCCGCAGGGGGCAGTCTACTGTCCCCATTTTACAGATTGGAACACTGAGGCACAGAGAAATTAGATAAAACAACGAGGAGTCCTTGTGGCACCTTAGAGATTAACACATTTATTGGGGCATAAACTTTTGTGGGCTAAAACCCACTTCATCAGATGCATGGAGTGAAAAATACAGTAAGCAGAATATATTTTATAGCACATGAAAAGATGGGAGTTGCCTTACCAAGGGGTTAGTGCTAATGAGCCAATTCAATTAAGGTGGAAGTGGCCTATTCTCAACAGTTGACAAGAAGGGGTGAATACCAAGGGTGGGAAAGTTACTTTTCAAACAGTTGACAAAAAGGTGTGAGTAGCAGCAGAGGGAAAATTACTTTTTGTAGTGACCCATCCACTCCCAGTCTTTATTAAGGCCTAATTTGATGGTGTCCAGTTTGCAAATTAATTCCAGTTCTGCCGTGTCTCGTTTCTCGGAGAAATTAGAGGAGTTTACGCCCAGCCTGCCCCAGTCCGTGGCCATATTGACAATAGAGAGACTATAGCAGTGCAAACGACCACTTGAGCCCACAAACAGAACTAGAGAAGACACTTTGTTCTAACTTAGTGAGTCAGTGCAACCAGCAAGCAGCTGTTAAGGTGCAGCGACTACTTCTAGGGGCAGGGTTTCAAGCACGGTAGAGGGGTGGGAGCGCTTATGGTGACTCGCCGGGAAAAGAAACGTTAGATAAACTAAAACGGCAGATGGTTCTAGTGAGCTCTGCTCTTAGCCTACAGGTAGAGGAGTGGAGATTCTACAGCAGCCCCAGAGAGAGGGTCATGCGTTGGATTATAGCTCCATCGTTAAGATGGGGTGGATTTTATTCATTTGCTCACAATGAAGCTCTGCTTGGATGTGAATCCAGCTCTTATAGTGCAGCATCACGGTAGCAGGAAAGTTCAGTCCAAGCAAGGGACGTGTAAATTTCATAGCCCTCAGAACTCCGCCCCAAGCTTCAGATGAAGGAAATTATCTATTCGCGGCTCCTCATTCCTCAGAGCCTGGCTGTCGGCAGCTCCACCCACAGCTGGACTGTCCGACAGCAACTGCTCACGGTTCATCAGACAGGCCAGCGCACTTCTCAGCAGAGGCAGGACGTTAGAACGCCCTGTAGTGCAGTTTGGCTAAGACAGCAATGTTCTTCCTTTTCTCCCCCACCTCCGCGGCGTAGCAATTGAATACAGGGTTATTCATCCCTTCCTGCACTGAAGGGGGGCATAACTGAAGTGATGGCAACCAAACTCCGACTTAGACCCCACCAACCCACGTGCCCATCCTGGCCTGAGGGACAGTTCACTGACAGGCTGGAACAAGCAGCAAATGAATTCCTGTGTGCTTTTTTCCACCCCACTCCTCCTGTGCAGGACGGGCTCTCGCCGACCAACCCCACAGTAGGTCATTGGCCTCCCTCACAGCCCTCCTAAGAGTTCGCTTTTGGTTGTAGGCATGAGGAAACAAAAATCAATCACTTGTGCTGGGGTGTTGAGGGCACTGCCTGTCGTGCTGACTAGCAAAGGCTCAGTTTCCTTGTACACCCCTCTCTATCTTCACCTGATGCTGACAGTGTCCGCTTTGGGGGGAAGGGCTCCCCCTTTGGTTCTGTGTTTGTACAGTAGGGTCCTGCTCCATGGGGGGGAGGGCTCCTAGATACTACAATAATAGAAATAAGGAACAAGAAGCTAGGCAGGTACATTGTAAAGGCTCAAGCTGACTGATTCAGGTTTATAGAGTCATTCATGCTCTTAAAAACCAAGTTCCCAACACAAAAGACGTGTCAAAGGCTGGATTAGAGACGTGCCAAAGGCTGGATTAGAGACGTGCCAAAGGCTGGATTGGAGACGTGCCAAAGGCTGGATTAGAGTCGTGCCAAAGGCTGGATTAGAGACGTGCCAAAGGCTGGATTAGAGACGTGCCAAAGGCTGGATTAGAGGAGCGGACGTGTAGCTACGCACTAGTGCTAGCAAGTGACAGAATGGCCTTGGGCTCTAAAATAGCCTCTGGGAGTTTTCACATTCCTGCCCGCTCAGTGATTCTTCCCCCACCTCCCAGAGACCAACTGCTCTTGAGTTTGGAATTGGGCCACGAATCATTCCAAACAGTGCAAAGGACTTTCACAGCCACCCACACATCCGCCCACCCTGCTGGCAAGAAGCTGCCTTCACTTTCACATCTAGAAAGAGGCCCGGGAGGGATGGAGGCCATTGGTGTAGGAGAGGTTATAAAAACATGAAGAATATAATCAAGGGAAAGGCTGAAAGGGGAGGGGACTTGTGAGGAGAGCAAAGCAGTGGTGAAAACTGAAGAATAGGGGCTGAAGCTGCTTATGACTCTCCGCAGCTGGCTAGGAGCTCACTAGATAACAATGGAGTCTGCTGTAGAGAATCATCATCTCACAACATGGAGATGACACAGAACGAAGGTCTCGGGCCCAGCTCCCATCAAACCCTTATGGAAAAAAATCACAAGAGGCCTTGAAGAGTAGGCAGCTGTCGTAGAGGGGGAAACTAAGGAAGAAAGTGGCTCCAGTTCCAGCTACACCAGAGACCACAACCCCAGCTGAGAGCTGCCCTCCGCTGGGATGATGCAAATAATGCACAGAACAAGGAGCAGGAGAGTGGAGGACACAGTACTCGGTCGAGCGGGTCCAGCTGTGGAACGAGGTTCCAGAGGGATTAGATGAATCTAGAATGTGCCCCTCCTGCTAGGAAACACAGCAAAACCTTCCTCTTCATTACGATCAAGCTTTTCTGGCATCACCAGACAGATGTTCACATCCTCCTCCTCTCCCGCTCCCATCCAAAACAGCCCACTCCATGGAGAGCTTCCTCAAAACTCACAGCCAGACTCTGGACTTGCCTATTGTGACTCTACATTTCATCAGAGACGCTCAGAGACAAAGGTGATGGACACCTAATTACAAGCAGCACCCAGCACAACGCTACATGTCTGAATGCCGCAGACACTCCAGCCACACCCCTCTCTGCCTGGGCAGAGGCTGCGCCTTCTACTCCATCCACCAGTCACTTGCTTTCCAACCCCCTTGGGTGGCTAGCGATTCAGTCCAATTCCTAGCAGAGAGCTTCACGCCGATGCCAATGCCCCCGCTTATCAGTGCCATGCTGCCGCCCAGGTTTTACCTGGACTGGGCACAAGCAGAACTGTCAACCTGGGCACTTTGCACCAGAACACAGGCAGTTTCATTGTCTATTGCCACACGCCCCGAGGCTGGGCTAGCCCCTGGGGGGCCTAAGCAGCCCTTACACCTCACCCACTGCCTCCAAATTCTCATCGTATTATTTCCACAAACAACCCCCCCCACATCACCGCCTACTAAACACATGGTAAAAAGCCCAAATGAAACAAGGTGAATGGTATTTGGGGGGTAATACGAAATTGGGCCCCCCAGCACTTGCTTGGTCTGTGTCTGTCTAGCGCCACCATTGCACGTACCTGTCAATGCCCTTTCGGCCCTGGCAGGCAGGAAGGCCAAGCGCTTGGTCTGTGTCACACTAGCTGTTCTGCTCACACACCCGCCAGAGCCTCCAGCCTGAACCCCCCCAGGAGTGATGGGCGAAGGCGGATTTGGATTGTGTCTCCCAGACCTCGCTGGCCTGTCACTCTCCCTGCCAAGGCTCATGCTATCACCAAGCAGCCCCCTCTGGCTCCAAGAAGGGCCTGAACTTTGAAAAGCAGGTTTCAGGCACAGATTTTGCCAGCTGGCTCGCGAGGTGTTGATTTGTAGCACTGCATGTTTTCCAATCTCACCCTGTAACCAGTCACACTTTCCCCGGGGCCTTCAGGCCAGGGAGTTAAGGCGGGGGGAGAACATTTTATCTCCATTTTACAGGTGGGGAAATGGAGGCGCGGAGAAGGGAACAGACTTGTCCAGGGATCTGTCCCCACAAGTATTGCTGGTACCTACCTACCACACACAAGCCAGGGGACACGTCGCTTGTCCAGCATTTCGCTCCAGAAGTTCTATGTGTGTGCCCCCAAATCCCTGATCCATATATTCCCCCTCAACCTGCCTCCCCCCACCCGCACTGCACTAGCTCTGGGTACACAACAGCTACTGTGTTTCGTGGTACATGGAGTCCCAGCCGAAGCTAGGGAGTTGGATAATAAATGCCTTTTTCAGTCAGTCGAGTTGTCTCCCTTCCTGGCAGCTTCTGAAAATGCAGGAAATGAAGCTAGAGACCCAGGGTCCCCATCTCATCTGCAGCCTGCCTCCTTGGGCTGTTAGCCGACCAGCAAAAAAAGCCACCACAGCTCTCCAGCGAGGGCCACTCGTGGGCATATGCTGATTTTAGATTCTGCTCTACTGCCCTGCCAGCCCGTTAACCCCCCATTGTTCAAAGCTTCCCGGTGCGACCGTGTTCTGAGCGTGGCCCAACACCTGGCTGGCAGCAGCGTGGGAAGGATGCTCCAAGGCACAGACAGCCTCTCCCCGGTTTGTGCAGCCGAGATCGTGCCCCACCCCCTTCACTAGGTGCTTTGGTCTCACCCCCCTTGATGCTGGCTGTGGGGGGGACAGACGGCTTCCAACAGGGCTTTGCTGTGGCAGAGCCTTTCTGTGCTTGGAGCTCAGTGAACACGCACCGGGCGGAACCAGCAGAACCTGGGCCCAATGCCCAAGCCCTTCCCACCCATTGGTGGGATCCCAGCTGGACCAGAGTCAAACTGGCACCCCTAAGCCGACTGATACTCTACCACCGGCTCCCTGCTTCGCCACACCCAGGCACGGGATTTACCTCTGAAAATGCAGGTGGGTTTTGCCTTGTGCCATTTTACCCTGGCACTTCCTAGGGCTGCTCCCCCTTTGAATGCGGCAAGGCGGGCCGGTTACCTGCAGCCCTTCTGAGCGCAGGGGCACTGAGCCACCGGCAGAAGAAACAGAGCTTGGCACTGGAGACGTTCACAGCAGCCCCCGAAATAACAGAGCCACTGGGCACAGCATGGCCAAGCTCTGCTCTCCTGGCTACCCAGCGGGCTCAGCGGTGCGTCCCCATCAATGGAGGTCCGCTGTCCCCAGCCCTGGGCACTCCCCTTCCTACTGGTGAAACGATCACCTTAGCATGGGACAATGCTGGACAGAGGCAGCTGAGAGACTGCTTACCCACAGTGCCGGTCAGCAGAGCTGGGCCTACGCCTCAGGCACATTCACAGCACAGCCCACTCCTCCGGGCCCCAGAGCACACGCCGGGAGATGGCCAAGGCGGCACAGGAGCTAACCCAAGGGGCAGGGTGGCTGGTGTGTTTGCCTGCAGGCCTAGGGGAGGCCAATGCAACGTAACTCCCAGCACCGGGCACAACTTCTTAGGTACGATTTCTCTCTTTTCAGAAGCCACAACAAAAGCACAGCAGCTTACACACCTCTGCCCCCAGCAAGTCCGCTCCACGCTCAGCTACTTCAATCTCTTTATTCATGTAATAGCCTTACTGGGCACCAACAGAAAAGATACAACGGCACATTCGTAACTATTACATTGCCCGGCATCACCAGAGTGAGACCTAGAACCTAAACTGCCATATGCCAAGTCCCTTTGAGCTCCCGTCTCACTGGAGTAACTGACTGGGACTTCCCCACTGCTAACACAGGGGCTTCCGGCTGCTCCCCAAAGGCAGCCCAGGGCTTGGCGCTGGACACAAAGAGCCAGCAAGCAGCTCACACATTCACAAAGTGTCTACGTGTGTAAAGCATGTGTCATCCTGAGGGATAATCGGGCGAGAGGGGGTAGGATGGTGGCAGTGGGGGAGAGGTGAGGGGACAGTCTGCTTTACGCATTTCCAGCAGTAGTTCATGGGTTTCCTTTCTCCTCCTTGCTGCTCTCCTTCTTGACCTCCTCGTAGACAGCCTCCGCCTCCTCGCCTCCCTTCTCCGCTCCCTCCGCCGTTCTGGCATTCGGCACCCAGAGCCCAGAATCGATGCAGCGCTGCATGTGGTACTTCGCTTCCTGGAACGCAGACAGCGCGTGGGGGCTAAGGGATGTTAGCACAGCACTCGCCCCGCGGGTCTCTGCTTCCTCCCAGAGCCCCCAAAACCCACCTCCATCCCCTGCAAGACACTGCACTGCAGCCTTCAGCCAAGGGCTCGTTGCCACTTGGCTGGCTGGAGAGCAGTGACTTGGGAAGAAGCCAATAGCTACACAGGAAGCTGCGTTAATGTCCCCGGGAACGGACCCCAGTTCATAGCAACAGAAAGCTGACTGCTCCTCCTGCGCCTCAAGAGCAGGGCACTCCAGGCCCCCACCCAGGCCCCATGTCCTCCCCACCCAAGGGATACTCACAGCAGGCTCCATTTTGCTGATCGCATCCTGCAGCATCTGAACGTCTTTCGAATCAAAACACTTTTGCAGCTCCTGGGGGAGGAGAGGGCAGCCTGGTGAGCGGGTCTGGGACAGGGCCCCTTCCATGGCCCCGTGCTCCCGCTCAGCTAGGATACAAGGCCTAGGAAGGCAGTGGAGGCACTCCGCAGTGACCCGTCCATGCCACCTCGCCCGTTTCCCTTGGAGGATGGTGCAGTGGCCAGGGCATTAGCCTGGGGTCTTGGAAGACCTGGGTTCATTTCCCTGCTCTGTCAGACTTGGGCAAGTCACAGTCTCCCTGTGCCTCAGTGCCCCACCTGTAAAATGGGGATAGGGCTTTCTGACCTGGGGGGTGCGGGGAATAAACCCATCAGAGCATCTGAGCTGCTCAGAGAATGGGGCCAGATGAGTACTCTAGACAGGCTAGGGAGTGGGAAGGAAACCCCTTTAAGTAGGAGCCAGGATGCGAGATCAACACCAGCTGCTCTTGCTTAGAGCGCAAGGCACCTGCTGCTCAGTGATCAGGCTACTCACAGCCGGGAGGGATTCGTACACCTCCACGGGATCCAGCCCGCCCGGGCCCAGCCGTTTCTGCCGCTCCTCCTCTTCATACTCTTTCATGGCTTTCTCGATGCGCACCTTGGCCCGGCCCCTCACCCGCTCCTTGAAGGCCTCCAGCTCGTCAGTGAACCCCTCCATGTACTGCTGATCGGCCGTCTGCAACGAGCAGGGAGAAGCAGGGTAGCAGCGTTAGAGGCCAGAATGTTAACGAAGAAGGAGCCGAGATGGCACAGGATCCAGCCAGGCACGTGAGACATGGCTGAACCCCCTTGCTCAGGCTAGAGTGTGCCAGTGTAGCCACGCCCCCATTCAGTCAGGCTAATTGCAGGGCTGGGAGGAGGGGAAGTGCCATTAGGAGGACGGAAGCATTTGTGACAGACTGACATTCTCTCCTCCTGCAGTGTCCCCACAACCCATTGCTGTGGGAGCGAGCACAGCGCCACAAATACACAGGCAGGCGATGGCAGGGCACAAGCAGTAGGTGGCACAAGTCCAGCTAGTAGGAGGGATAAAACTTAGTCCAATATGTTCTCTGAGCTCGGGGCCCTCCGGGCACAGAGCTCTCAGGAGGCAGCTCCCCAAGTGTCTGTCAGATGGCCCAGCGACAAAGGAGAAGGATCTGAAGCTTTAGCTATTAGCCACAGTGGGCATGTCTTTAAACCCCACTCCTGAGTGGGCCTTGGGCCCCCTCTCGCCAGCGAGGGCAGACTGAGAACGAAGAAGGATGCCACCACGTGGTATCGGAATGGCCAGACCGGCTCAGACCTAAGATCCACCTAGCCCAGTAGCTTGTCTCTGACAGTGGCCAGAATCGGAAGCTGCAGAGGACAGTGTGAAAAACCGCACAAGATGTAGATGTGGGGTGATTTGCCTCATGAAGGTCTCTTCTTAACTTCTAATAGAGGTTGTCTCACACCCTGAAGCAGGTTTGTATCCTTAGCAGTAACTGTTAGAATTTGGGATATTCCAGGAATCTGTGTGTCCATTTCCCTCTTGGAATCTTGCTAAGTTCCTGACCTAACCAACACTCCCCGCAGCAGCGAGTTCCACACTGTCCACTGCATTCCTCCTGACTGCAGGCCAGGGACGGTGCACGGCATGCCTCCTGACTGCCGGCCACGGACGGGGGGCTGCAATCCTCCTGACTGCAGGCCACTGACGGTGCACTGCATTCCTCCTGCCTGCAGGCCAGGGACGGTGCACGGCATTCCTCCTGACTGCAGGCCAGGGACGGTGCACTGCATTCCTCCTGACTGCAGGCCACCTGGGAGAGGAGGAAATGGGGAGAAAACGGCACAGCTGAAGGGGACTTGGAACTCACCTTGATTTTGGTGAAGAACTGTCTGAAACAAGCTCTGGGGTCCACCTTCAGGCTCTTGGCCAGCTCTAGGATGAACTGCATCACGATGGTCTGGTGGGCGACCTGCTCCATCAGGGCGTGTTTCTAGGAGGCGGAAGAGAAAGGCGCCTGTGGCTCTAAGGACTGCCAGCAGAGGGCGTGCCCACATTCCAACAGACCCCGAGACGCCAGCCACTGCAGCTCAGGGTGCAAGTGGAAAGAGGACACTGGCTGGCCAAGAGCCATGGCAAGCGAGTCCACTGCAGTCTGAGCTCTTGGCCCATTCCCTTCCAGACTCAGCTGCCAGGATTTCTCAAGTGTCCGCGCCATCTTTAAGCAAACGGAGGAAGCCGTCTTTGAAAAACACTGGCTCCCAGGAGGGCAGCTGGCCACAAGACAACCAAGGCTGACTCAGGAAGAGAACGAGCAGCTAGTGGATCAGATGAACAGCTGCTGGAACAACAGTGACAGGGGAAACTAATGTACTAGAGTGGCATGGAGCCACCTGGGTACAAGCTTTCCAGGTCTCGTTCCCCCAGCATGGGTTCGCTATGCCATGAGGTGTCCATTCGGGAAGGGACTCTAATGTGAAAGAGCTTGGCCCACCACAAATGTGAATGGGCCAGAACTCAGCAGGGCACACGGGATTGATCCCTCGCTGCTATCAGCATTTCAGGCTGCAGTCAACTCCTGGCAAAACACAGCAGCCTCACCTCTTCCACTTCCAGATCAATGCACCAGATGACCAGGTAATTGGCGGTCTCTTCACACACCAGATGCGGGTTATCAGATAGATACTTCTGGCTGTCGTCCCAGCGCCGCAGCATCCCTTCAAAGCAGGAGAGCCACAGTTAGCAGCAGAGTCACCTTGTCACATGGTCAGAGAGAAGAGCCCACCCACCAAGCTGTTGCTCACAGTTTCAAGCGGAGCCTGGACAGGGCTAGGGAGGATCAGTGGTACTTTAGGAGGCAGGATTACGCCTGCTGGAGGGGAAAGATGGTGGTGTGGTCAGGGCACTCGCCTGTGACTGGGAGACTAGGTTCAATTCCCTCTTCTGCTCCAGGTTGTGTGTGTGACCTTGGCCAAGTCACTTAGTCTTAGGCATTTAGATAAACACCCCGGAGGATCTGGGCCTTTGTGCCTCAGCTCCCTGTCTGTGCAGCTGGGCCAGCAGCTCTAGGCTGCCTCAGGTGAGGCTCTGTTGGTATCTGAGCACCTCACCATCTCCAAGGTCAAGGGGCCACCTAAGTACCTAGGACAGAGTTTTGGATTAATTTCTCCTCCTGGCTGCATTTCACAGCAACAGCCCTAATGACGGCAGGACGTGCTGTCTTTAGATGGGGTGGGTGGGAGGGAAACGAGAGACTGGGACAGAAACGTTGTAGGAATTTAACCGAAGAACACCCAGCTGAATTTACCAAGCATATTTATTAGAGGCCTATGACTTTGGTATCCAAGCAGCAGGATTATGAAGGCAGAATCCAGTACAGGACCCGATGATGTGGCAACATAGAGCTAACCTGCTGACTCACCTGACCCATCAGACCAAGAGGGTCTCATAAGAAAAGATGGGTCTGTGAGAAGGCACTAGATTGGGACTCAATAAATCTGGGGTCATTTCTTGGCTCCGCCAGACTCTCCACATGACCCTGGCTAAGTCACTTCATCCCTTTGTACTTGAGATCCACATCTGTAAAATGGGGAGAACACTTCCCTACCGCACAGGATTGTGGGGTGGACAGATGTGCTAGTACCTGAGCTGCTCCAGAAAAGCTCCAGTTCAGGACTATGAAGGTAGTGAAGAGTTAGGAGGAGGCAGAGAAGGTCCAGCAAAGTTGGGGGTGGGACTCAAGAGAAGAGCCGTTCAGGAGAGAGCCTACATGCTACAGCTGGATGTTGGTTCGTACAGTCCTGCAGTAGGGCTTTTTAAGTGAAGTTAAGGATAAAAGCAAGCCCTGGGAGTGGGCTGTGTTAGGAAACCACTGGCTTATTGGTGCCTTTTACACATGGATCTGAAAGGAGTTCCACAGGTAGGGACCCCCAGCTGAGAACACTCCGCTGCCCCACACACTGAACATGGGTCTCTCCAGCTGCAGGTCTTTCCGTTCTAAGTCTACATCCGGGGAGAAGACAGGTATTGCGGAGCAGGGAATCCAACTATGTTGTGATCACTTCCCTCCCGCTGCTGGGAGAGTCTCCCCCAGCCTCCCTAACCCAGAGCCCTTTTCTAAGTCAAGAGGGACTTTTGAAGCTTTCATCCCCTAGACTGCCCGGGAGCCTGCGCTTGCAGCCAGCTAACTCACCAAAGTGTTTGATCTGCTTCTCGTACTTCTCCACAAACGTCTTGTGTTTCTTCTCTTTTTGTTCGTCCGATTCGTCGTCCTCTTCAGGTTTGACGTTGAAAACACTCTGCAGAGAGAGAGGAGGCTGGTTCAAGGTGCTGCTGCATGGCCCGCTGTGGTTCCAGCACGACAGCTCGGATGCCATGCTTGCAAGGCAGCTTCCTCAGCCAGAAACCCACCCTGCTCCTTCCCCTCACCAGGCACCATTCAGACCAACCTTGCTGAAGCCGTCTTTGCTCAGGGTGTCCACGTTCCAGGGCATGTTCTTCTCCTTCTTCCTCAGCTCCTCGATCTTCTTTTCCCAGCTCTTCTCTTCTTTTCTCAGCTGCTGCGCTTCGGCCTGAAGTCTCTGCAGCTCCCCTTTCCCGCTCTCCGCGTCTGCCACCTCCAGCTCCTTCATTTTCTTCTGGCACTCGGCTAGTTTCCGTTTGCATTCTCTGCATCCTTTATCCAGCTCTTCTTTCTCCTTCTGGAACTGCTCCATCCTCTCCACTCGGGCCTGCAGAGATCAATTTACAGCCTTTTTAAAGCACTCTTCATCACTTGCTCTTGGAATAGAAGAGCCAACTGGTCCACTGGCAAAGAGGAGAGTACAGACAGTCTGAGTAACACTGGAACCCCTCTCCTCATGTCCCACCCAAGAGATGATCATTGGGCTGATAGGATCAAACAGAACAGTAACCGACATGCTGAGCTGCGAGGATCACACCAACAGGACAGTCTCTTCTATGCCAGAGAAGGGTTAGCCTACATGGACTATCATGCTCCCAACTCATCGATTATTTGCTTAATCCCAATATCACCGAGTGTGTGGCTAGTTTCTTGCCTCTGTAGAGAGCTGAACTCTCAACCTCTCACTCATTGCAACTAGCCTGTAGGAGCCTTATGGTTAATCAGACTTTTTAGCTGTCTCTCTTCTATGCTGCACTGACATTCACACACAGTCACCCTGTGCTGCTAAATGAGAGCTCAGTACCACTTAGTAGTTAGAGTTTCCCAAGGGCTTGGCACGTCTGCAGAGACTCCAATTATGCTTGGCAGAGCACGCGATGCAGGAAATCAGTGTTAACCCAGGAGCCGCAGCAGCGACTCTGTAGGAGAATGAACGTTCCTCTCCTCTGCAGTATCAATTTGTATTAGCTGAAAATTAAGAGGTGGAAGAGTCCTATTGATCCCCACGTCATCCACCCTCACAAGCCAGGGCAGGGCTGTTCCCTACTGTACAATCTTTAGGGCTTTGTCTAATCTAGGTGCAACTGCCTCAAGCAATGGCGTTTCTACCACCTCCCTTAGGCTCACAGTGTTGGAGATTCCCTTGATCTTCAACTCAAATTTGCCCCCTGTTCTGTTTCAATCTGTGTGTCCTAGCTATAGGCATCCTAATGCTGCCTTCCTTTCAGAGACCCAACAGTTAACTACTGAACACGTTTGCTGTGTTTCACAGTCGGGGTTTCCCTTACAGGACAATGTTTTCAAGAGGGTTCTAAGATCCTTAGGATTTTGTTTGTTGTTGATTGGACAGCGGAGTGTTTGCTGTTGCGGCTGTTGTGAGAACAATTTCTTCCTCTGAGCCTGAAACAAAAGCTGAATTCCCATTTTCTTCTCCATGTGGAGAAAAATATCTACTTCTCCACATGGAGCAGAGATCCTTCCTTCCTTCCTGTGCATAACATGCTAGTCTGGAGGGAGAACACCCTAGCTGAGACAGTTACTCACACTGCACATGCGCTCTCAAAGTAGGGATGCACAACACTCAGGGAAGGAGGGTTTTAACAAGATCACGGTTTATTTCTCCATTGTCTCCCAGTACTTAGTACTTATGTAGTGCTTAGATTACCAAAACACTCCTCAATTAGCCACCAAAACTTCAGCTCCCCAAGTCGCAGCTCCCTCTAACAGGTATTATCCCCATTTTACAGATCGGAAAACTGAGGCAGGGGAGTGAAATGAGTTGCTCAGCACGAGTGAGTTGCAGAATCATTATTGGACCTCAGCATCGCACTCCCTGCTCAGATCCCTGGAATTCCCAAGGGAAGAACAAAGGCAAAGGGCACTGCCTACATTCTAGGACCTTGAGAGACCGATCTATCTTCGTATCTATACCACATATGCAGCAGAGGTGAAAAGCCCCCATCTTATCCAGAATAAAACTGTATTTTCCCCAGTGTTGGCCACTCAAACAAGATCAGAACTCCCTGAGCCAACAGGGTGGGTTCCCAGCCCCAATAAATGGTGATGGACCAGGTGACGCATAAGAAACTAAGTCTTTGCATTCACACACTACATCCAGAGCTCATTTATTCCCCAAAGGCGGCAGGTAAGGCTGACTCAATGCCTCATCTGTTACAGTAGAACCAGTTACAGATACATGGGGACTTAGCAGAGTGCCTTGCCACACCTGCCTGCCTGAGGCTTTAGGAGCTGTGGTGGACACTAGCCAGCAGACTAAAGCACCGGTGTTACTGGTATCAGTCAGTTAAGGCCATGACATTGGTTTTCCTTTCTGTTGGCTCCCAAGTCCAGAGTGACTGTGGTGGAGAAAGTTACTGGGAGACTGAGGAATGGATTTCTGCCCAGACAGCTTCCTGCGGTTTCACAAGAGAGCACATGGAGACAGTAAGCCCCAGGGTTTCCTCTTGGACTCGCAGTCAGGACTCCTGAGTTCTAGTCCAGACACTACTACTGCCTTGCTGCACCATCGCAGCAGATTCCCTTCCCTGCTCTGTGCCTCAGTTTCTCTGTCTGTACTAAGGGGATATAAATCAGCCCTCCACTGGAGGATCACAGAGATCTCTTGATAAAAAAATCATAGAAATAACAGGCTGCCAGGGATCTTAAGAGGTCACCAAGTCCAGCCCCCGTGCTGAGGCAGGACCAAGTAAACCTAGACCATCCCTGACAGGTGTTTGTCCATCTGTTCTTAAAACCCTCCAATGACAAGGAATCCACAAACTCCCTTGGGAAGCCTATTCCAGAGCTTTTTTCCCTAATATTTAAACTAAGACTCCCTGGCTGCAAATTAAGTCCATTACTTCTTGGCCTACTTTTAATGGGCGTGGAGAACATTTAATCACCATCCTCTTTATAACAGCCCTTAACAGATTTGAAGACTAGTATCAGGTCCCGTCCCCCCCTTCTTTTCTCAAGACTAAACATGCGCAGGGTTTGTAATCTTTCCTCCTCTGGACCCTCTCCAATTTAGTCACATCCTTCCTAAAGTACTCCAGCTGAGACCCCACCAGGGCCGAGTAGAGCAGGACAATTCCCTCCCATGTCTTACATACGACACTCCTGTTAATACACCCCAGACTGATATTAGCCCTTTCGGCAACTGCATCACATTGTTGGTTCGTATTCAATTTGTGATCCACTATAACGCCCCGATCCTTTTTCAGCTACCACCACCTAGCCAGTCATTCTCTATTTTGTAATTGTGCATTACTTGGCACTTGTCTTTATTTAATTTCATCTTGCTGATTACAGATCAATTCTCTAAAGTGTCAAGGTTGTTTTGAATTCTAATTCTATCATCCAAAGTGCTTGCAACCTCTCTCTGCTTGATGTCCTATGCAAATTTTATAAGCACACTCTACACTCCCTTATTCAAGTCATTAATGAAATTATTCAATAATATTAGATTCCGGACCCCTGTGGGACCCCCCCAGATGACAGCAAACCATTAATAACTACTCTGAGTGCTGTTTCCAACCAGCTGTGTACCACCTTATGGTAATTTCATCTAGAGCACATTTCCCTAGTTTATGTCTGACTGTGTCAAAAGCCTTACTAAAAGTCCACTATATCACATCTACTGCTCCCCCCTATCGACTAAGCCAGTAACTCCATCAAAAAAGGAAATGAGGATGGTTTGGCAGGATTTGTTCTTGACAAAGCCATGCTGGCTATTCCTTCTAACCCTGGTATCCTCCAGGTGTTTACACACTGATTGTGTAATCATTTGTTCCAGTATCTTTCCAGATGTTGAAGTCACCATACCCAAAGTACCCAGCAATAAAGAGTCCTGTGGCACCTTATAGACTAACAGACGTATTGGAGTGTCATGTGTTTGATGAAGTGGGTATTCACCCATGAAAGCTTATGCTCCAATATGTCTGTTAGTCTATAAGGTGCCACAGGACTCTTTATTGCTTTTTACAGATCCAGACTAACACGGCTACCCCTCTGATACTTGACACCATCCAAAGTACCCAGGCCTCCTACATTATTACTATGTAGGATGCCTGGTTAAGGAGAAGACAAGCCTCGGAGCACCTGAGGAGATGGGTTTCCAGGAGGATCTCTCCTGGGAAGGAAGGAATCTCCCCTTAAAGAACTCCCTCATTTTTTTGTAGGAGTGTCTCTCCTCAGGGAAGATCTACCTTGAAGCTGGGGAATTCCCTCTCTCTGGGGAGCTGACAGGAGGGAGACACCACTAAGGGTGGGGCTGATTTGGCCGAAATGGGGTGTGTGCAAGGGGTCTCAGGCCTGAGGAGTCCCACCAATTGGAGGCAGAGCCTCACTGGGGTCGGAGTCAATCCAGGGGATATTGAGAAGGGGCTGGGGGGAAGGTATTGAGAAGGGGCTGGGGGGAGGGGGAGGTATTGAGAAGGGGGAGGGTATATTGAGAAGGGTCTGGGGGAAGGGATTGAGAAGGGGCGGGGGGAAGGGGAGGAGGTATTGAGGAGGGGGAAGGTATTGAGAAGGGCGAGGGGGGAAGGGGGGGAAGGTATTGAGAAGGGCGAGGGGGGAAGGGGAGGAGGTATTGGGGGGGGAGGGAAGGAAGGGATTGAGAAGGGGGAGGGGATGTCAGTGCTCTCCTCTCCGGAGGCGGCTGGTCTCTGCAATGGGCTGAGCCCTGTGCGGGGGGAGGGATCCGGGCTGGGGGGGGGGCACGTCCCGACAAGCGCAGGGTCCCCAAGGTGGAGAGCCCGGGTGGGGAGCGCGGTGTTCCTGGGGTGGGCGCCGGGCCCCAGTACACGGGGGCTGAACCCCACACGGCCAGGGCACCGCTGGAGCCAGGGGCGCTCCCGGGGTCCCCAGGTCAGAGACCCCCCTGGGCCAGGCCTCCCGGGGGTGCCAGGGGGGGCCCGAGGCCTGGTCTCCATGGGAACGGGCCCCCCGCAGGGCCGGGGGGGGCGGTCTCCATGGGAACGGGGCCCCCTCAGAGCCGGGGGCCGGTCTCCATGGGAACGGGGCCCCCGCAGGGCCGGGGGGCGGGGGCCGGTCTCCATGGGAACGGGGCCGCACCTGGTGGCGCCACCGGAAGAGACTGGCCGTGTCGATGTTGGGGTGAGTCTCGTCCTCATCGTCGGACACCTCGATGTGGTCCCAGACGCTGTAATCCACCATGGTGCCGCCCGGGCCGCGCCGGCCAGGCTCTTCTGGAACCCTCCAGCAGCCGCCGCACACCCGCTTCCGCCCTCGCCCTGACTCACTTCCGGCGCCTGACGGAGCGGGGGGGTAGGGAGGGCTTCGCCCGCGCAACTGCGCGTGCGCGGGCCTAGCCCCGGCGCGCCAACTCCCGAGCAGCGGCAGATACGCATGCGCAGCAGAAGCAGGCGCCTCGCCGCAGATTTTACTGCGCGTGCGTAGGAGGACGGGCCGCGGCACGGGAGAGCGAGTTCTGATCCCGCGGCCGCTTAGTGCGCATGCGTTCCCCCCCGCCCTTCCGCGCCCAAAATGGCGTAGGCCTTAAAGGGCAACACACAGCAATATAGCCTGAGGGGCCAGGGGGTAGAAGGCTCCTTCCCTGCTGTGCACACAGGGGAGTGAGGGGGGCAGTGGGGGAGGGGCCTGGTCCCCACGCCCCCTTCACAGGCAGGACCCAATAGTGCCCCCCTCCAAATGATTACAGCTGCTGACTGTGTGTGTAGCCCCCAGGAACCCCACTGAGATCGGGGCGCCCCGGCCCCGACCCCGAGCGCCGCCCTGACCCCGGCCCTGACCCCGAGCGGGCCCTGCCCCGGCCCCGAGCCCGAGCGCCGCCCTGACCCCGGCCCCGACCCCAACCCCGACCCCAACCGCCGCCCCGACCCCGACCCCGAGCGCCGCCCCGACCCCGAGCGGGCGCTGCCCCGGCCCCAAGCGCCGCCCCGACCCCGAAACCGAGCGCTGCCCC